>QEPC01006267.1:121305-139340 GCA_003113815.1 Sphenodon punctatus
GGTGTAGGAGGGGCAGTTAGAGGGAGAAGGTGGAGAGGGTATCCCGGTGTCTGACCCTGGTGGCAGCAGGGGAAGTATTGGGAGGGTTACTGGTGGGGGGGGAGGGTACTCGACCCCTGTGAGAGAGGGAAGTCGGGTGGGGGGAGGGGTATGTCCCCTACTGGCCCCTGGTGGCAGCAGGATGGCCAGGGGGAACTGGGGGGGATTTTGGGGGGTCGGTGGGGGGGGAGGCCACATGGCGAGTAGTCAGGTTTGGGGGGCAAGGATTTGGTGGACGGGGGGAGGGTGCGGCTATAGGGGTGGTTCTTGGGCGTGGACGGTATGGTCCATGGGGTTGGATGGCTTGTGCCCCTAGGGGACCGAGGTGCCTGAGGGAGGTGCGGGTTGCCATTCCCCCACTGGGGTTGAGGGAGGAGCTGGGTCCAACGTCCACACGTGGGGGGGTTGCTGTTGCTAAATGCGAGGTCCGTTGTTAACAAGGCCCCAATTGTCCGGGACGTAATCTCGGATGGGGCCGTCGACCTCGCATGTATTACGGAGACCTGGCTGGACGAGTTGGCCAGTCCAACTTTACCTAATCTCGTTCCGGCCGGGTATGCCGTGCAGCATCAGCCCCGCACAGATGACCGGGGAGGTGGTGTAGCGATTATTTTTAGAGAGGACTGGCCTGTTAGGAGGTATCCAGTTCAGGAGATTACGGGTATTGAGGCCCTGCACGTGGTGTTTGATTTGGCCGGGGGCAAGCTAGGGGTGCTGCTGGTATACCGGGCCCCTTCCTGTCCGGCGGCATCCCTTACCGCTCTAGCAGAGCTGGTCTCGGAGGTGGTGCTGGGCTCCTCTAGGACCTTGGTTTTGGGGGACTTCAACATTCACGCCGATGCCAGCCTTGTGGGAGTGGAGCGAGAATTCATGGCCGCCATGGCAACCATGGATTTATCCCAGGAGGTTATCTGCCCGACCCACATAGGGGGGCATGCCCTGGACCTGATCTTTGGTTCTGGCCTTGAGGCGGGGGGTTCGGTTGTGGGGGAGGTTAGGGTGGTGCCCTTTTCATGGACGGACCATTATTTCCTTCAGGCCAGTCTCTCAGCGCACCCCCTCCAGAAGGGGAAAGGGACAGTTAGGATGGTCCGCCCTCGGAGGCTGATGGAATCTCAGCAGTTCCAAGAGGTCCTGAGGGAGTTAACCTTTGACCTGGACACTCACTCTGTCGATGAGCTGGTCCAGCATTGGAACAGCTTGCTGGGGGAGGCCATTGACAGGGCCATTGACGCTCTCTGCCTCGGTCTTGTCACCGCAGGGCCCCTTGGTTTACTGAGGGGCTGCGGTGTATGAAACGTGTAGGCAGGAGGCTGGAGCGATGCTGGTGTTGGACTCGGTCTGACTCCGACTGACTTCTCCATAGGGCCCATTTGTGGTCCGATGTTGAGGCTGTGAGGACAGCAAGGAAGGAGTTCCTTGCTGTCCTCAGAGTGTCTGCGAAATCACGCCCAGCAGAGCTGTTTCAGGTGGCGCGGGGACTGATCAGTCCAGCCTCCCTCCGCCTGGACGGGGACTTGTCCCAGGCCCGCTGTGAGGAGTTTGTCACCTACTTCGCAGACAAGATCGCTCGGATTAAGAGCGACTTTGACGCTGGATTGGGGGCAGTAAGGGGAGAGTGTGAGGTGATGGAGGCCCCGTCTGGTCCAGCTTTGTGGGGGGGAGTTTCAGGAAGTGACGCCAGCCGACGTGGCGGATGTCTTCAGGTCTGTGAGAACCACCTGTTGCGAACTTGATCCATGCCCGTCCTGGTTGGTGAAAGCCTCCAGGGAGACGCTGCAGACGATGCTGACAAGAGTGGTGAATGCGTCCTTGCAGCAGGGGAGGTTGTCGCCAAGCCTCAAGGAGGCTGTGGTGCACCCCCTGCTGAAGAAACCATCTCTGAACGTGGGTGCACTCACCAGCTACCATCCTGTCTCTAACCTTCCCTTTTTAGGGAAGGTTATTGAGCGGGCGGTGGCGACCCAGCTCCAGGTGAGTCTAGATAGCATTGGTTTCCTGGAACCTTTTCAATCTGGGTTCCGCCCCGGCTATGGCACCGAGATGGCATTGGTTGCCTTGGTCAACAAACTCCGCTGGGAGATGGATGCAGGATGTTTGACATTTCTCATCCTGCTAGATCTCTCGGCTGCTTTGATACCATGGACCATGGGCTGCTGCTGAGATGGCTATGTGACCTGGGGGGTCTGGAAGGGACTGTTCTTGAATGGTTCCGCTCATTCCTCTCAGGGAGAAGCCAGCGGGTGGTGCTGGGAGCTGAGATATCTTGCTCCCGTGCCTTGTCCTGCGGCATTCCGCAGGGTTCCATTCTGTCTCCATTATTATTTAATGTATACATGCAGCCCTTGGGGGAGGTCGTGAGAGGGTTCAGGGTGCGATGTCACCAATATGCTGATGATACTCAGTTGTACCTCTCTTTTTCAACCGACCCAGACCCTGCCGTCTCAGTGCTATCCCAATGTTTAGAGGCTGTGGCGGAGTGGATGTGGCAGAGCAGACTGAAGTTCAACCCCAATAAGACAGAGGTGATGTTGGTGGGGAGAGTGAGGGAAGTGTTGGCCCCCCTGATCAGGGGGGTTTGCCCTCCCATAGCTCAGCAGGTCCAGAGTCTGGGGGTGATATTGGATGCAGACCTCCGCCCAGAGCAGCAGGTGGAGGCAGTGGTGAAGGCCGCCTACCGTCAGCTGTATCTGGTGCCGAGGCTGCGTCCATACATCTCCAGTCCAGACCAAGCCTCCCTCGTCCATGCCTTCGTCACCTCGAGGCTGGACTACTGCAATGCACCCTACGTGGGGCTGCCCTTTTTTCCTGGTTCGGAGGCTGGAGCTAGTGCAGAATGCGGCGGCTTGCCTCCTGTTGTGGACAGGCCGTCAGGAGCATATAACACCAGTGCTCCAGACTCTGCACTGGCTGCCGATAGCGTGCTGAACCAGGTTCAAGGTATTGGTGTTAATATACAAGGCCCTTCACTGTCTGGGCCCCTCATACCTCAGGGACTGCCTTGCCCTCCACGCCCCAGAGCAGCTCCTTCAGTCCGCCGGGGGTGCCTTTCTGGAGGTCCCCCGTGTTAGGTGGGGGGCCACAATGGAAAGGGCATTCTCGGTGGCTGGGCGCACCACTGGAATTCCCTCCCGGAGGAAGCTTGCCTGGCCCCAAGCCTGTTGACATTTCGGCGAAGTTGTAAAAGCTGGCTGTTCGCCCAGGCCTTTGGGGAGGGGGGTTAGTGGGGTTTTATCTCCCTTTACCCTTATTTATTGTTTTATTGTGATGCCCCGATCCTGTTTTAATTGTAGTATTTCTGAATGTTTTAAATTGTTTTTAGATGTATTTTATATTTGTGTTTATTTGGTTTGCAAGTCACCCCGAGCTGTTTTAGGAGGGGTGGGGTAGAAATTTGACTAAATAAATAAATAAATAAAACGTGTGCAGCTGCCCAGCAACCTGGGAACAATGGCAAGGCACCTAAAGTCATGCCACAGTGCTCTGCTGCTCAGCAGGAAGTCAGGGGAAGTGGATGCAAGTGGGTTCCCGACTGCAGCAGCCAGGCGCCCGGCTCCTTCAGCGGGCAAGCGTCCTGCACCACAACCAACTTCTGCCTCTAGCAGCAGGAGCAGTATGCCTCCTGCTTGGGGGGCAGAACAGCAGCAGGAGCCTCCCCAGTAGCACCATCAGTCCACCATGGAGGACCGGGGGTGGGGATCTGTCAAGGCCATCGGCAGGGTGCCGTGGCACTGGCTTCCAAGAGAAAGCAAAGTGCACGTTGGAAGAAATGATTGCTTCACCACTGACCTGTGGTCTGCCAGAAACGCCCAGGCAGGCAGAGCAGGCCATGCAGAAGGATGCTCCTGGGGATGGTGGGAGTGGGAGCAGCAACCCCTTCCAGCCATCTGGGTCTATCCTTGCCCCCAGCCTTAGTGGTAGCAGCTGCACCAGCAGCAGGATGAGCAGTACTAGCAGGACCCCTACTAGTGCCAGCAGCTCCTCCTGTGTGCAGGCCACTCTGGGGAACATAAGCCCCAGCACAAAAGGGCAAGCAGTGTGGCAGTGGGGCAGGTGGTGCCCACCCAGAGCTACCAGAGGGAGTATGATGGTGCCTCAGCAGCAGTGGAGACCTACTTGGAGGAGCAATACATTGATCCCAGCAGCGATCCCTTGGCCTACTGGGCCGGCAAGGCCAACGTGTGGCCAGCCTTGTCCAAAGTGGCCAAGGGTATCTTGTCCTGCCCACTAACCAGTGTCCCCAGCGAGCGGGTGTTCTCCATGGTGGGGGATATTTGCTTCCCGCACCACCTGAGACTGGGGGCCAAGTTGGTGGGGCAGCTGCTGTTCCTAAAGGTGAACCTTCCACTGCTGGGATTCCCCGAGCTGCCCCTGGACAAGAAGTGATGGTGCAGTGGCACACACCATCCCATACCAGGTGAAATCTTGGGACGGGGCCCCTCCTCCTCCACTTCAATCTGGGCTAGGGCTACTGCTCCTGTGCTGCTGAGGTGCCATCCCTCCCTCCCAATGCCTGGCACCCGACTTGCCTCTCTCTCTGCCTCTCTCTCTCTCTCTCTCATACTAGACAGCCTTGACCGCCTTATCTAATTGATCTCATGACGCAGGGTGGCATTGGGAAACAAACCGTAATCCTGCCAGCCGGTCTATGGCTACAAGATCTCGGCCCGCCTGTGTGACACTGACTGGTTCTCGCTCTCTCGCGTTGTACAGTCTTTGCTAGCCTATCTGAGTGCCCTGCTGCCAATGTCCCAGCCTGCCTGCCCTACTGCCTCCCATGCCATGCTGCCTGTCTGCCTGCCCAGCTTGCTGCNGCATCCGATTCCTCTCTGAAACAGGAACACATAAACAACACCTAAGTAATATCATGCATTTATGATGATGCCTCTAGTCCTCCCTCCTTGGGGTGCTAGGGATGGCAACGGGGGATGGTGACCCTGGCTGGCATGTGCAAATACTGCCCTCCTTGGGGTGCTAGGGGATGCTAGGGATGGCAAATTGAGAGACCCTGGCTGGCACGTGTAAATCCTGCCCTCCCTGGGGCACTAGGGATGGCAACTGGAAAGACCCTGGCTGGCACGTGCAAATCCTGCCCTTATTTGGGGGTGCTAGGTAGGGATGGCAGCTGGAGAGTGGAGACCCTTGCTATGGCTGGCAGGCACATGTTTGGGTGGGGGTGCTGCTCATGCTCGTGCCTGACTGCTGGAAGAGCCCCACACACTACAGTACCCTCTCTCTTTGTGGCAGACATCAGCTGCTACCCACTGATGCCCACCACCCACACACCCACACACCAGTGAGCTCGCTCTAACAGATAGAGCCTTAAGTTTCTTGTCCTCAAAGTAAAAAAAAGTTTACAAACCTGACAGCAGTGGCAGCAGCACCTCCTGTGCACGCCAGCTCTGGCTCCTCCTCCACCACCGAAGGTTGAGCAACAGCGGCAGGAGGAACCTCTTCCTCCACCATCGGCTCCGCCACCTTGGCCTTCTTTTCCATTTAATTTTTTTTTTTTTTTAAACACACACACAGTCAACACACAGTACCCACCAACACTCACCAACCAGCCAAACCAAAACCAACACACACCACACAGCCAAAACACACAAATCAAAACCTAACACCCAGTCAGCCACAACACACATGCTCTCACCCACACAAGTTCCGCACGCACTTGAATTTCCAGTTTCCGGCGCGATAACAGGCTCTCGCGATACTTTTTCCGAACGCCCGAACCGAACCGAACATGGCCAAACCCGAACAGCCAAACCCAAACTCGGCAACCGAACTGAACGGCCGAACCGAATGGGCAAACCGGACCAGACTGAACCCGAACCGTGATCTGTTCGCCCATTCCTAGACTCCAGCATGGTACACCCACAGCTTACTTACCTAGCCACACTACACTACTAACTCTGCAACAGCCCTATACCAAACTGCTGTATAAATTAACTGCTCAATAAGTGAATGGACAAGTGTTTGGACTTTTTATCCTTAATTTCATTGGTACAGTTAGCATCCGAACTGTAAACGTCAAACACGCCCCCATCCCCAGCAGCCTTTGAATATAATTCCATGCTGATTTATACCCTTTGTGCCCCCAGAACATGTCTTTTGACTAGCTTTTAGGTAACACATTAGATTTGAAAAGCCCCAGAGGGACATAAATAACTAGCTGTTTCTTGCTCTATTTATTTATTTTTATTTATTTATTAAAAGTATTTCGTAACCCGCCCCTCCTGCCACAGGCAGCTCAGGGCAGCTCACAACAGTGTACCTCAATAATTAAAATCATAAAACTATAAAACTTACTATCACACCCTTATCCCCACCCCCCCCTCCCACCCCCTACCCATCTCCCCCACCAAACACCTGGCAGAACAGCCAGGTCTTGCAGCTTTTATGAAAGGAGGGAAGGTCCGGGGCCAGACGCACCCCTACCGGAAGGGAGCTCCACAGCCTCAGCGCGGCCACCGAGAACGTCCTCCCCTCCATGCNGGGCCAGACGCACCCCTACCGGAAGGGAGCTCCACAGCCTCAGCGCGGCCACCGAGAACGTCCTCCCCTCCATGCCTGTACAATGTCTAGCAAAATGTGTGCCCCATCCTAGTTGACCTGTAGGAATAACCTCAATATAAAAAATGACAAATAATAGTAATTAAACTTCACAAAAGGCTGCAAATGACAGGTGTAGTCATGTTAAGGCATGCCCTGACATAGCCAGGACATGTCAGAATATGCCAACAACAGGAAGAAAAATAATCATGAAACATATTAGAAGTGGATGTACTACTTTCCAATTTACCTTGATGTAAGAAGTGCCATACTGGGTCAGATCAGTGGTCCATTGAGCCCAGCATCCTGTCTACGACACTGGGTGAAAATAAACACGTAGCCGGTACACCAGCTGCATGTCCTAAGGAGAGGGAGTTGCCCCCAGCCAGGACAAGTGAGGGAACGGAATAAACATTCCCCCAGCCTGTGGCTGGCTCTACCCCTCACCCCCTGCCATGACGGGTAGCCATGGCAACCCCCCACGCTGCACCGGGTTAGCGCAGAAACGGACACATCTGTCCAGTTTGGACCACTATGGCCTGCCTGGGTGGCCCTTGGACCCGGACTATGGGCCCAATTCCTTTCAGGCCCACGTTTCCGGGCCAGCCTCCTACCCCACCAGGGTCTGTACCAGGCCCACATCTGGTGGTCTGGAAACAGACATGTGGGGTGAGGCACTGGCCCAGGTGGGGCCATAGAGGGCAAACCAGGCCCCCCATAACATTTATTAACACCCAAAGGCCAGCTTTGGTTGCCTCAGAGACGCGCACAACAGATCACAATGGAGTGACTTATTCCCTGCTATTTACTCTCAGTTTTCAACAGTCAGGAAGTTTCATCTCCTGTGCAATTTGATTAATAGCCATTTGTGGACCTGTTCTCTCAGAACATATCCAATGTAACCAATTATGATGCAACATCCTCTGACAACAAGTTCCACAAGTTAACTGAACACTGAGTGAAGTTCTTCCATTTGTTATAAATCTGCTGCCAGTTTTTAATGTTCTTAAGTGTAATGCAATATCGGCATTAAGTGTAATGTTCTTAACATCCTATATGAATTAGGATCAAAAGCCCCATGTGACTTGCACTCCTTATGTCTGTTATGAAGATCCCACCTGAATGCCTCAAGTGAGAGAAGAACCATTTTAGAAGATATGCTTATCCTGCACATAGATATGTTTAAATGCCCAGTTTTGCTTTCATTTTCTTTTCACCCTGTATTAAAAACCTTCTTTCAGAAATGAAGTATGCTGATAATGAAACACTGGGTGATTACAGAAGAGCAAAACACCCCAACTCGGGCTGAATGTACAGGCATTGGGCTGGTATCTTTTTCCAGCAGGTATAACTAACACCCACGCAGAAAATAACATTGCATATGGGAAATGTACTTCATTCCTGCCACAAATTCAGAGCATGTTTTTTTTTAAAAATGTATCCTATAAAAGGAAAAGTGAGCAATCCAAGGATATAAGTAATATGTATGCAAATGGAATTCAAGAGAACGTACTCAGCTCTGCTTTCTTAAGCCAAATGTTCCATCAGTTAGGCTACTAAGTGATAAGGGTGTTTTTTCTGAAAGGCTAAGCCTACATTTCCTGAGCAATGCAGGCCAATGAACACTGGACATTAAAAAGGAAAATAAAATCCATTCTTCAAGAGTAACTCAAAATGAGGAGTCTAATTCTTGTGACCACCATTTAGGAAGAATGATGGGGAAAGAAAAAAAACAACCCAAAAAGGACTCAGAAAAAGAGCTAAAAGGAGGATTCAAGGAGTAGATACCAGAATTTGACTCAGTATCCCAATAATGATCTCACTAATACCATCTGCAACGCTAATAAATATTCCAAACCCCACACCAACTCCTGTATTCCTCCATTTACATATAAACTTTGTGCCGACAGTACCCAAGGTGGCAAAAAAGGCCAGGTTTACTGATATGGGTGTTTCACATCTTAACGCTGCTGGCTTAAGCCCCCACCAAGAAACCGGAGATGTTAAACTGTGCTTGACGTCCATGGCAAGCAATTCTCTCTCAGTTCACAAGCATATGGGCTAGGTTCAGAACAAAGGCATTTATTAGAATGGAAAAATAATAGAAACTCAAAAGCCTATTCACAAGTAAAATGGATGGGCCTGGACAAGAAGAATTTATTACTCAGGCACCCACTCCCTGAGCAATAGTCTTGAAACCCAACATTCCACCTCCCAACGAGTCCCTTGATCATCCTCCATATGTCCCTCCACCCCACTCACAGTTCATTGTTGATGAAACCTTTGAGGGGTAGGTTGGTCAGTTGGCTCCTGATGGCTCAGGATGCTCTGGGGATCCACTTATCTTCAGCCTCTACCTGATCCAGAAAATTGTCAAGCACTAGACGCTGAGGATCCTGTTATCTTCAACCTGCTACCTGAGCAGATACTCCCCACTGCCACTGTTCTCTCCAGAGAAGCCTAGGAGCCTCTTGACCTAGCTAAGTGATTCCAAGCAGAGGTTTAGTCAAATGAGGCCCAACAGGTTCTGCACTAGTTATTAGGCCAAGTACAGAAGAATCCCAGCCTGCTCTTTTGGTCTCACCTTCCCTCTCCCACTCCCTCCTTCAAAGCATAGTTTTAGGTTTTTTTCTGGTGCAATGAGAAACACAGAATCCATTCCTCTGAGGAAATGTCTACGGTCAGAATGCACCAACTTTTTAATACTCTCGCTGGGTCTTAGCTGGGCCTTACTTTCAACCACGGCCTACAGGGTCAGGGTGACCCCCAAACACAAGCGTTGCCCAAGTGTTTTACAAGTGAACCTCTATCAGGGCAATTGCCTGCAACCATGGGGCTAAATTTATTTTTCTTCAGGTGTCCAGTTTGTCCAAGATGTCCCCATAAATACTCATAATTGAGCATGGGGAGGCACCTATGTAAATAAAGTCTCCCACCCACACTCTTTGCATCATTCCCAATGCTGTCCAGCAGATGGTGGTAGACAGCATTTGTTCACCCTTCTGAAGGCTTTAAAAAAAACCCACAAAACCTAGTTACGTACATATTAGAATCATATCAGCCCCAGCATCACATGGGAAATTCACATACCATTGATCATCTACCATGATTTTTAATTCTGTTTCAGAGAGTCATTGCTCCCTGGAACATCATCTGCCACCCTGTAAGCAGCTGTCCATAAAACATGCCATGATTTTTAACCATTTTTGAAGAACACCCCTCCCCCTTGCTTTTTCCTGTGTCACTTTTTGTTACACTAATAAAGGGGTGGATAAACTGTAGCTCAAGACCCAGATGCGACTCTTGGGCAGTTCAAGTACAGCTCTCAGCCAGGGCTGGTCCTGGGCCACATGCTGCCTTAATGGCACTGTGTCTTAGTTCATTGCAAGCAAGTCTCAGCAGCTGAATCACAGCTGCTCCTCAGAATCTCAGCAGATAGGACTGAAGAGCAACAGCTTTGCCAGCCAATCACAAAGCAGGAGAGGTTTGCGTGGAGACAGGTGCTTCTCTCTTGTGGCTCTTGCTCTTCTTAAACAGTCTGGGCTCCACCTATCAGAGTGTGGGGAATATGGGATAGCAAGGGGAAACAGGAAAGCAGGAGAGGTGCACAAGACACAAGTACACAAACCCCACTCACAGATGCGCACTATTAGCATTAAAGGAGCCCTCAGTATGGCAAATCGCTGTGTGGTCAATTGTATGTGAAAAGGCACCTGACCCAGCCACCATTCATCAGGGGGCCTACCGGAGATGTCATGCCCTGGATTATAGTGATCCTGCACACACATAGGGCCCAGGAGGGGAAACAAGTGAGGAGGGGGTAGGGACCCCAGGCCTTGGGAACCCCAGAGGGAAGCGGATTCTGTCCAAGCTCACCTCATCAATGGTCTCTCTGATATCTCTGCTCAAGCTTAACATCAGAAGCGGTTTCACCCAAAGGATGCCAGAGGCACTGCCCCTACTGGCCTCAGGACCCAAAGAATTACATTCTCAGTCCTTAGTAAATTATTAATGTCCCTGGGGTCCCGGTGGCGGGTGCGGTGCCATTGCAGCTTGACATAGCCATGCTGGGAGCTGCACTTCCTGGTTTGCTTACATCTGCGCATGCTCGAGCATGTTCCTTTGCTCACGCATGCTCAGATGTAAGCATAGGGGGACTCAGTCGCAGAAGGAGGGGAGGGGTAGGAGTGAAGTGGAAACCGACATGACGGAGCCCTGCAAGGGGCAAAACATCAGAGAGCGCGCGTTGGGTGGCTAGGGTGTGCCATCCCAACATGCGTTCTCTGAATGAACAACATGAGCCAGGTTCGAGTGGGGGCAGTCTTGCATGGATTCTAATGGGCTTTGAAACAGGAAACACAATATGTTATGTGGGCTATAGCCCTGGGCGCCCTGTGGGCAGGAAGGGGGGGGGACTCGGGAAATGGATATATGAGTGTGTGTGTGTGTGTGAGACAATGTGTGATTGGCCGGCTGGTGGAACAGCAAGGGAGGAGGGAAGAGTGCTTGTGCTGTGACTGTTGAGTTTTAAATTTTATTCAGTGTCTCTAGCGTGGGCTTTTTCTCTCACGTGGTGTGAGAGCTGAGAGGGTGGGGGCTGGCTGCCTGCTGAAACTGGAGATCAGATCAGAGATCATATAAAGGTGATTCCACAGGTGCCATTTTATCTCTCTTTCTGAGTCTGACTCAGTGAGTTGGTTCTTCTTGAAAGAGAGTAAGTTTTGCAGTTGGCCATTCCCGCTTAATCTTTTCCAATCCAGGATTAATTCACTCACTGTTAGTGTTAGATTAGATTGATTTAGATAGTATTTTATTATTTTTAATAATAATTATCTCAAGGAAGCTAGTTAGGTAGGTAGTGTAGTGTGCCACCCACTTGGCAGTGCCAAGTGGCTTTATCATCATTGAAGCCCATCATCTTGTCCTCGCTCGAGTGGGAAGAAGACACTGCCAACCTCAGCCTGCCCTGTCTGGGCTCAGTCCTACTGGTGGTGAGTACGTTTGGGGGCTGGGGGACTTGTCTTGGGAGGAGGGGGATGTCAGTGATCAGTATATTTTTATGAATTGTGAATTTAAATAATTGTGAATTTGTTATTAATTTAATTATCAATTATGAGCTATGCAGGTTGCAGGGCTGTATTGGAACCAATGCAGTCCTGCAACCTGTATATTTCATAACTTCCTTCTAAAAATTTGCATCTTTGGCAACCCTAAGTGTGGGGAGTGGGTGAACTGAGAGACACCGGGGAAGGGAGTGGGGGGGGGGGATTGTGTTTGAGCAGGCATTTTGTAACTTGGAGCTCAAGATGCTGGTTTTCTGGAGGGCCAAGGGGGCTTACTTTTCTGACAGTGGAGTCCCCAAAGGCTCCGAACTGTTAAAAGCAGGCCTGCTGTGTGCTTGGACACACATTTGGAGGTTTAGCTAGCAGGAATGCTGGTCTGGACGGGCCTGACTTGCTTGAAATGGTGCCCCGAAATGCTCCAAACCATTAAAAGCAGACCTGCTAGCAGGCCAAGGGTGCCGACTTTGCTGGCAGTGGGGCCCCCGGCCCATGGGGGCCAAACTTTAAGAAAAGAGATTGTGTTTGGGAAGGCATTTTGTAACTTGGAGCTCAAGATGCTGGTCTGCTGGAGGGCCAAGGGGGCCGGCTTTGCTGGCAGTGGAGCCAGTGCCAAGGGGGCCAAACTTTAAAAAAAGGGATTGTGTTTGGGCAGGCATTTTGTTACTTGGAGCTGAAGAGATGGTGATCTGCTGGAGGGCGGGGGCCTGCTGTGTCACTGTGTCTTAGTACAGTAGTGCACAAAGCACCCCTCCCCAATAAAATCCCAGACACAAGACATCCAGCGCTTCATCAAACCTAGTAGCAGCAAGCACTGCCCTTCTCCAAATGCTCAGACTTGGGAAACTCAGAGAGGCAAGAGCCCCAGCCTGTTTCCCCCAAATCCCAGTCCTCCCTGTGATTTGTGATCTCAGGTGTTTTCAAAAAGCTGGAAATGTGATGCTTGTAACAAAATTGGGGTTTTGAGATCCTGAGATTAAACTGTTAGTCCTGTGATTTCAGGTGTGTTCAAAAAGCTGGAAATGTGACAAAGTTGGAGTTTTGAAATCCTGAGATGTAACTGTTAGTCCTGTGATCTCAGGTGTGTTCAAAAAGCTGGAAATGTGACAAAGTTGTAGTTTTGAAATCCTGAGATGTAACTGTTAGTTCTGTGATCTCAGGTGTGTTCAAAAAGCTGGCATTTGGGGGTGTAGTTACTAGGAATGCTGGTCTGGAGCGGCCTGGTTTCGTACTGTAACACCTTCAATTCTGTACAATTTCTCTGCAGTACCTACCTTGGAGTTAGAGGACAGACCCCTGTGTCTAACCTACTATGGTTAATTTGGAGCCGGTGGGAAAGAGAGCATATAGGACCCCAGTAAGAGGGTTCTCTATTCCCCAGTGGCAGTGCTTCACACAGCAGCATTCCAAGCATTAAGTAATGTAATGGCTATCCAATGTTAACCCTGGGAACTCTTTGCTGCTGGGTTATGCCATGCCACTGGCCTACCATTGCCCAAGCTCCGCCTACCATTGCCCTTGCTCCACCTACCATTGCCCTGGCTCTTCCCCTAGGCTCACCGGCTTCTTTGCCACCAGTAGGCCGGCCAGCCTTACTGCCCCTCCAACCTCAAAACCCACCAGCTGCCCCTGCTCAACATGGCTAAGAATGAACTCCTTATCTTTCCTCCCTTCCCTGCCTCTCCCTCTTCCCTGTCCATCCTTATTGATAGGGTCACCACCCGCCCCTGTTCCCCAAGCCCGTAGCTTCGTCTTTGACACTCACCTTTCCATTAAACCCTACAACATTGCTAGGATTCACCCCATTCTCTCCGTCTCCTCAGCCAAAACCCTTGTTCACGTCATGGTCATCTCTCGCCTTGACTACTGCAACCTCCTCCTTGATGGCCTCCCCCGCTCTCACCTGTCCCCCCTTATCTCCATCCAAAACTCCGTTGCTAGGGTCATCCACTCAGCCCGTCACTTCGACCACGTGCAGCCTCTCCTATCCTCACTTCACTGGCTCCCCCTTCCCCAACGCATCCTTCACAAACTCCTGGTGTTCACTTACAAATCCCTTCACCACCTGGCTTCCCCTTACCTCTCAGCCCTATTCTTCTTACACACTCCTGCATACACTTTCTGCTCCTCCTCTGTCCCCTCCCTCACTCTCCCTTATCTCCCCTAACCGCCTTCATCCATTCTCCCTTGCTGCCCCCCGTGCCTGGAACTCCCTCCCTGCCCACATCCACCTTGCCCCCTCCCTCTGCACCTTCAAATCCCTCCTCAAAACCTACCTCTTCCTCGCCGCCTTTCCAGAACCTGTTAGAACTTTCCTCTCAATATTTGCTGTCTGCCCTCCCTGCAGACTTCTGCCTAACCACAACCAAGTCAAGCACGTGCACCTGAGACTTCGCATCCACTTGAATGTAATTTATCTCTTGTCTCTCCCTATGTCCCCTCTCCTTGTCTCCCCCCTCAGTGTCTATTAGATTGTAATCGGTAGGCAGGGACCGTGTCTATCTTATTGTTCTGTAAATCACCAGGTACACAGCTGGCACTACACAAATGCTTATAATAAAATAATAATAATAGGGCAGCCACACACAGGAAGGCAAGGAAAGTCAACACTAAGGAAGATAAAAGCACACACCATTTGAACACAATCACTCACCACACAAGGCACTCTTCACACAGGAACAGGGAAAGGGAAGGGAAGGGGAAGGGATTCTAACAAACCACAGTTTCTCCAAATACCAACACACGGGCCAAATCACAGGAACCAAGAATCTCTGATCACCAGCAAAGGAGAAAGCCTAATGGCCCTCTTTTATGTGCCTTGCTCCAGACCCAACCCTTGCTTCAGCTGCAGGTGCTCAGAGCGCCGCAGCTGCCTCTCATCAGGTAATCGCTGGCCCAGCAGACTACAAGCCGGGGAAGGCAGCTGCCTCTCATCCTGCACTTGCTGGCCCAGCAGACTGAAAACAGGGGAAGCCTCTACAACCACAGGTACTAGGGGTGTGGGGAGCATGACCTCCTGGGTACCCCGAGCTGCCCCCTGCCCCCTCCTCTGTGGTCCCTGCAGGCCCCGCCCCCTCCATACCCTGACAGCAATCCCCCCTCCAAGGTGTAGGAAGGTTCCGAGGGTGAGGCCGAGAAGGGTGTAACCTATGGAACTTACATACCAAACGGGAAGCCTGCGCTGCACTAGCCAGTTCCCACAAATGGTCCGCAGCGGTATAGCCATTCCAGTCTATCAAGTAAAACAATCTTCCATGTTTGATGAGAGAGTCTAATATCTTATGCACCTCATATTCAGGTTCACTAACACCTACCACGGGTAGTGGGGGAACACAAGCTTGAGGGAAAGGGGGGCATGTGTGACCTTTAGGAGGGAAACATAGAAGGTAGGATCAATATGGAGGTGCAGCGAGAGCTGAACTCAATAAGTGACACTGTTAACCTGTTTTTGAATGGGGAATGGCTCCATAAATCATTGATTCAATTTTGCAGAGGGTCTGAGAGAGGGGTAATGCTGCCGATCCATCCAAACTAGATCTCCTACCTGCAATGGGGGACCCTCATGGTGGCGTTGTTCTGCCTGTTGTTTATATCTCTGACGGGAGCTGCCAACATGGCACAGACGTGGATATGGGCTGCCTATAACTGCCGCACCATGGCCCCAGCCACCAGGACCGAACAGACTGAAAGTTCTGGAACACATAACTGTGAATGATATCCATAGTTTACAAAAAAAGTTGAAGCCCCTATAGAAGTGTTAGGCACATTGTTGTGGGCGAATTCTGCAAGAGAGAGGAGGGGAAACCAATCGTCCTGCAAATAATCCACATAGAAATTGAGATGTTACTCCAGGTTCTGGTTAACCCGCTCCACCTGCCCAGTAGCCTGAGGATGATAGGCAGTTGTTGGACTAAGTGTTACCCCCAAAGCTGCAAACAGGGCCTTTCAAAACCGGGCTGTAAATTGGGTTCCCCAGTCAGACACGATCTCCTGAGGCATCCCATACAGCCTGACTACATGTCGCAATACCAGGTCAGCAGTTCGCCATGAAGCAGAAAGGCCTGGACAAGCAACAAAATGGCAATACTTCGTAAAATGGTCCACGATGATTGTGTCATACCCCTGTGACAAGGGTAATTCCACAATAAAATCCAACCCCACCTTCTGCCAGGGTCCCTGAGGCATCGGGGTAAGTTGCAATAGGCCACACAGGCGTTGGTGGGGCACCTTAGTTTGGGCACAGGCGGTACAGTCCAGGACGTACCGCTGAACATCTTGCCACATCGTGGCCCACCAAAAGTGTCTGGCAAGTTCGATGTTGCCCCGGATGTCCTGCTAAGAGGGCATCATAATGGGCCCATAGGATGCTCTTTCGTCCCTTCGTAGGGACTACGATATGCCCCTGATACCAGGCCACCCCATCCAGTACCTTGTACCGCGGATTCCCCATTAAGGTGGGTTCCTCACAGGTCAACTTCTGGAGTTGGGGCAGTGATACTGAGACAGAAAACACCCTAGGGGCCAAGAGGCAATCACCTACGGCCGAAGGGGTCACGTTGACTTCTGCGCATTAGGACAGGGCATCTGTCAAGGTGTTCTGCAGTCCTGGCTGATCCGTGATCCGGAAGTCAAAATGAGTAAAGAACAGTGCCCAGCGGGCATGTCTGGACTTAGTAATGTGGGTGGTTTGCAAATATACCAAGTTCTTATGATCTGTGATCACTGACACTGGAAACTGCGCCCCCTCTAGATAATGGCGCCAAGCGGTAAAAGCAGCATGAATAGTCAACAATTCCCTATCCAGGACAGTATAGTTCTGCTCTGCCCCAGAAAGTTGTCTGGAATAAAAAGCACAGGGGTGCAGATCCTCAGTTCCCAGGGCCTTTTGTAGAAGGGCTGCTCCCAGGGTGGTACTTAATGCATCTCTCTCTACAACAAAGGCCCAGTTGGGGTCGGGGTGTCGTAAAAATGGTGCCTGCATAAAGGCTTGCTTCAAGGTCTGTTCCTCCACCCACACATAACTTTGATTCTTGCGGAGTAGGCGAGTGAGGGGTCCTATGGAATTTGCATACCGGGGAATGTACTGCCGATAATAATTGGTGCTTCCCAAAAAGCGTTGAAAGGACTTCACAGACCCTGGGACAGGTCAATCACGTATAGCTTGGACCTCAGTCATATCCATGCTAATCCCTGTAGCTGAAACAATAAACCCCAAGAAACTTACGGAGTCTAAATGGAACATACATTTAGACAACTTACAGTATAGATGGTTCTGGCAGAGCCATTCCAAAACCAACCCCACATGGGTCGCAGGCTCTGCTTCCGTTTGGGAAAATATAAGGTTATCATCCAAGTAAACGATAACAAAAATGTCCAGCAGGTCCCAACAAATATCATTCATAAAATGTTGGAAGGTGGCTGGAGCACTGGCCAGGCAGAAGGGCATCACAGAGTACTTGAAATGCCCATAGCATGTTCGCAAGGTAGGGATGGGTGAACAGATCGCAGTTCGTGTTTGGCCGTTCAGTTTGGTCTGGTCCGGTCCACCCATTTGGTCCGGTTGCCACGTTCGAGTTAGGCCATTCGGTTCTGTAATGTTCGGTTTGGTTCGGGCGTTCGGAAAAAGGCTCTCTGCACGAGGAATGATGGCCCCAGACCCATGACGGTGGGTCCTGGGGCTAGAGTGGCAGCTTCTGGATATTGGCTCTCCCTGCCAGTAACGTAGGTCCCAGAACCCTGATGGCAGGTCCTGGGACTAGAGTGGCTGTTTCTTGATGCGGTGGAATGACATCGCCTCTGTGCAAGGAATGATGGCCCCAGACCCATGATCGTGGGTCCTGGGGCTAGAGTGGCAGCTTCTAGATACATATTGGCCACAGCCCTCCCTGCCTGTAACTTGGCCCCAGAACCCTGACAGTGGTTCCTAGGGCTAGAGTGGCTGTTTCTTGGTGCGGTGGAATGACATCACCTCTGTGCAAGGAATGATGACCCCAGACCCATGACGGTGGGTCCTGGGACTAGAGTGGCAGCTTCTAGATATTGGCCAGCCACAGCCTTCCCTGCCAGTAATGTAGGCCCCAGAACCCTGATGGTAGGTCCTGGGGCTGGAGTGGCTGTTTCTTGGTGTGGTGGAATGACATTGCCTCTGTGCGAGAAATGATGGCCCCAGACCCATGATGATGGGTCCTGGAACTAGAGTGGCAGCTTCTGGATATTGGGACAGCTCTCCCTGCCAGTAACGTAGGCCCCAGAACCCTGATGGCAGGTCCTGGGGCTGGAGTGGCTGTTTCTTGGTGCGGTGGAATGACATCACCTCTGTGCGAGAAATGATGGCCCCAGACCCATGACGGTAGGTCCTGGGGCTAGAGTGGCAGCTTCTAGATA
>QEPC01006267.1:139534-159089 GCA_003113815.1 Sphenodon punctatus
TTATATATATATATCTCTACACTAAATCTAACTGCTATTAACTATTCTAAAACCTATTGAACTAAATGGAATATCCTAATAATTAACTACAAAGGCCTTGTCCTACAAACACACTGTATCTCTGTCTATCTCTATACTAAGCCAACTACTATGTCTATCTAGCTAGCTAGCTAGCTAAATAGATATTGTGTAATACACAATATTACACAGGGGGAACACAAAGAACACAGGAAGGGGTACAAAACTGAAATGAAAATCAATTAATAATAATCCTACTCTAAATAAATCCAAAACTTAAAACAGGGGAAGGGAATAATCAGGGATGGAATGAGAGGGAGAGGGAAAGGATTCAATGGAGGGCGGAGGGAGGAAGGAAGATTGAACACAGGGAATACAGGGAGAGGTAAAAACAAAAAACAACACCTAAATCTATCTAATATAATCCAAATAAATGATAATATGGAGGTAAATGGGTTGGATGGGTGAAATAGGAGTAGGATGGCAATGGATTAGGAATAGGAAGGAACAAAAACTGCTGGGAGAGAGGGAGCCTTCTGAAATGCCTGCTGTTCAGGAACAGTGACTAGCTCAAAAGGTGTTGGGAAGGGGGGAGGCAATCAATTTTGTTTCTTGCTGCATCTGCCTCACCGCAAGCCCCATTGGCTCCATGCAGCCTAGCCTGTGGCCAATCGCAGACTGCGAAGCCAATGGTCTGAGGTGAAAAGGGATGGTTATTGGGCAGGCTGGCTGCTACTCCACGCCTGGTGCCTGTAAGTCTGCTCCTCAAGCTGACTCCCCCTCCCTGTCACGTTTGGCCTTCCAGTGACACGTTTTTGCCACCCGAACGCGATCCGAACTGACCGAACTGTTCGGTCATTTTGGCGTTCAGAATCTAGTTTGGTTCGGTCAGTTCGTGTTCGGTTTCGGGTTCGGTCATCTGAACAGGCCGAGTTTGGGCCAAACTCCGAACTTCCAAACTGTGTTCGCCCATCCCTGTCACCAGGCTATTTTCCACTTGTCCCCTGCTGGTATTCTCACTAAGTTATATGCCCCTCATAAATCTAGTTTGGTGAAAACTCGGGTGCCTTGGAGCCTGTTCAACAGCTCCAGAATGAGGGGCAAGGGGCATCTATTTTTAACTGTACTAGAGTTCAATCCCCGATAATCAGTACAGGGCCTTAACCCCCCATCTTTTTTTACACAAAAAATAGGGGGCCACCTGCAGGGGATGAGGAGTGGCAAATGAACCCATTCTGCAAATTAGTCTCTGTATACTCCCACAACACCTGTAATTCAGACTCCGAAAGGGTGTAGATCTGCCCATGAGGGGGTCCCGGTTCAGTGTCTGGCAGAAGGTCAATAGGGCAATCATAAAGGCGATGAGGGGAAGAAGAGTCACCCCCTGCTCACTGAACATGTCAGTGAACTGGGCATACTCCGGAGGTAACCTCCTGCTCTACTATGGGGGAACCAACTTCACTTGCACAAATCTGTGCCCTGGAAAGCCCTGAGGGGTGGGGCACGATACAGAGCACACACTTGGGACTGCTAAATATTACTTGTTTCTTCTGCCAGTCAATTGCTGGGTTGTGGAGCTGCAACCAGGGCAACCCCAACACTACCAGAAATACGGGAGTGGCCACAATATCGAATTGGAGGTTTTCTACATGGTCACCCAAAGCACCCAGCAGTATCTGAGTCTGCCTAGTAACAGAGCCCGATATCAGGGGGGAACCATCAATGGCATGTACCAGTTCTGGTCTGTCCCGCAACTGTGTAGAAACATGGTACTGTGCTGCCCACTGTTGATCCAAGAAGTTACCCGATGCTCCCGAATCAATAAGGGCCTGCACTACTAAGGAAACTGTTGGGGAAAGAGACAGGGTTAGTGGAAAACACACATGAGGACAGCAAAGCTCTGTTTGCATCACAGAGCTCACCAAACAGGGGTTCCACAGGGAACTTATCGGGTGACTCCCTGTCCCACCCAGTAAGGGGCATTTCCCGATTCCTTATGTAGGGGGGTTAGTTAGGGGCACCCTCTGGTAAAGTGGCCTGACATACCGCAGTAGAAACAGAAGCCCCTGTTGCCTATGCTCTTTCTCCTCTGCTGTCAAAGGTCCCCAAGACGCCCCCAAGTGCATAGGTTCTGGCTCATCTGGGTGAGCCACGCAATTAGCTCCACCTCCAGGACCTACCAGTCTAACACTAGGGGCACGTCCCCATTCCTGCTTCCTATCACGACACCTCTCCGACAGGCGTTCATCAGTTTTCAGGGTGAGGGTAACTAATTTATTCCAAGAGTCCGGCATTGTAGTTAAGGACAACTGGTCTTTTATCTCCTCACATAACCCCTTTCGGTAGTGTACCCACAACACCTTGTCTGGCCAGGACAGATCAAGGGCTAGCTGCTGGAATCGTGTTACATAGTCCAACAGCGGCCCCTTCCCCTGTTTCAAGCACAGGATAGCAGACTCAGTGTCCACCCACCAGGTGTGGTAGTCGAAGAGAAATGTGAACTCCTGCACAAACTCCTGATAATTTCCAAGCACTGCCTTCTTGCCTGTAAGCAGAGGTGTAGCCCACTCTAAGGCCATTCCTTCTAGGTGACTAATTACAAAAGCAACCTTCAATCTATCATTGTTATATGTCTGCGGCTGCATGCTAAACACTAATTCACACAGGGCTAAGGGCGTTTATAGACGATCCCGCTTACAAGCGGGATCGCTAAACGCCGTGTTTCCCCGCCGCGGCGTCTCTCTGTGCCGTGTCTGATGTTCAGACACGGCGCAGAGTGTGAGTGCGCATGCGCGCCCTTCTGCGCATGCGCACTCTAGCACGGGACCAGGAANCGGCGTCTCTCTGTGCCGTGTCTGATGTTCAGACACGGCGCAGAGTGCGAGTGCGCATGCGCGCCCTTCTGCGCATGCGCACTCTCGCACGGGACCAGGAAGTGCGGCGTAAAGCCGGCACTCCGGGAATCCGCGTCGGAGGGGGCAGGATCGCCTGCCCCCTCCGACGCGGATTGAAAAGCAGCCCAGGCATATAGACGAGCGGCAAGAAAGGCGGCTGATCAAAGGATCAGCCGCCTTTTTTGTCTCGTCTATAAACGCCCTAAGAAGCCCTTGAATTGCCTACGTTCTCCAGCGTACGTAACCACCTTGATGTCTTTAGGTTTAACGTAGGGGCAAGCCTCTTGCAAGAGGGGTGGGGGAGGTTACTGCTGGGGCTACAGGTGTGGCCTGGAGAATGGCTGCAACAGCTGTCGCCAATTGGTCCTCCTGACGCCCAAACACCTCATGCAGTTCTAGGGCCATGGCCTGCAGAGCCAGAGTAAGTTCAGCTAACTCACTTACCTGGGGCCCAGCTTGTGCTGCGGGGAGGGGATACATTTTAGGGAATAGATGCTGGTGATACTGTGGGGAATGTCAGATAGCAAGGGGAAACAGGAAAGCAGGAGAGGTGCACAAGACACAAGTATACAAACCCCACTCACAGACGCACACTATTAGCGTTAAAGGAGCCCTCAGTATGGCATATCGCTGTGTGGTCAATTGTATGCGAAAAGGCACCTGACCCTGCCACCATTCATCAGGGGGCCTACCGGAGATGTCACGCCCTGGATTATAGCGATCCTACACACACACAGGGTCCAGGAGGGGAAACAAGTGAGGAGGGGGTAGGGACCCCAGGCCTTGGGAACCCCAGAGGGGAGTGGGGAGGGATTAGGGCAACCACACACAGGAAGGCAAGGAAGGTAAATAGTAAGGAAGACAGAAGCACACACCACTCGAATACAATCACTCACCGCACACAGCACTCTTCACACAGAAAGAGGGAAAGGGAAGGGATTCTAACAAACCACAGTTTCTCCAAATACCAACGCATGAGCCAGATCACAGGAACCAAGAAGCTCTGATCACCAGCGAAGGAGAGAGCCTAATGGCCCTCCTTTTATGTGCCTTGCTCCAGACCCAGCCCTTGCTTCAATTACAGGCGCTCAGAGCGCCACAGCTACCTCTCATCAGGTAATCGCTGGCCCAGCAGACTGCAAGGCGGGGAAGGCAGCTGTCTCTCCTGCTGCACTCGCTGGCCCAGCAGACTGCAAGCAGGGGAAGCCTCTACAGCCACAGGTACTAGGGGTGTGGGAGCGTGACCTCCTGGGCACCCCGAGCTGCCCCCTGCTCCCTCCTCTGTGGTCCCTGCGGGCCCCGCTCCCTTCGTACCCCGACACAGAGAGACTGCCTGTCCTTCCACGTCCCATCGTGGCTCCTGTGATCAGCCGGGAGCACCTCCCTGTGGGTACTATCTATTAGTCTTGTTCATATGACCTGGGCTCGCAAAGACTGGGAGGTGTTCTCAGTTGCTGCTCCCATACTATGGAACTCTCTTCCCCCGGAAGTTCACTTTGAGCCTGAGCCTGGGCCTGGGCATCTTCTGGAGGCAGTGTAAGACCTTTATATTTGTAAAGGCATTTGGCGGACAGGGATGGGGGGTTTCGGGGGGGGTATTGGGTGTGTTTTGTGGGGGAGGGGTTGTGGGAGTGTTGTGGGGGTTGTTTTTGTATTCTACCATTGTTATGGATTGTTTTGATGTTTTTATATCTGTAAGATGCCCTGAGTCTTTTTAGGGAAGGGTGAGATAAAATAAATAAAGACAGTTTTGGTATGTGGCTCTTGGAGTTGGGAACGTTGGCCACCCCTGCACTAGTGCTGACCCCTACTAGGTCACATGAAGCATGTAACACCCCCACCCACCCCCAGCACACAGAAGATTAACATATCTTGTTAATTGAAAATGCAAGTGAATGCAAACATATTTCACTTTTCAAAACTGCTCCTTAACGATTTATTGTCTTTTTCATTTTCTATCTTCCTTTTCCCATAGTGAACTCATGTGTTCTTTTATTTCAGGGCTGAGTGAGGATCAGAGGGGACAGGATGAAGAAAAAGAAAAAGAAAAGTACAGGCGAATAACTTGTTGAGCACGTGCGGGGGTACAGTGGGGTTAGCAACACATCTGAACTGCTGTAGCAGTTGTAAACTGGAAGGTCAGGGATGGAAAAGACCCCCCCCCCAATTAACTGTGACCCAATCTAGAGGTATCATCTTACCTGGCTATATTTGTACACATGAGACAGTCAGTGGAAGAGCAGGTTTCAAATCCCATCTTAGCCATGAACTCACCGGCTGTCATGGGCAAGTCACTGTCTCTCGGCCTCAGTTCTCCAAATATCAAATTATTATTTTCAATTTCTATCCCACCCTATCCCCAAAAGCTCAGGGCAGCTCACAACAATAAAAAGCATGTTAAAACAAAATGCAACAAATTAATTCTATATCTAAAACATCAACATTCCCAGCCTTCCACTCCTGTTCCCCCCCCCTGTTGGGGAGTTGACTGAAATCACACACGATATGTTTTAAAACAAGCAGGGCTACGGGGGAGGATGGCTATGAGCAGGCATGGCTACTGAGTGACTCTGCTACGGAGCACCCACTCAGGTGGAGTGCATGGGGAGGGAATCAAACAAGCAGCTCCCAGTGTGGCTACCCCGACCACAGAGGCCAGACCCCCCCCCATGCACTCCCTCTGTCATGGACCCTGGGGGAGGGAGTCAAACAGGTGGCTCCCAGCATAGCTACCCCATCCACAAAGGCACCCCCCACCCCCATGCACTCTCTCTGCCATGGACCCTGGAGGACGGGGAAGGGGAAGTGCGCTGGGTTGGTCTTTGCAGGTGACATGTTCCTGGTGTCAGCACTGGGGAAGCCAGGCTCCCCACCACTCCCAGCCAGTTCTTGTGACTTGCAACGGCTATGTCACACACACACACACAGCACCTATGAGTGGTGGGACCAGTCTTCTGGCATGGCTGGCTGTCCCAGTTCATATGGCCATGGAGTTCCATGGCCACCTGTTGCTATTTGGCTTGACCCGCACAGAGTACTCCAGATTTCTTGGCAGTGCTCCACACATGGCCAGCCATGAGTGGGTGCTCTGTGACTCACAGGAGCACGCCTTCCCTGGCTCCACGTTCAGACTGACAGTCAGATGCATGGCTTCTGGTGGCCATGCAGGGTAACATCACTTTTATTCTCACTCACACTCACACTCACACTCACACTCACACTCACACTCACACTCACACTCACACTCACACTCACACTCACACTCACACTCACACACTCTCTTATCTGAAAGAATTCACATTGATTCCATCTTGAAGTTCTTTTTATTTTTATTTTTTTAATAGAAGAAATTGCTTTTTTAAAGAAAAAGAGGAAGAAGAGGCCCAAGAAAAGATCCACTGGATGACAATTCTCCATTTATAATTATTTTTTGAGATCTCTCGCCCAGTCTGCTCCTTCATTCTCATCCATTAAGGCACCAGTATTTGTAGGAACCACTAGCCTTGATGTTACTCTGAAGGCCAAGGAATGAAGGTGTGCACCAGGAAACCATGTCATTAATTGTTTTTGTTTTCATTATTTAAATCTTCCACATTTCCTTTTTCATAAATATCAAAAATTTGTTTTCGTTTTTGCTTTCATTTTCAATTTCCATTGGTTTCAATGGAAAACACATTTTCAGCTGTAACCTTTTTATTTTTCATTATATTTGGATGAAACATGGAGAGATTATACCTCAAATGGAAGACATTGGTTGTACCAAATTTCAGAACGATTGGATAGTGTAATTTGATTTTATAAGCAATCTTCCCTTTTTAGGGAAGGTTATTGAGCGGGCAGTGGCACGGCAGCTCCAGGTGCATTTGGACAGCATCGGTTTCCTTGACCCTTTTCAATCTGGGTATGGAGGCTGTGCCCATACATTTCCCTGCCCGACCTGGCCACTCTCATTCCTGCCTTCATCACCTCGAGGCTAGATTACTGCAATGCTCTTAACATGGGGCTTCCCTTTTTTCTGGTTCGGAGGCTGCAGCTGGTGCAGAATGCGGCAGCCTGTCTCCTTGTAGAGATGGGGCAGTGGGAGCACATAACACCTGTGCTCCACGCTCTGCATTGGCTGCCTCTAGCATACCAAGCCAGATTCAAGGTGTTAGTGTTGATCTATAAAGCCCTGTACAGTCTGGGCCCCTCATACCTCAGGGACTGCCTCGCCCTCCGCACCTCAGAGCGATTCCTTCGGGGTGCCTTTTTGGAGGTCCCCCGTGTAAAACGGGGGACCAAATGGAGAGGGCGTTCTCTGGGCCGGGTCGCGGTTTTGGAACTCCCTCCCAGAGGAAGCCCGTCTGGCCCCAGGTCTGTTAGCATTTCATCGGGCCTGCAAGACCTGGCTGTTTGCCAAGGCCTTCAGAGGGGAGGATGGGAGGGTGGGGTAGTTTTGGGGGGAATTTTTAAGAGATTTTATATTTGTTGATGGAGTTGTGTATTTTTTAATGGATTTTTTAGGGTATTTTATTATTGTGTGTTTGAATGTTGTAAGCCGCCCTGAGATGCCGTTGGCATGAGAGGGCGGCTAATAAATATTTATAAATAAATAAATAAATAAATAAATTATTTTGCAAAAAATCTGCATATACATTCCTGGCTGTACTTCTTTGTCTCCCAACTAATGTGGATAAAACTAAGCAAGATTCTACCCCTCCCAAAATTTACTATCTATGACCAGCTTTCAGATGGATTGGATAAAGGGTCCTGGTGGTATAAGCAATTAACTTATAACTGTATGTCTGACTAACATCGTTGTAGTCCAACCAGTGTACATGAAATTGGTGGGGCTGTATATCGCACCTTCAGGATCATCTCTGACAAATATTGGAAAGATGTGATAAAGGGTGCCAATTTTATAAACCTGCACAGCATATGCAGAGAATGAGCCTATGCCAGGGATTCTCTGACGTGTCACTGTGGTATAAGATTGGTTCGTGATGCCAATAGACCAACTGAAATTTCAACCAAATATCCTCATTCTGTGCTGTGACCACCCCAATTTCTCTCCCCGCAGTTGTTACTGGGAAGTTAGAAGCATCTGTTTAGGAAAGAGCCAATAGAGATTCTCTTATGTCCTTTGTCACAGTGCGCAGGGTGTGATTGTGATGATAATTGGCCAGTCTGAATGTGTAAGCCAGGTCTCATGATCTCTGGGATGCTATCCCCAAAGTTCCAGTAATGTCCCTTCTATGCCTGCCTCAGGGCCACCCTTCTATGCTTGCCTCGAAGTCACCACCGATCGGTCCTGTAAAACTGGAAGCATGCAGTAATTGGCCAGTGAATGTATCTGCCAGTCTGTTAGGTTGCTCCCCATCCTCCCTCCTATAGCCTCCCTCCCCATGCCATGTCAGGTGCCTGCCTTTGACTGGCACGCATGTGCTGCTATTTATCTAAATAATGGTCTTCAAGGGGACAATTTCAATTGCTTTTAAAATTGGGTGCCTTTATCAAATTGTCCTGTAGACTGTCAGAGATGACAGGAAAGGTGTGGGATACATTCTTGCCAGATGTTCTTGTAAACAGGATGGAATATAAAAATGTGACAGCTGGAAATGTATTTTCAAGTTAATGGCTTATTGCATTAGGACCCGTTATCCAAACTTTATGAAATTTAGCAGGACTGGTAACCTTGGGGAGAGTCATAACCTTTCACAGGTTTCATGCAAATTGGATGGAAACTAAAGAAGTTGTAGCCAGGAATGCGTATGCAGCTTTTCTTAAAATCACAACATTCAATTGTTTATAAAATAAGTTTCCTTTATCCAATCTTTCCAAACTTTGGTACACATATTGACCTCCATTTGGTGTATAGGCTCCCAAAGTTTCATCAGAATTGAATAAGAAACAAAAAGTATAGCCGGAAATGTGTTTTCCATTTTTTTCCTATTATTTCAAAAACGAAAATTCATTTTCAGTTTTGTTTTCGTTATTATTTTTCATTTTAATTATTACAATAATGAAAACCATTTTTGTCAGCATAACGAAAACAAATTGCACACCCTTTCAACACCACTTAGATACATTGCAGCAACACATCAGGGCATGGGTGTTGAAGGAGCTGACCGAGGAAGAGTGAGGACTAGCATTGCCCTCCCTTGGAACAAGTGCAGACTCAGAGCCCGGAACACCCCACAAAAGATGACTGGTCAGTTTGGCTGCCAGACACAGATACCTCTCCTTTGTTGGTGCTCTACCTGAGCTGGGTGGCATTTCTTTCTTGAGTACTCACCTGAATAAAGGAGGTCATCCACTCTAAGAAACATTATTGAAGACTTGATCCTGCAACAGCTTAGTGATGGCATACTTACAATTAGTCAAACGCAAAACAGTTAGTAAACTAAAAGTGCTAATCAGCTGACAGCCCTATGGAAACAAATACTATACACAGCATTCTGTAATCTTAAATCTGGTGCTGCTTTCTGAAGGCCTCCTCCAGGCACACATCTGTTTATCTTTTATTTTAGTGGGGTTTTCTCTTCTGTTTCTGCTAATAAAACCTTCAGCTTGGTATCTGATTGGTCTCTGGAGTGCTTACAAATATCTGGACTCCCTGGCTAACAAAACCAAAAAAAACCAAACTGCTGGCTAACAAAAGCCTTGTGCGCATCCTGTGATAAACAGCAAATTGAAGCGATTGGAAGTGCCCATGCAAGTGAAGATGAACAAGATAGTCTTTGTCTTTGATGAGATTCATGTGTTTGTCCTATGCTGGATAATGGATATAGAGCCCACCAGTTAGACTTTGAGGAATGACACTCTGTGTATAGTACATAGCTCACAGCATCTCAGGGCTCGTTCACATGACTCATTTAAAATTCTAGGGGTGTGAGAACAGAATGCAGTTCGGATGTTCAGTCGTTCGGTAGTTCAGTTTGAAAACCAAGTTCAGGTTTGGTAGTTCGGTTCGAAAAGGTTCAATCTTGCCGAATGTTCGGCGGATTTCAGTCCCGCCGCAAGGCTTGGGGCACTCCAGGGACCCCCAGGGGGGCCCATGGTGGCATGGCAGGCCGACAGAGTCCCAGCAGCAGCAGAGAAGGCTTGACACTTGGCACCCCGGCTTGCCCGGGCAGGCAGGCTCAGTGTTTGGCCCCTGGGGGTGCCTGTGGAGCTAGGGGTGGCTGTCGGGGACCCAGCAGCAGCAGACACTGGGAAGCCTTGGCGCTTGGCACCCTGGGTTGTGCCCGTGGCACCAGGGCTGGCTGTCGGAGACCCAGTAGCAGTATCAGCAGCAGCAGCAGAGGCCAGGAAGGCTTGGGGCTCGGTGGCTGGCCTTGCACCTCTACTTGGCCGGGCATTTCAGGCTGCCAGGCATCAGTGGTGCAGTGGCAGACATTGGATTTCCCGGTAGCAGAACCCATGGCAGCAGCGGCAGCAGCAGCAGACAGACACCTTGATGAAAAGCAACTGCTCCACCAACTTGGCCCCCAGTCTCAGGAGATGCGGTGAGCAAATGTCCCCCACCATAGAGAACACCCACTCACTGGGGACACTCATTGGTGGGCAGGACAAGAGACCCGTGGCCATGTTGGACAGAACCGGCCACACGGCCCTCCGAGAGCTGTGTGACCACCATCTTCTGCCCCTCCCATATGTTCCATTCAACCCATCGACTTGAGCTTCCTGGATGACCCCGCGGACAGTGGTCCCACCAACAAGATAGAGATCAGCATGGACAGCGTTCGTGGTGCAGGATATGGACGTGGGTGACCCCATGGGGGTGAGTAGCAAACCACCTGTCAAATCTTGCCTGGGATTTGGTCTCTGGCACACTCAGAGCTGCCACCACCTGTTCTGTTGCCCGTAAGGGGGGCAATGGGGCACCTGGCAGGGGCCGTGCCAGAGGAGGGGCAGCAGGCAGCAGCAGCAGCAGGATGCCCCTGGGGGATTGTGGGAGCAGCCACCCCTTTCAGCCGGCGGGGTCTATCCCTTCCCCCAGCCCGAGCAGTAGCAGCAGCAGTACCCCTATTGCTTCTGGATGATGTGGATGGACAGTCCTCCCTGCCTGGAACGTAGGCCCCAGAACCCTGAGGGGTCCTGGGGCTGGAGAACTTTGAAGGCTGAAGTGAAGAAGAGTTCCATGTGATGGCTCCCCGTGAGTGGAATGATGGCCCCAGAACCCTAAGGGTGGGTCCTAGGACTGGAGAACTTTGAAGGCCGAAGTGGAGAAGGGTTCCATGTGATGGTTCCCCACATGGAACAGAATGACGGCTTCAGAACCTTGAGGGTGGGTCCTGGGGCAGGAGTAGTTGGCACCCCTGCTCGGCCAGGCGTTGTAGGTGGAGCAGCGGCAGAGGCCCGGCCAGGGCTTGGTGGCTGGCACCCCTGCTTGGCCAGGTGTTGCAGGCTGGCTGGCAAGGATGTGGGACATTTTCAGACAATGAGTTGCTATACTGACACAGTCCTCCCTGCCTGTTACGTAGGCCCCAGAACCTTGACGGTGGGTCCTGGGGCTGGAGTGGCTGCTTCTTGATGTGGTGGAATGATAATTCCCTGAGAGTGGAATGATGCGAACCCTGACAGTGGGTCCTGGGACAGAAGTGGCAGCTTCTAGATGCAGCGGATGGACAGCCCTCCCTGCCTGGAACGTACGCCCCAGAACCCTGATGGTGAGTCCTGGGGCTGGAGTGGCTGCTTCTTGATTCAGTGGGATGACAGCTCTCTGTGAGCAGAATGATGGCCCCAGAACCCTGAGGGTGGGTCCTTAGACTAAAGTTGCAGCTTCTGGATGCATTGGCACAGCAGGAGCAGCAGACATTGGATTGCCCAGAGGCAGCATTGGCACAGCAGGATCAGACATTGGAGTGCCCACAGGCAGCATTGGCACAGCAGAAGCAGACATTGGATTGCCCAGAGGCAGCATTGGCACAGCATCACCCCTAGAAATGAGTCATGTGAATGAGCCCTGAGATTCTGTGAGCTATGTTCTATACAGACATTGGAGTGCCCAGAGGCGGCACTGGTACAGCAGGAGCAGACATTAGATTGCCCAGAGGCAGCAGAGGCAGCATTGGCACAGCAGGAGCAGACATTGGATTGCCCAGAGGCAGCATTGGCACAGCAGGAGCAGACATTGGAGTGCCCAGAGGCAGCATTGGCACAGCAGGAGCAGACATTGGATTTCCCAGAGGCAGCATTGGCACAGCAGGAGCAAACATTGGAGTGCCCAGAAGCAGCATTAGCACAGCAGAAGCAGACATTGGAGTGCCCAGAGGCAGCACTGGTACAGCAGGAGCAGACATTAGATTGCCCAGAGGCAGCATTGGCAGCATTGGCACAGCAGGAACAGACACTGGATTGCACAGAGGCAGCATTGGCACAGCAGGAGCAGACATTGGATTGCCTGGCCACAGAACCCATGGCATGGACAGCAGAGGCAGCTGTGGCAACATTGGCAGCAGCAGACTTTGGATTGCCCACAGGCAGTATTGGCAGCAGGAGCAATTTTAAAAAATTTATTTATTCAAATTTGGAATATAATATATACTACACTAACTAACTGCTATTAACTATTCTAAAACCTATGAAACTAAATGGAATATTAATATCCACAAAGGTCTAGTCCTACAAACACACTATAAAATATTAAAACTGAATCACTACACACTATCTCTGTCTATCTATATAACTAAGCTAGCTAGCTCCTACATCTATCTATCTATCTACACACACACAGAGACAGGGACGGAGAGGGGACAGAGACAGCTCACAACAAGCAACACAGGGAAGGGTACAAAACTGAAATGAAACTTAAATCAATGTAATCCTACTCTAAATAAATCCAAAAACAGGGAATGGGAATCATGGATAGAATATATATTATATACAGGGAGAATGGAAGGATTCAATGGAGGCTAGGGAGAAAGAACACAGGGAGTGTTAAAAAGTAAAAATAACACCTAAACCTATCTAATCTATTCTCCCAGGCCTTTGGGGAGGGTGGGTTAGTGGGTTTTTATCCTCCTACCCTTCCTTATTTATTCTTTATATTTTCTTGTTGTCCTTTCCCTGTTTTATTTGTGAGATTTTTATAACTGTTTTAAATGTTTTTAAAAACAGTTTTATTTTGAAATTTGTTAGCCGCCCCGAGCTGCTTGCAGGAGGGGCAGGGTATAAATATACTAAATAAATGAAACTATGAGGTAAATGTGTGGAAATGGGTGAAAGAGGAGGATGGCAATAGATTAGGAACACAAACTGCTGGGAGAGGGAGACTTCTGAAAATGCCTGCTGACAGGATCAGTGGCTAGCTCAGAAGGAATTGGAATGTGGGGGGGGGGGGCAATGATTTTTGTTACTTGCTGCACCCACCTTACCACAAGCTCCATGGGCACTGTACAGCCTAGCCTCATGCCAATCGCAGATTGCAAAGCCAGTGGTCTGAGGAAAAGAGGGATGGTGACCGGGCAGGCTGGCTGCTATTCCAAGCTTCTCTCCACCCCTGGCACCACGAAGTCAGATCCTCAGGTGCCACCCCCTCCTCCCTGGGATTGTTTACCCCTTTTTTTCCTGCCCGAACTCATCCAAACAATACCGAACTGTTCTGGGGTTCGAACGTTCAGTTCGGCTGTTTGGTTCGGTCATCCGAACAAGCCGAGTTCGGTCCGAACACCAAACATCTGAACCGCATTCGTACATTCCTACTCGTTTCCTTGCAAAACTCACGACCTCTTCCTTAATCTGTGTTTGATTTGACCTTCAGCAATTTTTGTTTATTGATTTTATTTATTTAAAACTTGTATCCCGCCCCTCCTGCCCAAAGGCCGCACGGGGCGGCGAACAACACACAAGATTTAACAATAAAACATTTAAAAACAAATCAACAAATTTTAAAACAAATCATAAAACTCGCCCTCCCACCATCAGCATACTGATGACACTGCATGTCCTGAAACCCACTCACAATCTCCCCTAATGGCTGCATATAGATGTTAAACAAGAAGGGGGACAGAATGGCACCCTGCAGGACTCCACACGTGAGGTCCCGGGAGAAGACGTACACTCCCCCAAGACCACTCAGTGAGTTCTCCCGGCCAGGAATTAACGAAACCAGTCCAAGACCGTCCCGCCAATCCCGGCACGGTCCCGTAGGTGAGTCACCAACACCTCATGGTCGACTATGTCAATGTCAAATGCAGCCGAAAGGTCTAGCAGGACGAGTAAGGTCTGACTACCCTGGTCCAACACCAGACTGAGATCGTCAACCAAGGCCACCAATGCAGTCTCCGTACCATACCCAGGCCAAAACCCGGACTGGGAGGGGTTGCATTCACATAACTGTTGATGTCCCTGTATTACAATGCCCCCCTCTCCTCCACACCTTTTGCATAGGGAGGCAGAAAATGAAGGATTATCAAGGAGTACAGGAAGTGGTAAGGGTTTCACCAAACCCTCAGAATGTGGGTTTGCACTCCTTTAAAAGAGTTTTGTATGAATGGGCCTTTGATGTAAGGAACTCTTCTCCAGATGATGTTTCTTTAAAGGGTCAGAAAACCCAAGGTAGAGTGTTCCCAGTCAACAGTTCAGTTCCAAAGCCTATCGGGGAAAATGAGACAAATAGGCAGGTGAGGATATAGGGAAGGTAAGAAAGTTCCTTTCCATGAGTTCTCAAGAAAGTCTGTCAGCTTCCTGTCAAAGAACAGGAAGTTCATAGGGATTTGCGGGCTTAGCCTTATAACTTAGGCTGACCTTTTTTTAAAGACAAGGTTGACGTGCCAGGGAGCCCCCATCTGCAGCCTTCCAGAATTTAGAGGGGTCAGGGGTGTAGGGATAATTTCTGCTTAATCCTTAGTGAAAGCATGAGGAAGGAGCTTAGCACCTAGTAAAGAATTAGTTTGATTTATTTTAGGCGCATGGTGCATTTCAAGAAACATTTTTAAAACAATATTGGATTACCTCATATAAACAACTGTGATCTGGAATCAAGGCCTGAAAGTTTTTTTGTACAAGCACTGAGACCGCCTTTGGGAAGCTGGCCGTGGCTCAAGTTTCCCGACAGTAGGGATTTTAGGGAGCAGGTTATTCACCAGCATAAAATGTGCATTGAAATAACGTAAACTGGAGCCTGGGCCATTATGGCTGTTAAAGACTCCATGACACTGACTTGTTATGGATATTAGCCAAATTCAATCTGGAAGTTCCCTGTGCGCACCTCAATGTCCCATGCTGTTTCCAGTTGCTTGTAGTTTTCTTCACTTTCTCTCCAGATGGTTGACTTCTAAATACTTCCTACCTTTCATCCTAGAGGTACTTGTACTGACCATCAGCAGTCATGTTAATAAATGGTTACGCCTGTAGAATGTGGGCTGCATCATTCTCCAAGTGGGTAGTGCTGACGTGATCAGTTAGGGTGGAATGTACAGCTGGCATGCCGGCTACACGGTCAGGGGAAGGAGGGCTGGGTCAGGTGGGAGCGCTGGATGGATGTGCGCCCAACTGGGCTAGCCGGCAAGTCCTCCCCCACCCCGTCAGGGGAAGAAAACAAATGCACGGCCAAGCAGCCCCACCCCCAGCACCCCATCATGATGGGCAGCCATGACGGTCCCCAATCCCCAGCAGGGGATGCCAGTGGGAATAGATGCACGGGCCTGCTAAGGCCCACCTGGACGGCCCTTGGCTGTGGGTCCGGAATCATCCAGGGGACCACATTCAGGCCAGCCGCCTTACCCAGGGCAGCAGTGGGCCCACGTCTGGTGGCCCACCAACAGAAGTGCCAGCGAGTCTCTGGTCGAGGCAGGCCATAGCAGGCCCTCATCGCGTCTTTTCTCACCCTCTGTACAGGCATACGTTCCATTTGCTTCAATGAGACTCAGCCTGTGGTTTTCATAGAACGTACCACTACTGGAAAAGCTTGTTTCAACGACATACGTCAGAAATAGAAACCACCAAATCAGAGCCTTTCAGGATGAGAGTTCAAAAGGGCTACCTATCTCTGATCCGATTACAACGTGTGGGAATATCTTCCACCGTTAAAGTCAATGGGAGTTTTGCTACTGACTTCACTGGGGAAGAGGATTGCATCCTTTATTGTCCATGGTTGCAGAAATTTTCAGAGATGCATTATTACACATACACCATATTCATAGGAATCAAATATTCAAGTTAAGCTGAATATTCAAGAAATTTGAGACACTCACACATTATAAATTTCATGCATGTATCCTCTCCTCTCCCTGTATGCTCCTCCTCTCCCTGATCCATTCTGGATTATAAACTCCTCATGGTAGAGACCTGTCTCCTATCACAACTGTCACATGGGTGACAACAAATAAATTATTATTAATAACAATTAACAACAATAAGAACAACAACAACAATAAACATAAACTTAGTATGGGGAACTCGATGACCCTTGAGGCCCCTTGTAGAAACTGTTGAGAGTTTGAACATAATCCCCAAATTTGTTCCAAGTAACTAGAACAAGCAATAGATACTATTTTAGTGAAAAAGCAAGCTGCAGGGCGGGTGCCTGTCCTAACTCCTTGAGGTCTATGAGCTCCAATTTTCACATTTCCCAATAGCCAAATAGATACATTTCCCAACCAGGATTTTTCTATTCGGATCTGGCCGTGTGCCAAATTTGAGCTAGCTGCTCCTCCAAAATCTAGAGAAATTTCTAGATTGATATCTTCCATGAAGTCAATGCGATATGAGAGGAGAGACCAGGAGGGCACGCTCTCCCTTTAGCCTGGTCCATGGCAGGCAGACTGGGAGAATGTTCCATCCTGCTGCTACCTGTGGATAAAGCTGTTTGGAAACCAGAAGACTGTGTCACCAAAGAGCTGATCTGCAGCAGCAGAAGTTTCCTCTAAGTCTGGTCCTCCTACAGCACACCAACTCCAGTCCTAGATGTAGCCTCTCCGCCTCATCGGGGGTTGGAGCAGGTACTTCTGTACAAGAGTGTGGCAGTGGCACCACACATTTTAGCATGCAGGTGAGACCCCCAGCTATGGGATTTCACCCACGTGCCACTCCATGCCTGCCCTAGAGCACCTAAGTGTTTGCAGAGTAAGGCCTTCAGTTGCAAGTGGTCTTTCGGGATGTGACCATTTGAAAGGTCATTAGAATTGCTTACCAACCTTCCTTTGACTTTCACCCAGAAGCGACAAGGCCATGAAGGATGACGCCATGTCAGAAAGAGGGCCAGGCAAAGGGGATGTCACGCCCCCTATCTTAGTTAACCCTTCCCCTTATTATCTATCTATCCTGCCCTTCCCTCAAAAAGGCTCAGGGTGGCTTACAGAACAAAAAGAAAACATAACATATAAAAACATAGAAAAGATAAAAACATTAAAATACAAACAACCCCCCCTAAAATCCTCAAACCCACCCATATCCCTCCACAAAACCCACCCAGTACCAGCTTCCCATATCCAACCCCTCACGCCCTACCCAAACCCACCCACCAACCCCCCCATCTCCTATCCCCACCTGCCAAATACATTTTCAAACATAAAAGTCTTACATTGCCTCTGAGAGATGCTCAGGCTTGAGCTCAAATGAACCTCCAGTGGAAGGGAGTTCCACAGGAGCAGGGCAGCAACCGAGAATGCCTTCCTGTGAACCCTTGTCTTATGAATAAGACTAATGAATGGTACCAACAGTGAGGCGCTCCTGGCTGATTGCAGGGGCCACAGTGGGGCATAAAAAGACAGGCAGTCTCTCAGATATGTGGGGTCCAGACCATTTATGGCTTTAAAAGGTCAAAAACAGCACCTTGAATTGTGTCCAGAAAGCTATAGGGAGCCAGCGCAGACTTTGGAGCGCCGGTGTAATGCGTTCCCAGCACCCTGCCCCCGAAAGGAGGCAATCCGCCTCATTGTGCACAAGCTGCAACTTCTGAACAGTTATCAAGGGAAGTCTCACATACAGCATGTTGCAATAATCTGGCTTCGAAGTGATGAAAGCATGGATGACAGTGGTCAGATGCGAATCCGAAAGAAAAACCTCCTCACCAGTTGAAGTTGGTGAAAAGTGTTCCTGGCCACTGCCACAACCTGACGATCCAGGCGCAGCAAGGGATCCAAAAGCACTCCAAGGCTGCGAACCTGATTGACCAGAGGGGAGCCGAACTCCATCATTAACAGGTGTCCCAGTTCACAAGGCTGGCCAACCATCACGGCCTCAGTCTTGTCTGGATTCAGCTTCAATCAGCTCATTCTCATTCAGTCCCCGACAGCAGCCAAGCATCGGGTAAGCACCGAGACTGACGGACCTGGGTTGTACGAAAGAGAGAGGTAGAGTTGGGTGTCATCAGCACGCTGATGGCACTTCACCCCAAACCTCCAAATAACCTTGGCCAGTGACCTCATATATATGTTGAACAAGAGGAGAAGACAGAATAGAACCCTGCAGGATCCCATAAGGGAGATCCCGAGAGAACGATGAGCAATTGCCTATCACCACTCTCTGGGACCTCCCTCACCGGAAGGAGTGGAACCACTTAAGATCAGCCCCCACAACCCCCCGCCAGGTCCCGCTGTCGTGTCAGCACCTCATGATCAACTGTATCAAAAGGTGCCGAAACGTCTAACAAGATCAACAGGGTAGAATTCCCCTTCTTAGTCTCCAGGCACAGGACAGCAACCAAGGCCACAAGGGCAGTCTCCATACCATACCTAGAACGAAAGCCTGACTGAAACAGGTCCAGGAATCCGATGATAATCAAGATGAGCCTGGAGCTGTTGGGCCACCAACCATTCAATAACCTTCCCTAAAAAGGGAAGGTTAGAGACAGGCCAATAGCATGATGTCATCATGCTCCATAGAAACAGGGCCACATTGACAAGGGAGTAGAAAAAACTCTACAGCCTGCCACCTTTCCGATGAAGCTGCCACCTCCCAAACTCCTAATTTTTCCAGGCTCCTGGAGAACACCTGGCTGACCCAGAGAAATCAGTGATTTTTCCAGAACCTGGAGACTATTGGTCAAAACATGGCGTGTCTGGGCAAAACACCGACAGGTGTCAACCCTAAACTGGAGGCAACGGAAGGTCTGTTTATTTGTTCAGGACTTTAGCAGGTAGAGTTGAGGTTTGGGGACTGGTTTTAATTGGGAAGTTTTTCACAGTTTATATTTTGAATAAGTTGTTATTCTTTTGCTTTATACAGTGTATTATTTATGCAATAAATACTAGTCTTAATGTAGCTCATCTTTGCTGCTGCTGTCGCTGCCTAGCTAATATTACTGTTACTGCTGTTGTGGGGGGCAGATTTTATTTTGGTTTTAAATTGTGGTTTTAAGGGGCTTGGGGGGGATGCAGTGGGTGTGGCTTGAGGGTGGGGGGCATGGGGAGTGGGTTAGGGTGGATGGGGCCTACCCCCCAGTGAGAGGAGGGGAGGTGGCCCTTGGGAAGGGAGAACTCAGGGGTAACTCCTGTGGTGAGAGCACAGGGGGGGAGGGGAAGGGGGGTTGGGGGGAGGAGAAGTGGAGGCGATATGGGGAGTGAGAGTCACCCCCCCCACCGAGGATGAGAGAGGATCAGGGTCTAAGGTCCGCCTGTAAAGGGCTGCTGCTGTTGAATGCAAGGTCCGATGTGAATAAGGCCCCAGTGATCCGCGATTTGATCCTGGATGGGGCAGCGGACCTTGCATGCATCACA
>QEPC01006267.1:171993-185010 GCA_003113815.1 Sphenodon punctatus
TTGCGACACAGTCCAGTGGTGGATCTCATACATCTTTGTACGTGCCTGGGTAGAGTTGGGGTTTTGTCAACACCTACAAAAACTGCATTACAACAATGTAATTGCCATTGATGATCAGACACTCAAGGTTGAGGATTCCTCTCTGGTTGTACAGAAGTCAAGGACAGGAAATTGGACCCCAGTAACCATGGCAACTGTGTCTTACTTGCATACCACTTGCTGGCCTAAAGTTTCCATTAGTGTTGTAGGTCATTCAAAATGACAGCCACAGATGCATTTATTTATCTATCTATCACACTTGTTACCCCACCCCTCCTGCCAAAGGAAGCCCGGGGCGGCTTACAAAAATAAAAACACACATATAAAAATTCACACAGGGCCCTGCTGGCAACAAAACAGGGAATAAAAAGGAGCAACACCTCCCCCATAATTGAAATCCCACCCATAAACAACCCATTCCTCTAAACAATCCACCCTCCCCCTCACCAAATGAGTGGTGAATGACCTGCAGCCCACTTAGGGGGTCAACCAGCAGCCCCTTTCATCCTAGAAGTCTTCAGCCCAATGTGAATTGAAAATACCAGGTCCAGGTCACATGTCATTTTCAACCTATCCCTCCCTCCCTCTCATTCCTTCATTTGAACTTCTATCTCGCTCTTTCCCAAAGCTATACTTCAGAGCAGGTTACAGACACAACCAGATACCTACAGAAAATCCTCTTATCACATATCCCGGGGGTGTGAGGGGACTCAGGATAATATATTCAATTGCTCTTGTACAAAGCGTCTCACTTTACAGATATCCTACAGACCAGCATAGGTGAAGTACCTTGCCAATGTCACTTAGTGACTGTGGGTGTCGTGGCGCCCGTGTCCCATGGCTTGCTGATCCTAAATAAAAATCTGGGGAAAACAAACACAAATGAAAGAGTCTTGTCTACTGAATTCACAGCCCCAACAAGGAGGCAACATCACATTCAACAGAAAGAGAGAAATTATGCGATGCATAACGGTCCAATACCTCATCTGGCATGGATTTCCTATTGAAAGAACCCTCCCCTCTCCCTTCCTGATATTATCCTTCTTCTACTAACATATGTTTCATAGCGTTAGAGATTTTCTCCACAACCCTGAGACTTTGCTTTTCCTCTGCCACCATCTTCACCCACCCCAGTCTCCTGCTCTCTGAACCACCGTTGCCCCTTTCACCCATGTCACCCCTATACTTTGAACTCACTCCAAAAGAACAAATGTTCCACTATCTCCCTTCTGACCTTCAAATTCCTCCTAAAAAACCTCTCTCTTCAATCAGACTTTACCTAGCTCCTCGCCCTTATAGATTGTCTACTTATGCTTCTCTTTATACGGTCTTATTCTTCAGAATTCCCCTCCACCATCCATTGTAATTAAACCAAACACATGCACTTGCAACTTCTAAATGTATTCTGTCTCTCCTAATGTTTCCATCTGCCTCTCCCCTCCCTTGTCCTTCCTAGACTGCAAGGCCACTTTTACACGAGCAGCAGGATGCAGCACGTTGAAGAACGTGCTTCCTGAACCCCACCCCTCCAGGGTGCATTGAGATGCACTGGAAGTAGCTGGCCAGGCGGCCACCATGGGAACTGCGGCTCGCACGGTCTTTTTGAAGCCACATTTGAAAAACCTCAATATCAGAGTTTCCCAAATGCAACTTCAAAAAGACCGTGGAGCCGCGATTCCTATGGTGGCCGGCTACTTCAAGTGCATCTAAACACAGGAAGCNAGGGGCGAGAGAGGAAGAGATCGTGGATGAAGGGAGCTTTAGCCACGGACGAGCGGCAGTTCCAGAGGGAGCAGGAAAAAGGCAATTGGTGTTCGGGAAGGCACGGGATGGTTGCCAGGCACATTTATGGTTGCCACCTTTCGTGGTTGGACCCAGACTCCCCCATAGGCAAAATGGGAGTCAACCACAAAAGGTGGCAAGCCTAGGCACATTGCTTGTACCATAAAGATAGTAAACAAGAATAATTTTGCTTTTTAAAAATAAGCCAGATTTCTGATAAATGACATTATGGATGAAGCATTATGCATTTGAGACTACTGCATTCAGTGTGGCCATACGGAGAGTGCAGGGATAGGTTGTATACACTTGGCTGGAGGAGGTGATCAGAATGAGACTTGGGGTGCAATTCTCCACCCATTGAAATCAATGGCAAAACTCCTGTTGAATTTAATGGTGGATGATTATTCTGTCAGCCTCATTAAAGATGTTAATTGTAAAAATTAAATTCCATATGACATGTTCAGACTTCCTGCATTTCATGCTCAAACCAGAACTGAAAAGCAGCATGAATACAAAGAAATATGACTTCAAGTCTTAAAGGTGTGCCTTCAGTGCAGAAACAATACATAGGATGATCTAAAGAGTTTTGTGCATTTGTAAAATGTTTCCATTCTAAATGTTTTCTGAATGCGCTTCATGGTAGCACTAGCTACTGACTACACATGCACAGCTTTTCGGGTAGGGTGGCACTGGTAAGTCTTCAGGTCAGAGATTAAAGCTGTTGGGGTAGTGGGAGAGCTTCAGCTCTCTATTAGCTTAGGTTGTCCACCCCTGTTCTCTGTCCTTCCAAGCCCCTGAAGACTCTGGGTGAACAAGCTAGGTAATCAGCAGTGCTCTTTGCTCACATGCCAATGGAAGAGGCTTTTTTTGATGTTGTTCTGCATCAAGTTTAATTGTTTAAATTTAAACAAGTTTAAATGTTAACAAATGCACGAGTATCTAGGACACCTACAGTGTACCTCATCGAGGTCATTTTGGCTTCTAACCAGGAGTCAGCAAATCATGATCTGTCCCCAGCTTGCTGTTAGTAAAAATCTGCAAACATCTTGCCAGCCTCTTAAAGGCTCAAATGTTCTCCAAACTTTCTCTCTCTATCGACTGATAGAGAGGCATGCCTGGTCTCAGCACCAGCAAATCCCCATGAGAAATATGTTTAAAACTTCCTATCCATATCTGCCAGCTGAGACCATACACATTTCGGAAACATCAGAAAATGATAACACTGAAGACCTGGGTTGAAAGATTCATTAGATTTTCAAAATTTGACTCCTGTGCTTTTATCCCAAGGTCCACAGAGTCTGTGCCAAGCATTCCATAAAAAGCATAGCCTTTTCCCAATGAATTAAGAAAGAACGGTTCCAAAACCAAGCCTATTGAAGTACCTCAGTTCTGATCCATTTTAGGAGGTGGCATTTTATCCATGGCTCTGTTTTTATTATTNATCCAGATGCCAACCTCAGGAGATCTTCCAAGACCTTTCCCACTGGCCCTAGTGCTCCAAAATCCTTCCTGCTGCCTTCCAGCTCTAGCACACCTCAGCAACTAGTTTCAGGAGTGGAGAGGAGCACTCCCCTTAAGAGGGTCTTCTCCTCCACACTGGAGGAGCTCTCCTAGCCCTTCTTCCTGGAGACCCTCCATGAGGCGCTGGTTCCACTCTCCTCCCCAGCCCAAAGGCAATCTCTGAGGGGCTGGTTCCCCTCCTCACACTGTGATCTACTGGAGACTAACTTGTGATCTGCCTCTTGGCCACCCCTGCTATGCTGACTCTCTTAGTACTGTTCTTGGTCTTTGTTCCTGGGTCAAAGTAGGTTTCAGGAGAAATATAATGCTGTGTCTCTGAAATAAGAAAGTGGAGATAAAGTAGTTATGGTGATGCCTTTCATTGGACCAACTTCTGTTGGTGACAGTGTGCAAGCTTCTGAACTACAAAGAGCTCTTCTTCGGGCACCTCAACACAGCTGTGAGTTCTACATAGAGCTACGCCTGAAGAAATGGACAAGTGTTCTGTGTGGCTCAAAAGCTTACACAATCCCACCAATAGAAGTTCTCTGAATAAAAAGTATAATCTGGATTTCTTCATCTCCCATCTGTCTCATATTTGAGACTAATCCGACAACCACACTCTCAGAAATAAGAAAAGCATACAGATGACTACTGTTTGTGACATAGCACTTGGGATTTTCTTCACTGAAGAATTGACTTCGGAGTCCTCATCTCCCTATGGCAACACTTCAGGATATTATCTGGTTTCCAAGGACCTCAGCACATACAAATCCAGCTGAAATTAATAGGGGCTGCAAGGGCTCAGCACCTCTAAAAATGGCAAAAGTTTTCACATTGGGTGTTTTCACACGGACAGCACCCACACCTCTGCTCCGCCTCACCCCACGGTGGGTGGATTGTCTGTTTAAAGGTGACCTGCCAGATGTGCAGGTGGACCAGAGGTGGGGCAAGCTGTCCCTGATCTACGGCAGACCCATCGGCGGTGCTCCAGAACATCCAGAACCACCACCAGCAGAGCAGGCAGGCCAAACTTGAGGTACCAGTCGGAGAACTGCGGTCTGTCTGCTTAGCAGACAGCCACTGCAGCTCTGCTCTTGGCTGGGGGTTGCCCCGAGCAACACCATGGCGTTGTGGGTGACAGCCCAGAGCATTGGGTGATCTGGCCGCAACTCTATGGTGTGGGGGAGGGGGCACCGCAAGGGCGGACCGTGAGCCGCAGCAGCTGCTGGGTCCATTTAAAATGGACTGAGATGAGGCTGCAAGTGGGTACCCGCGTCCATGTAAAAACACCCATAGTTCTCTTACGACTTACCCATCCCGTCGCCTCATGTTTATGGCTCTTTATAAGCTACTATTATTTTAATTATTTGCACTACATTATAACCTGGAGGCCTGTGATGAAGTGAACCTGTCTTGGAGGAGAGGAAAGGGATGTCCCAATCAGGGATGTCTGCCAGGATGCCTAACTGACTCATCATCCACCTGAAGCCAAGGCTGCTTTGTGTAGCTGAACAACTGTAACGAGTATCTGCAGCAGTGACTCTTTTAACTTTACCTCCCTGCTTCCTCTTTTTAGTCTTCCCTATTGCAGTCTTCCTATTATTTCTCCCCTTATTCCTGATTTTTCAGTAAGTTCTATTCTTGCTCTTTCCCTTTTCCCTATCTCTACTCCCATTATTGAATATCTCCTCTTCTGCTCACTACCCTGGCCCCACCTTTCCCTTTTTCTGAAGATTACTGTCATTTGCTCTAAAGTTATCCGGTTTGCAAGTCCTTAAAAATACTACAATTTCCCCCCGAGTATGCAGAAAGTACATTGGTAGCAATGGTTTAAGGTTTTAAATATACCTACTTGTTGTAATTATGTATCCTACCATAACCATGTCATAATAACTGCTCGTCTTCATATTGCTTTTTCTCTGATATGTTTGTGTTGTTTTATAATAAAAACATTTTCAATAAAATATAAATTTAAAAAAAGTCACAGCTCAGGAAGGGCAGTTGGGTTTTCAGAGGTGAGAGGATTCACTGTAGTGTTCTTTGGAAGTAGGTATGGGGAAATGAGTGAGGAAAAAGAGTACATTTCCAGAACCCAATCTCCAGAGGGGCAGAAGAGGCTAGGGAAATGGCCAAGGCAACCAACTGCTAAAGGAGTGTCCTTTTTGAAACAGAAACGTAGGCCGTTTTTAGACGAGCGTGGCGGCGCCCGCGCTTGTTTTCAAAAAAGCCGCCAGCCCGTTCCACATGTGACTCTGCCGCTGAATACGCGCATGTGCGGGCGATGCGCTTCCATTTCCGGCCGCATATGACCAGCCTCGATCTCCGACCCGGTCAGTTCGCGCCTGGAAATGGATGCGCGTTGCCCGTGCATGCGCATATTCGGCGGCAGCGTCACGTGTGGAACGGGCTTCCGGCTTTTTTGAGAAACAAGCGTGGGCGCCGCCGCGCTCGTCTAAAAACGGCCTTATACTTCAGTATAGTTTGTCACTTGTGACTCCCACGGCTGCCAGTGGGAATTTGAGGTGCTCTCAGGAGAAGATCCAAAACTAACAGATACATTAACATTCCCACAAATGATAATTTCTATGACCCTGCACTGATATGCCAATAGCAAGTCTGGCTTAGCAGGCTCCCGTTAGTAGAATTGATTCTCAGTGGTCCATAAAAGAAGGGCTTTGTGTGCACATGCATTTCCATCCACAGTTATGATTATGGGATAACTGGTCTCTGCTGGCAGTGGCTAGCGCATGCTGGCTGACAAACAAGAGGATTAAAAAGTTACACTTGCAGTAGAATTAAGAAGTGCTAGTTTTCCTAGTTCCTATAATTTGTAAAGAACAAGGGGGAAAAAACCTCGTGGAATTAATCTATTTCTTATGCTTCTTCCAGCTGTGTTTAATTTACCCTTGGCAATTTCTCCCCTCTGATCAAGGAATGTTGTATCCTTACATTGATATTTCCCCTCACAATCCCCGAGTTGAGCAGAGCTTTTAATAATTGCTTTAATATGCCGAGTTCCGAGACAGAAGTAACTGATCCAGAGTGACAGCTTTTTTTCTCCTCCGGGGGTGGGTTGTTTTGGGGGCCCATTTGGCACAGGGCTGTCAATGCTTCCCTAGCTTGTTTCTTGACTTGTCTGGAATGAACAGTAGCTTTTCAGTCAGTTCCTCCTGTTACTTGTTGTACCTTCCTAGTCCAAAGCAAGTTCGGAAGCCAAAGGGTTTTGGTTTAAGTGGCTGAAGCACATGTTGGGCCTTTGGAACTGGCTGTAGACACACAAAGAGAAACTATGTGAAGTACTCCACAAGGGCTGCTGTGAACACTAGGAAATAAAGCCAGAATATGCCCACTCGTCTGGTTCATTTTCATGAAAGGATTAAAGAAGCAAGTCAGAAGCCCAAGGCAATCCATTCTAACCAGAGTCCCTGGGAGGTGGGCCCACCATTAACCTACCAACCTAATGAGCCAAGGCTCCAGCAGAGGCCAATCTACTCAGCACTGGTTAGGCCTCAGCCAGACTCCTGGATACAGTTTTGAGTGTCACATTTTGAAAGTGAGGTATACCAAATCAGAATGACAAAGGCTTTAGAATTTAAAACTGGGGAGAAAAAGTTGAAGGAATCAGGCATTTTTATCTCTAGAGGCACAAAAAAGAAGGGGGAGCATGAGAATAGCCATCAAATATTTTAAAGGTTGCCAGAAGACGAGGAACAATTGTTCTCCATTGCCTCTAGGGCAGGAGAAGACGCAATGGATTTCAGCTGCCGAAAACCATATTATGGTTAACTAGGAAGAATTTTCTGCTCTCCTGATTGGCTGTCCCCAGCTACTAAAAAGCCCTGACTTGGAAGTAGGGAGTGTCTGGACAATGGGCACTTTTCAACGAGACAGTCTTCAGCACTGAGGGATTCTCCAAGACGTAAATGACGTGCAGCTTCCATCGTGTCAGAAGGGCTGATCTTTACCAGAAAGTAGGATTTTACTACTCTGCTGGATGCATTTGTTTGCCCTTAAAGATCTGCTCCTTCACACGAGATGGAAGTTACGAGTCATTTGACTTCCGCATGGAGCCAAAGACTGCACATTCCATCTTGTCAGAAAGCGCCCAATGTGATGACTTCCCAACTAGGCAGCTGTACATTAACTTTGGTGTGTTCCTTGCTCCTTTTTCCAATTATTGCCTTGTCTTTAATCCAGTCTGCCCAGTTCTTACCCTAGTTCTGCCTGGATTCTGCCCCTGACTTTCTGGCACCTGACTCAGTGCAATGGCCTGTTTCCAGCTCAGCCTGTCCATTCCTGATGCGAGTCTGCTGTCCTGGCTTTAGAGTCAGGCCAGCTTCCGAACATTGACTTTGTTTTGTCCTACAGCTCCCAACAGAATTTTGTTCTTTTGCTTCCTGACCTGGCCTGATTCTAGCTAATGATTTGACCTGGCGTCCTAACAGCCTCTTAGAAAGGAAGCTGCCAGCCGTGGCCATTGTTGGTTGCCAAAAGCAAGGAGAGGGAGATAGTGTTGAACTGAGTAGCAAAATAATTATTTGCTATTAATATTTGCCATTTCTGATAGTTTGGTGGTTATTGGGCTGCCAAATGATTACCTCAGCAGCTAATTCTCAACTGAATAATACTGTAAATTAACTGGTTTACCGTATTACCAGATTACCTCATTACTGCATAACCGAACGTTACCGCTGGTAGTCCAAAACCAGGTCCAGAACGGGGAGGGAGGAAATAAGAAAGGAATTATGGGCAAACGGTAAATAATTGCATGGTAAATGGTGCACTGTGTCATGCAGTAATGCAACAGATAGGTTAGCTGGTTATCTGGTTAATCCACCAAACAACAAACAGATACCGGTCTGTATCTGGACCTTTACAGATCATGTCAGATACTGCAGATCTGGCCAGATACTGAATAGGAATAGTTATTGGTTTCAACTCTAGAGTGAGGCACATTTTATCCTTTTTTGGCACCTGTGGTCTCCCCTCCTTACCGCTCTGGTGCCTATCACAAGGCCTTAAGAAGGGGGGGGGAAGCTGGGGGGGGCGGGGTTGGAATATAGGAGCATCTGCCTCAGGTCTGGGTCCTGCAGCTGTGATAGAACAACAAGGAGGGATTGCAGTTTCCAGACTGAATGTTTCCTCTGCCTGCATCTGACATTGCCATGTCCCTGGTCACACAAACACAGCTTTGCCCTCTCCAACAGCCGCAGGTCCATTTTACCACCGTAGGCCCAGCTGGTCCTAGTTATTCTAAGATTTTCTAAAAACAGGTCTTCACCTAGGGAAGCCAAAGCCACTGCCAACCTCATTCTTTATTAAAAGCAACAAAAGAAAGGGATTGAAAATCACAAGCATTTTGGAAACAGACTGAATCCTTTATGAGAGAAATAATCGAATAGACAAGCTGTTGTTAATTTACAGCCTTAATTTTCAGACACACTTCTTGAGTCAAAAGGACTTCCTGTTTTATAATTTCTATAGGCACACAGGTGGCCCAGAGGGCTGTATGCACCTACTGTACATTACAACCCATTTCTGACTTTAGCTGAAACATTTCTGAAATCTCAAGTTCATGTCTAGACTATTTTAATCAGTTAAATGTCATAATAAGCCATATGCTGGTCTTGATAGGTTACATACACCAGTCCTGGCTCATAAAGTATGAAAGGTGTTTTTAAAAAGGGAAGTCTGTGTTTGTTTTACCATGAAAACGGTGCTTTTAGTCTATCATATCAAACATGCTGGCAAAACGAAAGGACCCCTTACGTAACTGCTGGGAAAAGGCTGGCTCAAGGGAGCCGGGGACAGTGCAGTCTGCACCACATTTAATTATCAGGTGTACACAGCAAGAGTCTGATCTCCATCTCCTGCTTCATGGAGACAGAGACTGATCCATTGTACAAAGATTGGGGAGAGGATCCTGTTGTGCGCACTCTACTTTGTCTATATTCACTACCTGTTTTAAGCAAACAGTTCCTTCCCACTGGCAACAGGTAAGTGAGGCTTAAAGGTCTTATCTCCTGGAATAATTGGTTTTTTGGGGGGAGGAGATTATTTGGCCATGCTATCTAGCCATTTAAAGGGTTAATATTTAATCCCCCATACACTCTAAGGCTGGGATTTGGGTAGAATCCTCTGGGACTCAGGCATCAAACTCAATAGAATTCAATAGGAATTGGGGTATATTTACATTCCATAGGGCCCTTTAAAATCCCCAACTTAATTGTGGTGGCAAAACTGAGGGCAGTGAAGCTGTCATGCATTCCAAGGGCTCTCTCAAATTCAGAGCGGTGAAACCTGCAGAAAAGGGAATTACCCCACAGTCATTTTCCACTGATTGATTGCGTGACATCACAACACTTCTACCACATGGTAAATCCAGGCAAGAGCCTCTTCCACAGATCATTGAGGAAATTATTTACCTGTGGTAGAAGTATTCACACATCACAACTGAGCACTGCATGGTCACTCATCACAGATTCTACACGGCCTCTTCGTGGGCTTTTCCCAGGGATTAATTTGTAAACAAATGAATTGCTCGAGTTCAATCTGGCCCCAGAAGTCACACACCCCTGGCTCAGAGCTGGTTACAGCAGGGAAATGAACCCTGTTCTCCAGCTAGCAACCCAACCACTGAACTAACCTGCCTCTCTACAGCTGAGTATACAACAGGATTGTAAACTATATGATGGCCAGGGCAGGAAAGTCAGTAATGATGGCCAAATAAATAATTTGGGATTTTTCTGGCTATCATTTCCAAGCCCGCAATGGTCCTTTTCCTGGTCTCCCACATTTTCGGGTGAGAACTCCTACTGGGAACATTTCCTGTAGCTCAGCTTCTTCCCCCCTCCCCCTTTGATTTTAATTGCTGGAACTGAGCCCTGGCAACCCCTATCTTCCCAAATTACCCCTGGAAAAACATCTACTAAGGATGGCTCGGGTTTACTGACTGAATCTTGCCTCTGTTTGGATGTCCGAACCGAACGTCCGAACCGAAGTCTCGAATGACCAAACAGTTCGGTCATGTTCGGATGAGTTTTGGGGCAGGAAAAATGTCTTTTCAGGGCCAAAAATTAGGTTTCAGTTTCGATAGCGCTATTTTTGACTGTTCGGCCAAGTTCGGCCAACCCAAACTCAGCTGAACCGAGCCATCAAACCCAAACTCGGGTTTCGAACCGAACGACCGAACCGCATTCTGTTCGTCCATCCCTACAAGGGACTGCCTGTATCCACTCTGCAGGCGAGGCAAACAGGGAAGTCAACACAGTCTGAATGTGGTCCAGGGATTCCCTATCTCTACTTAAAAAGCAACCAGGTTCTAGCAAGTACAGTCACGCCATCACTGAATGAGTCCCAATAGGAGGCAGCTCAGGGGAGGACGCAGACAACCAAAGGCCCTATTCTTGACGCAAGTGCCTCACCTCAGTGGCCTAATTCTTTTTCAAAGGGCCCTGGGGAAAGTCAAATTACAGGGCTTCGTACCGACTGGGAAGGCAAGGCATGGGCAGCACCAGGTAGGGGGAGGCTGGGGCAGGCACAGAGGGAGGTAGAGACATGGGAACAGTGACGCACTGGTGTAGGAGGGAAAGAGACACACCAGAGCACACAGGCCATGGGAGACAGTGGGTTATGAGTAGTGAGGTGTGTTGGGGGGGTGTAAAGGGAGTAAGCGAGGGGGTGTGTGTGTCACAACAGAATGAGCCTGAGAAGGACTGAGCAATACAAGAGCTGAGGGTGATCACAGCCTGCGAGGAGGAGCCAAGCCTGACCCTGCAATTCACTCACTGCTGTCCTGAGGTGTCTGGAACAGGATCCTCTACAGGCAGCTCCTATTCCATGAAGGGGCTGGGAGCAGCCCCTAGGGTGACAATACCTCCCCTTTAAAAGAGGACACTTATGAAAAATACATGTTATAGAACTGCACTGGAACCAATGCAGCCCTGCACTATGTATTTTTCATAAGCGTCCTCTTTTAAAGGAGAGGTATGGCAATCCTAATCCCCAGACAGACAGGTCACTTGGCTCTGCCTCACCGGAGCAGGTACCAGTAGTTCCAGCAGCGATGAAGCTGGGCATATTGATTTCCCGACAGAACTGGCTCTACTGAGCCCCATGAAAGCCTGGGCCCTGGGAGCAGTGGCCTCACTTACCCCATCTGTATTCCTGCACACTAACGCACCATGTCTCCTGCAGCCACTGCTGGGGCCAAGAGGCAGCGCCTTCTGCTGTGAGGCACCGCTGAAAAGGAGGATGGTGTCCCTGCTGGATATCAGGAGACCATTGCTAGCCTCGTATCCATGGCTCATACATAACCCAGCCTCACATGCCAAGGTTCCCCCCACCCCTCAGTCTCTCCTAAGAAGCAATTCAAAAAGTGCCTCAGGCAGGTTTTGGCACAAGAGTCCACAGACTTCCCATAAAGCACACAGGACATGCTTTAATGCATAACCCATTGGCTACAGCTTTATTGGCTGCCTGTAGCTGATCCCAGTAACAGACCTGGCCTTAAACAGGGCCAGTAGTAGTCGTGGCCTGGGCCAGTCATGGTAGCCTCAGGACCAGATATGCTGAGGCCCTGGAATGGACTGTTTCTATGCGGCCCTCTCTCCACCTGCGACTCTCATCCCATGAGGTGGTTGGTTCTTGCATGTCCTGCCCCCACTCCCCTCGCCTGCCAAGATTAGGGTTACCATTCCTCCCCTTTAAAAGAGAACACTTATGAAAAATACTTGGTGCAGGGTTGTATTGGTTCCACTGACTTTAATGATGGAGGATTGTACTGTGGGATCCCGTTCTCCACTCTACTCCTGAGCTGCTGGGTGACTTTGGCCAAGCTAGGCAAGAATCCCAATGAGATGGATAGGGAAGAGCATATGCGTTGCCAAAGTAGATGTAAAAAGTTAATAAGGCAGGCCAAAAAGGAATTTGAGGAGCAACTTGCTACAGATGCCAAAACTACTAATAAAAACTTTTTGAAGCAGGAAGCCTGCTAGGGAGTCAGTTGGGCCGTTAGAGGACCAGGGGCTGAAAAAGGTGCTTAGGGAGAGAAAGGATATTGCAGAGAAGCTGAATGAGTTCTTTGCTTTAGTCTTCACTGCTGCGGATGTTGGGGAGATACCCATGCCTGAACCTTACTTTGTAAGTGGTGAATTGGAAGAGCAGTCACAAATAAACATGACTCTGGAGGAGATCCTAGAGCAAATAGACAAACTAAATACTAACAAATCACCAGGACCTGATAGTATTCGCCCCAGAGTTCTGAAGGAACTTAAATATGAAATTGCAGCCCTACTGTTACTAATTTGTAACATATCACTAAAATCTGCCACTGTACCAGAGGCCTGGAGGGTGGCAAATGTAACCCCGATATTTAAAAAGGGATCCAGAGGTGATCCTGGAAACTACAGACCAGTAAGCTTGATGTCTGTACCAAATGGTGGAAACTATCATTAAGAACAGAATCACTGGGGATGTTGATAAACAAACATGGCTTGATGGGGAAGAGTCAACATGGATTTAGTAAAGGTAAGTCATGCCTCACTAACCTGTTGGAATTCTTTGAGGGTGTAAATAAGCATGTGGACAAGGGAGACCCAGTAGATATAGTGTACCTGGATTTCCAGAAAGCATTTGATAAGGTCCCACTTAAAAGACTCTTGAGCAAATTAAAAAGTCATGGGATAGGAGGTA
>QEPC01006267.1:194704-304311 GCA_003113815.1 Sphenodon punctatus
CATGTCTCTGGGTGCTGCTGCTCGTGCCTGACTGCCCACTAGCACCTGCCCACCCGTCCGCCAGCCTGCTCCTTCTCTGCCACCCGCTGATGCCTGCTGCTGATGCTGAAAGAGTCCCTCTCTCTGGTAGACCCAGAAATAAGACACATGTAAATTCTGCTCCTCCACTGCCACCTGCTGATGCTCGGCCCACTGCTCGTGCCTGACTGCCCATCCACCCTCATGCTAGCAAGCTTGCTCTAAAGTATTCTTTTTGTCCTCAAAGGTATATGGAATAATAAATAAATAAAAACAAATTTTACATGTCTGGCAATGGCAACTCCTCTGCCCTCCTCCTCCTCTGGTGAGGAGTCCACCTCCACCACCTCATGAGATGGTCCAGCCTGGGCCTCCATGATTTGTTCCTCCTCCACTCCACCTTGATCTTCCTCCTCATGTTCTTCCTGCTTCCTTCACCTTCCATCCTCACACAGACATACACAACCCGCAGACACACACAAGTTCATAACCAAGCAGCCACACAGACACCACACAGCCGATCGAACTACCATTTCCAGTTTTGGGTCTCGTGAGATCACGATATCAATATTTAGTAACAAAAATTATAACAAAAACAAAATCTTTGTTTGAAACTGGTACTGGTATCGATAATGACAACAACAAAAATGACATTGTTGTTATGATAAAATGACACATTTTAATAACAAAACAATAACACCAACAAAAAACAACATGGGCCCTGGTGCACATCCCTAGTCCTGAGGATATTAGATTNAAACAACATGGGCCCTGGTGCACATCCCTAGTCCTGAGGATATTAGATTTGGCTTAGGATCTTTTGCTTGTTGTGTGTTTGCAGGTGCATTGCTGGTTTCCCCCTTCCTCCCCCAAGCATGTGCAAAGGCATGGGGACCCCACTGGCCATGGCTACTCTTGGTTAAAATCGGTCCCTTTCTTGGCTGTTTTCCATGTAAGCTGCTTTCTGGGTTTTGTGTGGGGGACCTAGGGGCTTGGATGGAAGGGTTTCCAATCCAATCTTTGCTGGAATGTTCCTTGCATTTTAAAATGACCCCAACCTTTACAGTTTGGTGGGATGTTGTGGCAGGCGTTTTCACTAATGGCTAGTCCTTGCATGAAAGCTCCCTGTCTCGTTGCAGCAACTCAGAGCTGCCTCTTACATTGCAACAGAGCTGTGTAGCATGTTCTGGGGAACAAGTGGAAATTCTTGCTGCTGCTTTTATGGTGTGCTAAGGACTGCACATAATATTGTTGCCTTAAGATGGTTTGCTTTGCTTGCTCTGTGTTTGCATGATGCATTGCTGATTTCCTTCTCCCCTCCCAAGCATGAGTAGAGGGGTCATTTTGTAAATTTGTGGGTCTACTGGTTGTGACTACTCTTCTTTTAAATGGTCCCTTCGCTGTTTCATTGCTGCTCCCTGCTGGAAAGTAGTTTCTGGCCTCTCTGCTTGTGACTGTGTGTTTTTTAGCATCTTGCCTGGGGTTTTGTTGAGAAACAGAAATGCATTGTTTAAATTTGGTTTATCCAGCCCCGGGAAGGGTGCAAAAGATACCACCTGACCTCATCTTGCTGCATATCTAGGCTGTTGTTTTGATGGGGATGGTTTGGTGGTAATGCAGGCCTGAAACTGGCCAAACTTTTTTAAAAGGGCCTGTGTGTTTGAACAGGCATTTGGCTGATGGGTATACAGCATAGGTACTGGGAATGCTAGTCTGGATGGGGCTGGTTTGGTGGCAACACAGGCCTGAAACTGGCCAAACTCTCTATCCCCGTAGTGGCAGTGCTTCACGGAGCAACAAGGAGTTCCCAGCATTAACTAATGTAATGTCCATTCAGTGTTAACCCTGGGAACCCCTTACTGCTGGGTTAAGCCACACCACTGGCTTAACCATTGGCCAGGCTCTGCCCCTAGGCCCACTGGCAGCAAAGCCACCAGCGGGAGGTTCAATCCACGCACTGCTCCACCAGTCTCAAAAAACACCAGCCACCACTGATCATCACAGTAAGAAATATCAAGAAGAGTGCTGGAGCAATAACACAGCCACGTTTAACTCCCGTCTTAACCTCAAAGGGGTCAGTAATTAATCCATTATAGAGAACCACCACTTGCATGTCATTGTGAAGCAGGAGGAGAATAGAAACAAATTTTGGTGGACATCCATACTTTTGAAGAATCCTCCACAAGTGACAAGTGCCTCTGTTGACAGAATCAAAGGCTTTTATGGGGTCAACGGCAGCCATGTAGAGAGGTTTGTATTGCTCCCAACATTTTTCCCGGAGATGGTGAGCAGATAAGATTATTTAGTTATCTCCATTGTGAAAACTATTTAGTCATATTCTGTGTTTCCTATCCTTTAACCAGTTCTGATCCACGCTAGGACACTAACCCCCTGTCCCATGACTATTTAATTTCCTCAAAAGTCTCTCATGAGGGACCTTATAAAAAAAAATAGATATGCTATTTCAATTGGCTCACCCTTATCCACTTGCTTATTTACACCCTTGAAAAATTCCAATAGATTAGCAAGGCACGACTGCCCTTTGCTAAATCCATATTGATTTTTCTCCATTATGTCATCTTTATTAATAGGCCCTGTTCTTACCAACCTTTATTAATAATTCTGTTCTTACCAACCTTTCCCCACTATTTTGCCCTGCACTGACATCAGTCTCACCATTCTGTAGTTTCCAGAACTGCCTCTGGTGCCCTTTTCAAATTTTGGTGTTACATTTGCTACCCTCCAATCCTCAGGTACAGTGGCGGATTTTAGCAATAGGTTAAAAATTACCAATAGTAGCTCTGTGTCACAGGGACCCCTCTTCTTAGCATTCTGGGGTATTGGCTCTGGACCCCTTGATGACATGGGGGGAGGGTTGTCTTGCAACACCCCACCTTCTGGGCTATCAGTCCCTGGACAGCCTGTCCTCCAGGAGATGTGCTTCCTTCAGCTTTCCCCTCCAGACTGCCTTCCTCTAAGCAAGACAGGGCCTTTATATAGGCCTATGAGTGAAGCTTTGGGACTGGCTTAAAGGACCAGTACCCTTTTTCTTAATCTTTTTTCTTTAGGTGTCATCATTTTGTGGTGCCACGCTGCCACAGTCTGCAATTTCATATTTGAGTTCCTTCAGAACTCTGGGGGGAATTACCATCGTACCTAGTGATTTGTTACTATTTAAGTTTGTCAATTTGCTCTAGAACCAATTCCGGAGACACCTTGATTTGTGACAGCTCTTCTGATTCATTACCTACAAAGAATAGTTCCAGCATGGGTATCTCCCCAACATCCTCTGCACTTGGGCATCTAATTGCCCAACTAACTATCTAGTAAGTTTCTTGCTTCTGATGTACTGGAAAAAGTTTTTATTAGTTTTTGCATCTGAAAAGCAAATATTTTGAGTTTAGCAAATCACTCTTCAAATTCCTTGTTGGCCTGCCTTATGAACGTTTTACTTCTAATACTTATGATCTTTTCTATTTTCCTCATTAGGACTAGCCTTCCATTTTTTAAAAGGACACCTCTTTGGTGGAGCCGACTGACAGGAAAAGAGCCGGTGCAAACGGGGATCTGCCATGGCTTCTCTCGCGCACGTCAGGGCAGGATTTTCCGCCCTGACATGTGAGAGAAGCCGCAGCAGATCCCCGTTCGCATCGGCTCTTTTCCTATCCGCTGGCTCCTCCACGCTGCCACGTCTTCCCTCGCCCCTCCCTCTGCCGCCACAGATGGGAATGCAGCCTATTGCCAAGCAGCTCTACCACCATTACCCCTTGCACCAGGTCCTGCGCTCCACTTAATACTAGATCCAAAGTAGCTCCTCCTCTCATAGGTTCCAGGATCAGCTGCTCTAAGAAACAGTCATCTATAGCATCAAGAAATTTCACCTCGGCATCATGCCCTGAGGAGACATTCAGTCAGTCAATATTAGGGCAATTGAAATCACCCATTAGTATTAGGTTTTTGACTTTAGTAGCCTGTCTATTTTTTAGGGCTGCAACCCAAACAGAAATTTTAGTTGACTCATCAATTAAGTTTTTTTGATTAATTGATTAAAATTTGCATATATGTACATAGATTCACATAAATATACATAATTTTGCATAGATTCACCTAATTTGCGTGCATAGGGTAAACTTGCCTTCCGCTAGAATGTGTCCCTTTGAGCTACGGACTCAGAAGTATGGACTGTCAGAAGGCCCTGGCAGCCAACTAATTAATCGGGGGTGGGGGGGGAGAGGAGGGGAGAAATAATTTGAATCTGCTTTAGATGATTAATCAGTTCAATTAATTGATTCATGGTTGCAGCCCTACTATTTTTTTTTATTTATTTATTTTAGTTATTTACTCAAATTTTTATGAGTCTTCCCATAAGCTCAGATCAGCTCACAAACCATAAAAAACAGTAAAATACAAAAACAACCCCCCCAAAAGTTTTTCCCACAACCCCCCAAAAGCATCTCCCCATTCCCCATATCCATCACCCCCCGCACACAGCCTATCCCAAACCCCCATTTCTGCCTGCCAAATGCCTTTACAAACAGGAAGATCTTGCACCACCTCCGGAAGACACTCAGGCTTGGGCTGAAACTAACCTCTAGGGGAAAAGAGTTCCATAGCATTGGGGCAGCGACTGAGAATATCTCCCTGCAAGCACTCATTGTACAAACAAGACTAACAGATGGCAGAGGCACTCCTGACTGATCACAAGGGATGCAATGGGGCGTGGAAGGACAGGTGGTCTCTCAGATATGTGGGGCCCAGACTGTTTAGGGATTTAAAGGTCAAACCCAGCACCCTGAGTTGTGCCTAGAAAAATATAGGGAGCCAGTGCAGAATTCAGAGCACTGGTGTAATGTGCTCCTGACGCCCTGCCCCCAAAAGGTGAGCCACCACATTCTGCACCAATTGCAGCTTCTAAACAGTCATCAAGGGTGGCTCCATTGACTCAATGCTGTCTAACATATAGTACCACCCCACCGCCAGCTTGATCTCCTCTGTCATTTTGATATTTTTTGTAACCTGGTATTACAGTGTCCCATTGGTTATCCTCATTCCACTAGGCTTCTGAGATTTCTATTAGGCGTATAACTTCATTTAGTGCAACAAACTCTAAACTACCATCCTACTTTTTAAGACGTCTACAATTTGTATCTAGCCAAACATTCTTTCTGTTTTCATTCTCACCAATATAAGTGACTGTCTCAGATGATTTGGAATCATTTAAATGTTTCTTTTCTGCACTGATTCCCACTTGAGGGGTCTCAGCTTCTTTCCTATCCTCTATATTAGGATATTCAAATTCCCCTGAATTAACAGGAACCTTTGAGATACCCCAGCCCGAACCATGCACTCCTCAGCGCCTGTCGGCTTTCCCCAGATTCTAGTTTTAAAACTGCTCTGCCTCCTTTTAAGTTTTTAGTGCCAGCAGCCAGGTACCATTTTGGTTAAGGTGGAGCCCACCCCATCAGTAGAGGCTTCCTGTTCCCCAAAAGGTTCCCCAGTTGAAAGCAGAGACTGTACAACGTCTTTACTGCTTACATGATGTGCAAGTTAAGGTGGGAACCTGCCTCTGGTCACGGTGGCACCTTGTCCAAACCACGGGCCATTCTGGGTCATATGGTGGTCTCCAAGCACACTGTCTTGTGCTGCCCAGCTCCATATCATGACTGTGCACGAGATGGTAGTGCAGGTAGGGGTGCCATGATCAGCCCTCCTGTACACCACTGCAGTGCAGTGGGTGATTTTTGTTTCTTCCTGGGCCATTTCAGGGGGCTGAATGAAGTAATCCCTGAATATTCCCTCCACTCTTCCTGTCCACCATAGCCAGAAATCTGCCCCTCCAAGATCCACCATCCTCCGCCAATTCTCCACATACCAGTTAATGAAAACCCCACTAAATCTATCACTGGCTCAATGCAAAATTAACCCAGTTACATTCTGTCATTTTCCATCAATTTCTGGGACTTGTCAGCACTTTTATGTTTGTTTTTCCACACTGGTAAGACTTGGATCGATTCTTTCTCCCCTGCCCTGCATCACACTCCATCCTCATCCCAACCTAGCCTGACCCAGATGTGGGTTTCTAAAGTTCGCTTCTCCTTTGAGTGGCTCCGTAATTCTCACTCTTCAGTTCTCATGAGACTCAAGACATAACTTATTCATCTCGCTCTCTCCACTGGAAAACATGAGAACTTTAAAACATCATAACTTAAAAACTACACAACAAATTTTAAAAATCCAGACTCAGGAAATGATTAAAAGGCACACTTGAATTTTATGACACCTCTACACCTCCAGAAAAATAACTTTAAAACACACTTTTCTCTTTCAACAGGAAATGGTCAAATAAAATCCAGAAAAAACACTTTTACTTCTACTTGTCAAATTTTTATAACTCTGACATTTCTAAACCGATCTGTCTGAAATTTGAAAAGCTTATATTCCTATCATCTGGATTTTATAATGAGTAGAAATTTCGTTATTTTAACGGAGTGTGCAACCTGTCTTAACTAGAGAGCCACTCCTTTGACTCTATAATGATCTGGCTTCTTCCACAACTAGCTTTAGCTTGAATATACCGCACTTTGTCCCTAAATATATTACCTTACCTTGAATTTATTGTGTGCCTAAACTTAAGTTTGCCCCCTCACCCCTACTTCTACGGTTTAGCACTGGTTACCTTAATTTTCATACTTTTTGCCCAAGTTAAGTGCTGTATAGAGATTGGCTTGAGTTTGATGTCCCTTACCTGCAAGCAACCATGGGATATGCCTTCAAAACTCAGCAAACTAGGAGGAATATGGGGTGAATTTGAGCTCAGCACTGTTCTTGAGTTAGTCAAGAAACGTGGGTTAGGACCAATGCTTCCATTAAACTTAACCAATTTGAGACGTTCCTTCATGGAGGACAAAAAGAGGGGAATAGAGGAAGGATTTCAGGGGGACTAGCCCTAGCCGTAACAGTATCCTTAACTAATAGGGTTCGCCTTTTAAAGTCTAGTAGGCCTGAATGCCAAGTGGTGCTAATAAAAAATACAAGCGCTCCTTTTATTTAATATCTATATCCCTCCTCGTACATCTGATATATGGGCAGTACTTGAAGAGGAGATTCTGGAATATGAAGAGCAGCTTCCCTGTGCAGCAATATTATTGGTGGGGGATTGGAATGCTCACTTGCAGGAACCCTATAGCAAAGGGTCCCAGAGAGCCATATCACAAGATGATGGCAAATCAGGTAGCCAAACTAATGGCAGCCAAATAGGAAATCCCTTAGTGGAACTGATGCAAAAACTCAATCGGATTGTGCTGAATGGAGAGTCCTGGGAGGACCCTTTGGGAGGTTTTACCTTCCTGAGTCCGTAAGGAAGAAATATGATCGATTTTCTGCTAACAGGGCCTCATTCGGCTGACTATTTTGAACCAGTTCTTTTTACATCCAGGGTAGAGAGTGACCATGTAGTACTATCGGTATGTATTAAAGAGGATGATCCTATTATAGGATTGGTATCAGCTACTGGTGAAGTAGCTTGTCCTATGATGAGGAAGTTGTCCCCAGCTGAATTGATCAGCGAAATCCAGAATCTCTTGCTATCAGACCCACTTGCCAAATTGAAGGACAGTATTTGTGACGCCCATGATCCTAATTGCATAATTGATAATTATCAACAAATTGTGAGCTGGTTTCACAAATTTTTCTTTAGAAGAGTTTGAAATTTTGAGTCAAAGATGACACTTGATGGTATGATTATGATTGCAGGGTATTTAAATCCAAATTGGCAGGGGTCCAAAGGAAATGGATTAGGGATCAAACTCCCCAGCATTGGACAACCTATTGCCAATATAGGAATACATATGCTCGTCTACTGAAGGGCAAGAGAACTGCCTATTATCATAGGATTTGGGCAAAAATGGCAGTGGATTTATCAATAGATAATTCGGGCAGTTGGTGGTCCTCCTTAAATTCTGTTTTAAAGCCCAGAGTTGTGGCAGTCAGTTGTCCAATTGCTAACCAGGTTTGGGAAGAGTTCTTTGCAAATTCTAGTTGGCAATTTTAAGCTTTCCCACCAGAACTTCTAGTAAGAATGATCATGTCCCTTAAAACTGGCAAGGTGACAGGGCCAGATCTCATCTCGGCGAAAAATCTCCAGGCGGCACCAGGTTGGTGGGCCCAATTGCTATCTAAAATATTTTATCAGGTCAGGGAGGGCCAACAGGTCCCACCTTCTTGGCAGACAAGTTGGATTGTGACTATATATAAAAAAGGGGGAAGGTACGACCCAGCATGCTATAGGCCAATAAGCCTTCTGCCCACAATTGGGAAGCTTTATGCCAAATGTCTACTTCGGCATCTGGCGCAGTGGGCAGAGGATAACTCTATAGTTCCCCGTGAGCAGCACGGGTTTAGGAAAGGCAAATCAATGCTTGACTGCTGTTTCATCTTGCAGCACCTAATGAGTAAATATTATAAGCTCAGGAAATCCAAATTGTATATGGCCTTTGTTGACCTAACTAAAGCCTTTAATTCCAAGAGCGAGGCTATGGGCCAAATTGAAGATATTGGGAATTGATGATGCGCTCCTGGCCTCCTTGGAGCAACTGCATTTTAACAAGGCAGGGATAAAAACTAGGGAAAGGCATGTCCAGAGCTTTGCTATTTCCATACAAAGGGGGGTTTGACAGGGATGTGTGCTGGCCCCTCTTCTTTTTAATTTGTACCTTTCAGACTTGGCTGCGTTTTTGAACAAGGAAGAGCTCCATTCACCCAAGATTGGAAGTGCTCATGTATCCTTTCTGCAGTTTGCGGATGATGTTGTTTTGATTTCTCAGTCAAAGATAGGCCTTAAACGGGCAATTGGGAACTTCCATAGGTATTGTCAAACGAATGGGATGGAGTTAAATCCAAAAAAGTCCAAAATCATGATCTTAGGCAAACGGACTAACCCTCCCCCCCCCCCAAGCTGGAAGACTGTGGCTGGGGAATTAGAAGTGGTTAAGTCTGTCCTGTACTTGGGAGTTACCTTTACCAACAGGGGAACATGGGCTTCCCATGTGAAACTAAGGACAAATAAAGCTATCCAAGCTGTTCGTGCTCTTAGTAGAGCAGTCAATCTGTCAAAAGGAGTTCCCACCTCAACTTTTTTGCAGTATACCAGGCCAAAGTACCTCCAATGATTACCTTTGGACTGGAGTTAGTTCCACACCCTGATTCAGTGGCCCTAGAGAGACCTTAAAATCTATTTTTGAGTCATTTTCTTAAAGTAGGGAGGACTATCCCAGGGGCAGTCATGAGGGCTGAGACTGGTATCGGGGCTGTGGATATTTGGGCGAAACGTCTAGTTCTTACGTTTTGGGTTAGACTGCTTGTGCGCCAGGATAACAACCTATCCCTCCAATGTTTGAGGGAGGAGCTTCTTTATGAAGGTCCAAGGATGTATCTGTGGATCTCCTATCTTGGAACCCTTATTACAGGGTTAGGCTTCTCTTTTCAATATTTTGTAGGGAAACCTTTGTCCATGATAGAAGCAGAAATTTGTACTAGATTGACGGATATTGTTCGACAAAAAGATCTAGGCGCTGTAGCCGGATGGAGGGCTGCATCATGACTGGGCCAAATTAAGACTAATGTATCCCTTGAGCCATATTTGGACAACCTGTTGGATGTTAAATTGCGAAGAAGTTTTACGCTTTTTCGTTTTCAGTTTATCAAAACAGCGGTTGTGGAGGGTAGATATAATCATGTTAAATTTGACCAAAGGCTGTAGCTTGGAAGAGGTGGGGTCCATTGAACATTTTTTGCTAAGATGTCCATTTTTTGTGGAATTGAGGACAACTTGGCTACTGCCATTGTTGAAGAAGGTAGACCAGGCAGACGCAACCAGTACCTGGCTATACCTCCTAAAGCTTTCAAACACGGAGGATATTATTGTAATATCCTCATATGTTTGGTTAGCTGCTAAAAATAGGGCTCTTATTAAGGACAGACCAAAGATCCTAGATGCGAATGATAGGAGTGGAGATCTTTAGCTAATAATGTATTCATTGCCAGTATTTACGTAAGAAGGCAATTTGAGCGCTACACTAAGAGGCTATATTGTTGGGAGGCTATATCGTTGGGAGAGCCAATTCCATTAGACTATACTCGTGGCTTAATTCTGTACTAATTAATTCTGTATTAACTTAGTAATCTGTAACTACCCAAACTAGTATTACTAGATTGTTGACATTCCCCTTTGCTTATACCTTGAAATATTCTGAATCACATTATTATTATTATTATAAAAAACATTTATATAGCGCCGGTCGTGTGACCTGGCGCTGTACAGAACATGGACATAGACACAGTCCCTGCCTGTGGCTTACAATCTAAAAGACAAGGAGGGGGAGACAGGGAGAGGGGACAGCGGGAGAGACAGGGGAGAAGACAAACAAACATTCAAGCGGATGCGAACTCTCAGGTGTGTGTGCTTGGCTTGGTTACAATCAGGTTGGTTGCAGCAGTCGTGCCACAGACCTTCACATCGTGCTTTTATTGTTTTAAAATTGTACGTGAAATTTCTCGTGATGTGTTTGTGATTGTGCTAGGGTCATGGCGAAAGCTAGTACCCTTAATAATAATAAACAAATAAACATCTTTACCAAGAGTTAGCATTGAGTGATGTGAACTTTGCAATTCAGCTTAAAATGACTAACATTTCAGTAACTCAGGCTCTTCCTATGGTGCAGACATGCCACTGGAGGCATTTAGAGCTACTAAAGGTGGGAGACTGTGGTAGAGAGGGGAGACTAATGTGCTAAATCTTAGAGATGCCTTATCTAGTGGCAACGTTGTGGTTGAAAGTATACTAGTTGACACTGGGTGTTTTTACACACACATTTCTCCTGCATGTTTGCTGTTACATCCTGAAATTTCTGTGTGTCTAAATCACTCACCCTCTTAAACACCTGGCTCTTTGAATTTCTGCATAGAACTTCTCCCAGAACTTGTGTGTGTAAACAGTTCTCCTGGTAAACTGGTTTGCTCCAGGCAGCTGCGGTCACTTGGTTAGAGAGAGATATGTATGCCCAATGTCAATCATGGCTTCTTGTCCCAGTAAAGGATAAGGACATTAAGGTCAAGTTAATTCAATGGAGTAATTTGCCCTAGAGAGTTTAATTCAGGTGAGACTTTGCCGGTAGCTGCGAATACCATATTTGCTGAATGCACCCGCTTGGATCTGGGTACAAAACACTATGCATGCCTGCTTTGTTTGGGTATTTGTTTTGGGTGGGGTTTTTTGGTCATTTTAATCCAGAAATTTGGTTGCTCAACCAAATAATCAAATAAAAATAACTGGGGGTTTGAATGAATATCTGAAAATTCTTCCCAGTGTGACTATTCATTTGAATATTCAAAGTGTTTCCCAAGAGTGTGAACAACATTTACAAATACAGAATCTGCTATTCGTTTCAACAGTAGGACGAGGCAGCTTTTATGGATTTTTAACAGGAGAACTTTCCTGTCTTGTATTGGAGCCAATGACTCACTCACCTCATCCACACAGTTGTTTCCCCTCTGCATTTAAAATAGGTTCCGTTTTCTCTAGTTTCCACGCACACATTATTAAGCACAGTGCACAAAACAGAAATCTGGTTCACCCAGGTTGAATGTTGGGGATTGGAGCTAGGAAAAGAAAATCTCTTTCTTTGTGAGTTGAGAACATTGGCTAGAGCTGGACATTGAAAGGCTTTTTGTACCATGGAAAACAACAAAAGTGCCTCTAGCATGATCATCTTAGTGGTGCCACACGGTAGGAGTTGCTCAGGTGTCAAAGAAATAAAAATCCAGTATGTAGTAAGAGGCTGTGAATGCCATATCTGTTGAACTGGTGCTGTCTCTGGGGTCCATGGGTGGTATAAAAATGACATCTGAATGCAGCCTGGGAAAACTAGGTGAAAGCAGAAATGCCTCCCATTCACTTTGTAAGAACCATTGAGATAGTTACAGCTGCATACATGCAGTTTTGCCTTAGTAAAATATTGTAGGAAGTGATTTCATCTATATTGCCCTTGAAAGCAGGGACAAGGAAAATAATGCAATACCCTTTGTGTGACCATTATATCTCCTGCATTACAAGTACAAGTCTGTGACCATTATATCTCCTGCATTACTAGTACAAGTAACTGCAAGATCTTGTTGCATAAAAGGGAATAGTGCGTTCACACATTACAAAACTCCAGCATTTATAAATGCAATATTATCTCGAGCACTTATAAGAACCCATTTATCTCATTTGTAAAAGCAGCTTGGATGACGATCATTTTTAGATCTAATCTAGTTATGACTGGGCTCTTTTCAACCCATCCCATGTAGCCTGTCTTTCCAACATCTCCCTTTATCCGGTTCTTCTGGAATTTGGTAAGGGTGGTGACCTTGGGGAGGAGTATAGTCTCTTCATGTTTCATCCAGATTGGACGGAAGAAGGGGTTGTTGTGCCAGGGGTGAGTGCACGGCTTTTCTTGGGATCACAGAATTCAACTGCTTAGATCCTTTTATCCAAAATCAAATTCTATGTCCTGTCTTTGTGAAGTTTTGCAGACATGGTGCCTTCCATTACGGGCACATCCATTTTCATCCAAATTGAATGAAAAACAACAGATCTACAGCCAAAAATGCATTTTAAATGTTTTTCTATTACTTCACAATAATTAAACAAAAATCTTTCGTTCTTTCATTGTTATTTTCTATCATTTTCGTTATTGAATACCGAAAACGAAAGAAAATGGTAATGAAAGAATGAAAGGTTTGACGGCCACGTTTAGCGGACATGCATGGCAACATCTCATTTAAAAACACCCATACTTTCCCCTACTTTAGATAGGGACCTCAAGACAGAGTCGTGTTGCTGCCATTGGCACCTGAGAGAAGGATAACATCAATGAAATAAGGCGGACTGCCTCTTATAATAAAACACTGAAAAATATTCCTCATGACACAGCCTTTTTTAAACTGTGGAAATTTGTTTTCCAAGGCTTAATGAATATATTATACTCTGAAACTATTATTTATTGTACTTGCGTGGCATGCAGCACTTGCGATCTGGAGGGCCTCCACATGTAAAGGTAGCATAATAACCCGCACACAAATTTCCTGAATACTGGCAATATCCTTTCTGTCAGAGATAGAGACGATCGCTTGTGTAAAGCCACATGTGTTCATTCAAGCGGCCTAAGAAATAACACAAGTTTCAAAGATCCCATCAACAATTGCAATTGGTATAACTCATGATTTCTTTTAGGGAACATATATGACTGCAGTGGTGCTGGCACCCAACAGTAGCACAAAATTATTTATTAACCATTCCTGTCCCTCCTTAGTGATGTGGGAAGAGGAAGGAGGAGTCCCTTGCACTCTTCCCAGAAAGGAGTGGAAAGAGGAATCCAGGGTTGCCAACCGTAAATAATTAAATATCATGAATCAGGCTGCTAAAGTAAGTCTGCCTAAGAACTGTTGCGATTTTTTTTAAAATAGCAGCTCGTGTTATTTCTTTGCCATTTATTTCCAAGTCTTTAGGGTGCAATGCAGTCATGTTTTCAAGAGAGCTGAAACAAATACCTGCAAATACGAGTATACCCTTTGAATTTCTGGTACCTGAAACAACTCAACAATATTGGGATCTGATCAGAACTCAATTTCAACCTGATCTTCTCCCTCGCTGCCCAGCACGCCTGGAACTGCCTCCTTGCCCTCATCCGCCTGGCCCCCACCCTCCACATCTTCAAGTTCCTCCTCAAAACCCACCTCTCCCGCTCCGCCCTTCCTAACTCCTGCTAACCATTCCCACCCAGGATTATCCCCCACCTGCTATCTGTAAACTCCCAACTTACTGCAATCAAGCCAAGAGCGTGTACCTGAGCTCTCGCATCCTCATGAATGTCGCATCCCTTGTTTCTCCCTCTGTTCCCCCTTCCCTGTCTCCCCTCCCCGTCTTTAGATTGTAAGCTCTCACCGCACCTGCGTCCTCACTTTCCTCAACAGCTGCCCTGTTAATCTACGGCTCCATCTTTTAAAGGGCCAGCCTACCCGCCATGCCTGACCTCTTTACAGGGACAGAGCCCTCCTAAGGGCTCCCTGTCACCTTCAAAACCCTTTCAGCTCCATTCATTCTGTCACCACTGTGAAGTCCAGAACTTAGGACTCATCTTCAACTTCCTCATTCCACAGACTGGTCAAGATTTTCAAAACGGAACTTGGATGCCTTACTTTTTTAGTATCTCCTCAGGAAATTCTGACAACTATCTCCCCATGAGGTGTCTTAAATTGGGTGTCTGAAATCACTTGAGAAAAATCTCAGCTCAAGTTTTACCATGACAAAACGAGTCCGTTGTGATGCTGCTCAAGCAGTTGGGGCCCAGAGATCGATGGGGTTCACTTTGATTCCACTTGAAGTTCCCCAAATCAATCTGGAAAACAAAGATCGGATGTTCAAAAGCAAAGCGTGGGCAGCTCAGCTGTATACCACACTTTCTCTCAAGTTTATGTGAATAGCTCCCATTATCCCACTCCTGCACGAGACTCCTCATCCTTCGAGCTGTTGTTGCAGAGTCGAGATCCCAGCAGGCTGGGACAAAGTCAACTAACTGAGTCCACATAGGGGGATACATATTATGGGATGGGAGACTTCTTTGCTTTGCAGGACCTAGTGTTTTTAGAATCCCAGGGTTCTTGTTCTACCTTAAAGTGCTACAAAATACTATAACCCTCGCTTCCCCTGCTTGAGACTTCTGTCCCTTTCTCTAATCACTTCTCTCTATGGTGTCCTATCTTTCCTTCCCTACTTAACTCTTTTCTCTAATACCAACTCTCTTTTCTCTCGTTAGGGGATACCCTTCCTTTCCAAATGCTGAGCTCCGCTCCACCCCACCCTCCTCCTGTCTGCACACATTCTTTGTAGCACAATCCTGGCTCTCACGACAATCTCTGGACATGTGTAATCAGCAGCAAAATGCTGAGCACAGCTGGATTTCCAAAGCAATGGCTAATTGTATCGAGAATAGGGTGACCTTGCAGCCATTTCAAATGTGAAGTAACAAAGAAACTGGGAAGCCCCAGAAATCTCTCTGCAGTGCCCCTGAAAATTCCTTGCTGACCCCCCATAACATTTTCATTAGCCAGCGCGCACGCCGCGGAGCCGAGATTGAGACACGAGTGAGTGGTCACCTTAGGGAGATGCGCACACGGCATTTATTATCTGGAGAGCTACAGAATTCTTTCAAAGGGACAAATAAAACCATGAATTACCAAATCATGGCGGGGAAAGGACCATTACATGTGTAATAAGCAACTCTGCCTTTAATGAGGTTGTAACCCTAGATTTATAGTCTCATCTCCACACACAGGGCTTTAGGTGCATTAACAACCATTAGTACTAATAGGACGTGCACAATTAAAGCCCGACGTAGAGAGGAGGATATATTCCTTAAAATCAAAGCTGCACAAGCTTCAAAAGGTTCAGACGTTCAGGCTCAGCGAATGCAAAAAGTGGATGCTAGTTTGAATCTGGTCAGGTTCTTCATTGGGGGTGGGGGGGCATAGCTCAAGTGGTAGTTCATTCGCCTCACTTGAGGGAAACCTTTGTGGACTGGGATATAACATGTCCTGCCAGAAAGGGTTTTTTTTTCCCCCCTCCTCCAGATAAAATGGCCTTACTCCCATGTTCCCTATATCAGGGGTGGGCAAAGTTCCCAACCGCAAGAGCGGTGCAAAATCTTAACTTGGCCAAGCACCAGATGACACACATGCATACGTGACTGTGCACACAAACATCTCCTGCTTCGTGAGGCTGGCGGAACTGGTGCTCTGCAGCCTTGGCTGCTGAGATTCTGAAAACCTGAGCTTGGTTACACCATCAGCATCAGCTCTTTGGTACAAACAGAGTTACCCCAGAGTAGTGCTACTGTACCAGAAAAAGGCTGTTTCTAATCCCCCCAAAACTCCATAGAACTGGAGAAAGAACAGAACACCGTGAAGGCTTCACCTCCACAAGAAGCATAAGTCTCTCATCTCTTTCTCCTCATCCTTCTAAATGCGGGAATGTGTTGCCTGCAAATAGGAGTCAATCACACCGCCTTAGAAGCTTGAGGAGTCCTGCTAGCTGCACTGGGAGAGCGGCACCCTTGGGTTAATACCTCTCAGGGTTTGACCCCAAGTCTCAGGGTTTCAAGCATCATCTCCAGACTCAGGATTAAGCCAACAATTCTCAGAGTTAGTCACGCGTAACCTTATATTTTATCCTCCTTTTATGTGCTGGCCTGGAGGAGAGAGGAAGCTGTGCAGCATTATCCAGACTCAGCTGCGCAAAGGAAGTCCCTGCTTTGGTTCCAGTAAAAGAGGAGCCCCTTTGTGCATGGGTTTTGGGGAGCCCATCTACCCTTGTGCCCCCATGCCTCTGCACCCAACCCCTGCACTTCTGCTCCCTGCCCCTAGCTTTATTTGCCAAATTGATCGGGTTCTTTAAATTTGCATATATTTACATGAAGTACATAATGTAAATATATGCAAATTAGCACAGTCATGTTTTCTTCCCTGGGAGAGGGGGCAAACCTACCTGGATATCATAATAAATAATACTAATACTAATAACAACAACAATAATAATAATTTTATAGCACACACCAAATGACAAAGGCTTCACAAATAAAATAAGAGAAAAAAATGTATAAAATCCATTTAAAATATAAATCAATTAAAAACACAACGTAAAAGGGGGAAGGTAAAGAGGGAGGAAGAAACACATTAAGTAGAACCATGAGTGGATCCTAAAAGTATCTGGAAAGTAAGCGTCTTCAGGGAGCAAGTTCCACACTGAGGGGCCAGCCACAGCAAAAGCATGGTCGTCCACAAGACACGATGGAGGGGATCCCCAAACAGCGGGTGGTTTCTGAGCACAGGTAGCCGGCCGGCCGAGGCTCCAGAGGCAGGCCTCAAAAATAGCTGCTCGTGATCGTCAGTTAAAAAGAGCCAAAGTTTATCGCATCATTTGGTTTTTTTAGAAACAAGGGAACAAATGTTCTTGGATAAGTTTTCCTTTTAACAGCAGCAGACACTCTGTCCTCCACCTCAAATGCACAGGTGAAGTAGCAGCAGAGGCTGTGGGGAAGGAGTACAGTGATTAAAAAACACAGAATGACTTCAGCTATTATATTACACTCTCCTAAGAATTATAAATTCTTCAGATAGATGGGGAAATTCAGAGAAATGGAATTGAGCTCTCCATCACACAATCTATTTCTTCCCACAATATTAGAAATGTAATACTTATGAAGTAGGAAACCACAGGGACGTGCAAATTCGCAATATATTTAAAGATTTTATTTATTTATTATATAACAGGCACTAATGTCATAAGGATTTTTAAAGTCAAAACTCAAACTTCAGCCTTCGAAGTTCCTCACTTTGCACTTGGGTACCCTGCCAAATGTGGGTGGTTTATACGGCGAGATAGCTGCCTCAGAACTATATGAATGTAAGAAAAATCATGAAATATGCCTCCTCTGCTCCCCCACAACCTGACAGCAAAGGCGAGATTGTGGAAGAAACACAAGCAGCAGCAGCAGCAGGAGGAGGAGGAGGATTGGTTGTCTGATTAACATCTAGCATTGGCCAAAGACCAAAGCTGAGGTGACAAGATGGAAAGTGCAAGGGAAGAAGCAATCTCATCAAGGCTAAGAAGGCAGATGGAGAGAGAAAGTGGTTCGAATGATCTCTTTTATTAGAGCAACTGCTGCTGGTGGGAATTAGCAAGCTTTCAAGGGCCCTTTCTCAGGCATGTACCATAGACAGTATATATTTCTACTGGCTACGCTCCATGCCTGAGGAAGGGACCTGTGTGGCCCCAAAGCTTGCTTATTTCCATCAACAGCAGTTGGTTCAATAAAAAGGGGATCATTCAAACCACTTTGTGTCTCTGTCACTTCGGACCAACACGGCGACCAAGATGGATGGAGAAATGGATGGGATTTCAATGTGAATATCCGTCCAACCAAGCAGCTGGTGGTTTTTACCTCACTGTAAATAGAAGAGATCCACCCTGTTAAATGGTAGTGTCATCCATTGCTGGCTATATTAAGTGTCTTGTTTTCATTAGGATTTCAATGTAAAAATCGGTGCCTATAAATTTGCAGTGTATACAATCCTTTTGGTGAACCACCTAGTGAGAAAGAGCTTGGGCTTGGTTGGACCTGGGAGACCAGGGTTCAAATCCCATTTTAGCCATGCAGGTCTGACCTTAGAAATTGCAGGGACCAGGGTGAAGATAAAAAGACGGAACTCTGGTAAACTCCACCCTCTCCCCCTACTCCATCCCCTCAGGTGCACCTACCATGGGGCCTCACTGGGTGTGAGGGGGCCCCCCCATACCCTGCCCTGGTAAAAAACTGGCCTTTCCAAGCCCCCTGGAAGTAAAACAAATAGTGGTGCCCAGGGTGGTAAATATTAGGTAGCCCTGAATTCACTGGGCAGCCTTGGGCAAGTCCCTGTCTCCTCAGCTTCAGTTCCCCATTTAAAAAAGAGGAATAATGATGACCTACCTCCCCCACAGGGTTGTTGGGAGGGTGAACTAGATAATGGTTATATTGGTTTTAGAATGGTTAATAAGGCTTTTAGAAATCTGAAAGTGTTCTATAAATCTTTGACCCTACAGTGCTTGGGTTACCTATTGCTATAAGGCAAAGCCTTCAGTTACAGGAGTGCCCCGCAGGAGTGAGGTGGCTAAACCCATTTAAAGATTAATTGGTGACTCAACAGTCAGGATGAGGCCTCAAACGCAAAGGAAGTAGGGAAGACCTAGGATGCAGCCACATGAGCTGTGGAAAGCCCAATCGCCACGTGGGCCCATGGTGGGCAAGCACAGCCGCTACACTGCGAGGCCAGCGTGGGGAGCTGGGCAAACAGTTGGGCCCAAGCGGGGCAGCCGGGTTGCTCACCGATCTCCCACCATGGCTGGGATGGGCCAAGGCACCGGCCACATGAACGGTCCTTCGCCCTGCCCCATCTCCGTCCCTAAGCCTGATCAAAATCCTACCCCCGGCCGTGATGTGGCAGCATGCGACAGTGCTCACCACTGTGCGGAACCCAACCTGCCCATGGCTGCACCCAAAGTTGACCATTTAGTCCTACTCCTTCCCAGGAAGCTTACTCGTTACAGTTAAAGCTAAGGGTATTGTTTATATTGTTTATGGCCAAATCCTGCCGCTTCTCCCTCCACAACATTGCTAAGATCCGCCCTTTTCTGTCTGTCTCCTCTGCCAAAACTCTCATCCAGGCCCTAGTCATCTCCCGCCTCGACTATTGTAACCTCCTCTTTGCTGGCCTTCCTCGCTCTCAACTTTCTTCCCTCATCTCTGTTCAAAACTGCTGCCATGATCATCCACCTAGTCCGTGCTTTGACCATGTGCAGCCGCTCCTCTCCTCTCTCCACTGGCTCCCCCTTCCTGAGCGTATTCTGCACAAGCTCATCTTCTTCATCTACAAAGCCCTTCACAACCTCGCTCCCCCCTACCTCTCGGCCCTGAGCTCCGTCTGAACCCATTCGAGCACTCCGCTCCTCTTCCATCCCCTCCCTCACCTCCCCTAACCGCCTTCGTCCTTTCTCCCTTGCTGCCCCGGATGCCTGAAAGTCCCTCCCTGCCCATAGCCGCCTTGCCCCCTTCCTTCGTACCTGCAAGTCCCTCCTCAAAACCCACCTGTTCCACTCTGCCCTTCCTAACTCCTGCTAATCATCCCCACCCAAGATTATCCCCCACCTGTTATCTGCAAACTCCCACTGTACTGTAACCAAGCCAAGAATGTGTACCCAAGTTCTCGCATCCTCAGGATTGTTGCATCCCTTGTCTCTCCCTCTGTTCCCCCTTCTCTGTCTCCCCTCCCCATCTTTTACTGTAACCTCTTGGGCAGGGACAGTGTCTATCTTATTCTCTGTAAAGTGCCAGGTACATCACTGGCGCTATATAAATGCTAATAAATAATAATAATAATAATTTTATTTATTTATTTAAAATTTATATCCCGCCCCTCCTGCCTACAGGGCAGCCCGGGGCGACGAACAACATTAATTTAAATAACAAACATTTTAAAACAATTTAAAATACAGTATGTGAGGAAAAGTCCCCATCCTCATCCCTCCCCTACTCCTCGCCAAAAGCCTGACGGAACAGCCAGGTCTTACATATACGCCGAAACAGCAGGAGAGTGGGAGCCAGCCGAGCCTCCTCCGGGAGCGAATTCCACAGCACAGGGGCGACCACCGAAAAAGATCTAACATCGGTGGCCACCTGCCTCGCCAGGGGAACCTCCAAAAAGGCTCCCACGAACGATGATGGAACTGCGAAGTTCCAGGAGGCCCTGGGGGAGTTATCCCTAGACCCTGACGGCTACACTGTCGATGAGCTGGTTCAGTTCTGGAACACCTTGATGGAGGCGGCTATCGACAGGGTGGCCCCGAAACATCCCCTGCCTCCGCTTCGTCACCGTAGGGCCCCGTGGTTTACCACAGGGCTGCGGGGTATGAAGCAGGTAGGTAGGTAGGAGACTAGAGCGACGCTGGTGTCGGACTCACTCTGAATCTGACCGTCTTCTCCATAGGGCCCATTTGAGGTCCTATGTTGAGGCTGTGAGGACAGCAAAGAAGGAATTCCTTGCTGCCCTCATAGCGTCTGCGAAGTCACATCCAGAGGAGCTATTTCGGGTGGTTCGGGGGCTGATTAGTCCAACCAGCCTCCGCCTGGATGGGGACTTGTCCCAGGCCCGCTGTGAGCAATTTATCACCTACTTCGCAGACAAGATTGCTCAGATCCAGAGCGACTTCGACACCAGATTGAAGGCAGTAAGTGAGGAGTGTAAGGTTGTGGAGGCCCCATCTGGTCCATCTTCTTAGGTTGAGTTTCAGGAAGTGACGCCGGCCGATGTGGAGGATGTCCTGGGGTCTGTTAGGGCCACCAGTTGTCAACTCGATCCGTACCCATCCTGGTTGGTGAAAGCCTACAGGGAGACGCTAGGAACGGTGCTGGCAAGGGTTATCAATGTGCCCCTTCGGCAGGGTAGATTGGCGCCCAGCCTTAAGCAGGCTGTGGTGCATCCTCTGCTGAAGAAGCCATCTTTAGACGTGGATGCGCTCGCCAGCAACCGCCCTGTCTCTAACCTTCCCTTTTTAGGGAAGGTTATTGAATGGGCGGTGGCACTGCAGCTCCAGCGGCATCTTGATAGCATCGATTTCCTTGATCCTTTTCAATCTGGGTTCTGCCCTGGCTATGGTACTGAGACGGCGTTGGTGGCTTTGGCTGACAACCTCTGCCAGGAGATGGACGCAGGACGGTCGACACTTCTGGTCCTGCTAGATCTCTCGGCTGCTTTTGATACCGTGGACCATGGGCTGCTGTTGAGACGGCTGCGAGATCTGAGGGTCTGGATGGGACTGTTCTTGGATGGTTCCGCTTGTTCCTCTCAGATAGAAGCCAGCGGGTGGTGATGGGAGCTGAAACATCATGCCCCCGGGCCTTGACCTGTGGCGTTCCGCAGGGTTCCATTCTGTCTCCACTGTTATTTAATGTGTATATGCAGCCCCTGGGGGAGATCGTGAGATGGTTCAGGGTGTGTTGTCACCAATATGCTGACGACACACAGCTGTACCTCTTTTTCAACGGACCCAGGTTCTGCCATCTCGATACTTTCCCAGTGTTTGGAGGCTGTGGCGGATTGGATGAGGCAGAGCAGACTGAAGCTGAACCCAGATAAGACGGAGGTGATGGTAGTGGGGAGGACGAAGGAGGTGTCAGCTCCTCCTATTGGGGGGGTCTGCCCTCTAGCTGCCCAGCAGGTACGAAGTCTGGGGGTGATTTTGGATGCGGACCTCTGCCTGGATCGGCAGATGGAGGCGGTGGCTAAAGCCGCTTTCCGCCAGCTGTATCTGGTGCAGAGGCTGCACCCATACATCTCCAGACCCGACCTGGCCACTCTCATCCATGCCTTCATTACCTCAAGGCTTGACTACTGCAACGCGCTCTACGTGGGGCTTCCCTTGATATTGGTTCGGAGGCTGCAGCTGGTGCAGAACGCGACGGTCCGTCTCCTTACGGGTCACCGTGAGCACATTACACCAGTGCTCCATTCTCTGCACTGGCTGCCTATAGCATACCGAGCCAAGTTCAAGGTGCTAGTATTGGTATACAAAGCCCTATACTGTCTCGGCCCCTCTTATCTTGGGGACCGTCTCGCTTTCCGTGACTCAGGACGGACCCTCCGATCCACTGGGGGCACCTATCTGGAGATCCCCCGTGTTAGGCAGGGGGCCACCATGGAGAGTGCGTTCTCGGTGGTCGGGTCACGGTTGTGGAACTCCCTTCCGAAGGAAGCCCGCCTGGCCCCGGGTTTCTCACCTTTCAGCAGGCATGCAAGACTTGACTGTTCGCCCAGACCTTTGGAGGAGAGGGGAGGAGGGAGAGGTAAATTGGGGAGATGGGTGGGGAATTGGAGGGTGGGGTTAGGGTTGGGGGGGGTTAATTTTTGTTTAAGTGATGCTGGTTTTAATGTATTTTATTGTTTTATCATGTTGTTAGCCGCCACGAGATGCCATGGGCATGAGGGGGCGGCATAAAAAATGTCATGAAATAAATAAACAAATCTCAAGGGTCGTATGGGCACATGGGGAGTGAGGCGGTCCCACAGATAAGCAGGGCCCAGGCCGTGAAGGGCTTTAAAGGTTAAAACTANGTGAAGGGCTTTAAAGGTTAAAACCAGCACCTTGAACCTGGCCCGGTGCTTTATAGGCAGCCAGTGCAGAGCCCGGAGCACTGGTGTCATGTGCTCCCTGCGACCCGCCCCCGTCAGGAGATGGGCCACGGCATTCTGCACCAGCTGCAGCCTCCGGATGAGCTTCTCGGGCAGCCCCACGTAGAGCGTGTTGCAGTAATCCAGCCTCGAGGTGATGAAGGCATGGATGACAGTGACGAGGTCGGAGCCTGAGAGATACGGCCGAAGCCGCCGGACAAGACGTAGCTGCCGAAACGCACTCCCCGCCTCGGCCACAACCTGAGATTCCAAGCTGAGCTGCAAATCAAGGAGCACACCCAGACTCCACACTTGAGAACACCATGGGGGGGGCAAACCCCCCCAACAAGAGGAGATTCAACCACCCCCAAGTCCCCCAAGCCCTCGCCCCAAGCCCTATTATAATAATAATAAATAATAATAATAATATTCCAATGGCACCTAGAGGTCTCATGGGGCTAGGTGTTTTATAAACATGAGCAGCCCAGTACCAAGAGCAGTCTACCTGTATTATTATTTATGTAGTGCCAGCAATGTGTCTGGTACCAAGCAATCACAATCATCACAAACATTGATGGGGCCTTCCGCTGGCAGAGTTCCTGAGGCTCAGAGCCAGAGCGAGACAGTCCCTGCATCAAAGAAAATAATTATTTCTATTGTACAGGTGAGGAACTGAGGCGCCGTGATCAAGTAACATACCCAGTTCCAATGGACCTGCAGCAGACTAGAAATGAACCTCTATCTTTGTATCCTAGCCCACTCCTTTAACAGGCCAACCTTTCCTTTCTACACAGGTAGGCCACAGATTTGGATTCAAGCCGCTGATGTGGTGGGGGTGCTTGGGGCAGTTCGAGCCACGTCTTGCGAATTAGATCCGTGCCCGTCCTGGCTGATTAAGAGCTGCTGGGAGACAACAGGGTTGCTGCTGGCCAGGGTGGTCAATGCCTCCCTGCGGGAGGGCAGAGTGCCAGGCTGCCTCAAGGAGGCAGTGGTGCAGCCTCTGCTCAAGAAACCATTGCTTGACGCTGACTCCCCTGCCAGCTACCGGCCTGTCTCTAACCTCCCCTTTTTAGGGAAGGTTATTGAACGGGTGGTGGCTCAGCAGCTCCAGGAGCATGTCGACCGCATTGGTTATCCGGATCCTTTTCAGTCTGGCTTCCATCCGGGACATGGCACTGAGACAGCATTGATGGCCTTGGTAGATGGCCTCCACCGGAAAAAGGACCGGGGTCTTTCGACCCTATTAGTCCTGTTAGCTCTTTTGGCTGCATTTGATACCGTTGACCATGAGATTTTGGTGACACGCCTGCGGGACAGTGCTGGGGTGGGCGGGACCGTTCTTGAATGGTTCCGCTCATTCCTGACGAGGAGAACTCAACGGGTGGTACTCGGTGATCATTTTTCATCTTACCAAGACCTCTCGTGCAGGGTCCCGGAAGGTTCTGTTTTGTCCCCTCTCCTGTTCAACGTGTATATGCAGCTGCTCAGTGAGGTGATCAGGGAATTCGGGGAGAGGTGTCATCAGTATGTTGATGACACCCAACTGTACCTCTCATTTTCGATCGACCCAGGCCCGGCTGTCTCGGAGCTTACTTGGTGTTTGACAGCTGTTGATGACTGGATGAGGGCTAATCGACTGTGACTGAATCCTGACAAGACGGAGGTGATGTTAGTGGGTAAGTCAGTGGAGTTGACAGCTCGCTCGATTGAGGGGGTCTTTCCCCCACTGACTTTCCAGGTGAGGAACCTGGGGGTGCTCCTCGATGTGCAGCTCTGCCTGGATCTCCAGGTGGAGGCTGTGACGAGGAGTGCCTTCCGCCAGTTACATCTGGTATGGCGGCTTTGGCTGCTGGTTTCGGTTCCTGACCTGGCCACAATCACCCATGCTCTTATTACCTCTCTGTTAGATTACTGTAACATGCTTTATGTGGGGCTACCTATGGTGTTGGCTCGGAAGCTGCAGCTGGTGCAGAATGCGGTGGCTCGGCTCCTGGTGGGGCTGGGCCGCCGGGAGCACATTACACCAGTGCTCCATTCTCTGCACTGGCTGCCAATAGTCTTCTGGGCTCGATTCAAAGTGTTGGTTTTGACCTATAAAGCCTTACACGGTCTGGGCCCTGCCTACTTGTGAGACCGTCTCACTCCCCGGGTTCTGGACCAGCCCCTGTGGTCGGTCGGGGGCGCCGTGCTGGAGGTCCCCAGGGTTTCCCAGGGGGCCACGCAGGATAGGGTGTTCTCGGTGGCCGCGCCGCGCCTTTGGAATTCCCTCCTGGTGGGGGCGCCTCTGGCCCCCAGCCTCCCAGCCTTTCGTAATATCTGTAAGACCTGGCTGTTCCATCGGGCATTTGATGAGGGAGAGGGGTAATAGGGTAGAGAAAGTGGGAGGTGGATGGGATTTTTCTTTTACATGTGTATTATCGTGGGCTGGGAGGGAGATGTTTTTATGTATTAATTATGCATTATTGTTGTTTTTACTATTGTTGTTAGTTGCTCTGAGCTACGTGTGGTAGGAGGTGGCGGGGTATGCATTTTAAAATAAATAAAATAAATAAATAAATAAATAAAAGCTGATGTAAATTGTTGTAGAGTGGCCCCGTATCATGGAGTCAGCTGGTTTTCTACGACAGATGCACCCATCCCACTGTCTCCAGATGTTGGTTCTTACAATGTTTGGGGGGGATGCAATGTGGTTGCAGATTAAAAAGGGGGTGGAAGTGACCATGTGAAATTTGGTGCCCTGCATAAGAGGTCAGGCTGGTTGAACGTAATGGTCCCTTTCTGACCCTAAGATCTACGTACAATTTAGAGCCGAGATAGATCATGGCTTTATTTCTGGGATTATTTACATTTTTGGCTAGCACTTGATTACCCAAACAATATCCGTGATATGCGACAAACTCACATATCTGATGTTTCAGGTATTCTGTGCTGTAGTGGTTTTTTGGGGGGGTAGGTTTACTTGCGGCTTTTTTCAGTTACTTTGTTTTTTCAATCATTTCAGTATTTCATGTTGTATTGTTTTTGGCAGTTGCACATGTGCAACAGCGCAAACATTACAGCAATGATGTAAAGAAAACATTAAAATGACCAAAATACCAAAACCACCTAACCAAAATAAATAAACAAACAAACCAAAATTGATACAAAATGGAGCGCAAAAGCAAAATAAATAAATAAATAAATAAATTTTTAGTACCCAATTCACCATCTTTGATTGAGGTAGTGTAGACCTGATGGGGCTTTCTGGTTTTTTGGGTACCTGCCTCAGTTGTAGGACAAACATCAGCCGCTGGCAAACACACACGTGTGACACGCAAAATGAAAACTTCAATTTCACACTGTTTAATTGCCATATTTTCAAGCAATAGCCAAGGCAGCTGAACTGCTACCTTCTCATGATACAGTGACTCACAACCTCAAGTGTGCGGACCATCAATGATTGAAGAGGCTCTAGTAAGTGATCTGGAAGTTGGTCTATGGAACCAACTGGGAACTACAGAAAAGTGGGGATTGACCCTTGCTGGAACTGTGGTCGTCTCTGGGGGAAGGATTGCCTTAATATACATGCTGATCACAGCTCATTAAAAAGGCTCATTAGTTACCCCCCTGCAGATAGATGGCCCGGATACCGACAGGAAGCAAAGCTGCTTACCTTGTGTCACTATATGCATCTGATGATTAGCACGTAACAGGTCTCAGGTATTTAGTATATGCACGACACTGAGGGTTAGCCATGGCCCATTTGTCTACAAAAATTGTAGAGACTGACGCAACAAGTTAAAAAACAGCCTAATCCTCAAAGCCAAGTAAAATTAGAGAAATCATAGCCTGCATTTCTACATGCTACTTTGTCAGACTTTTAGTTGACCACACAAAAGAAATAGCAGGTGGGAGGCAAAGCCACTGCGACAGATGAGGACTGTTATTAAATCTTCTGCCGACTGGCTTTCAGCTGTCTTAATGTATGCAGGTATGCAAACCTTGGATAAAGCATGCGAGTCTGGAGTCTTTCAACGCCCTCTCTGAAGTACTAACTCGGTTTGCAAGTTGCTGGAAATTAAATTTCTCCCCGTCAGTTTTATGGAAGCACTGAAGATGAAATCACTCTCATTGAATGTTGAAAATATTGTGTACTCTGGTATAACACTAAATCACATTGCTCATATATAGAAGAAATATTCACTCAGAGGTCTAATGTGTCACGCTGGATTTTAAGAGCTACCGCCTCAGATGAAATAGGGACGGATTAGCCAAGTTGTAGAGCTTGATGCAGGAGACAATTTAAAAGAGAGAGCAAAAAAAAAAAAAAAAAAAGTATTGCAGGCATCCTTTTCATGGTACGGGCTTTTGTGATCTTCAGCATTTTTAAATATATATTTTGCTGGGTAAGTGTCTTTTAATCCCCTTGTTTATTATACTGACACAGTGATGTTTTTTTTTTAATATCATTGTAAAAGCAATTTGATCGTTCCTCCATATTTAAATATTTCCTTAATTGAATTTACTAGACAAAGTATTAGCTTTTCTACCACTTAGGACCCTATTGCCTGATCCTTTTGAAAACATGACCACCGCAAACTTGGTACAACTTCTGTTAACAAATCATCATATACCAAGCAGTGGTTGTGAAATTTGTATAAACCATCTCTCAGTTCTAAATGTGGGTGGAAATGCTGTTTGAATCACATTCTGTAAAGTCTCTTGCTGATGCTTGGGCCAGAGGAGTCACTATTAGTCTTACAAGAAGAGCAAATTCAGGACTTGTAATCATTTATTCTGGAGGAATAACTACTTAAGATCGCTTAAACTCTAGTTTTGAGCATACAGTAAGCAAGGTTAAATGAGGTAAAAGTGAGGTTATAACTGCTGAAAAGTAACAGGAGGGAAAGCAAGATGAGACTTCGTTTTTTTATACTGGAGTAACTGTGTGAACAAAAGCAAGGTAAGGAACAAGCATAATCTACCTGGCCAGAGACCCCCACCTTTCCCAGAATGTACTATAATTTAACACCAAGGTAACCTCCACACTAGGTTTGTGTGATCACTTGCAAAGGAGGCAGTTACTCCAGAATAATTATTAAGGGCTAACAACCCCAAAAGGAATTTAATTAATGAAACAAAGCCTCAAAAGGGATTACCCTCTTTCCTCTCCCCCCTCACTAGTATACCTGTTTCCTGAGCTATCTTTCATGCAACTAAACATCCCATTTACAAAACAGAAACTGACTTTCCAGAGAAAGTTGGTAGAAGAAGCGCTATGCTATAATTGCACACATACTCCAAGAGATACAACACAAATTTTGAGCAAAAGAAACTATAACCTTCAGGCAAACCTGTGAACCAAATTGAAAGTGAACGTGGAAGCATTAGGAAGAAAATGCACAAGGAATGAAAAATCACGGTGGCGTGTATATAAACTATATCTCAAGCGGTAACACACTGGAAAGAGGAACATTTCTCCAGAGCACTTCAATTTCTCTTGTGGTATGCAGTCAGGATGGAGGTATGATTTGCATCACCAGTTTCTAATGACTTCTTAGTAGAGCCCCAGGAATCACTACAACCTACCACAATCATAAAACAGAACTTGCTTCTTAAGAAGTCTCAAGAGATTGGCCCTTTATAAAAGGGCAGGGTGGGGAGGGCGGGCCAGGACTATGGGTGGTGGATGGGGCACTGCACCACCCACATGGGAGACGCGTGGGCGCAGGAATACACGGATGCACACCCATCCCCCACGCATGGAGCAACCGGCGTTTTTGCCAATTGCTACATGCGGGCGTGAATTGTGTGGGTCAGCTGCATTTACATGAGATGCTCCCCCCATGTGGGCGATGGATGTCCATGCATGTGAGCATCTCATGTAAAAAGGGCCACTGTCAGCCATGATTAGCCACATATTAAACGGCCTGGGCTTTAGGGATGGGCAAAGAGGTCGCGGCTCGGGTTCGGCCGTTCAGTTCGGTTCGGCCGTTTGCCGCGTTCGGAAAAAGGCTCTCTGTGCAAGAAATGATGGCCCCGGACCCATGACAGTGGGTCCTGGGGCTGGAGTGGCTGTTTCTTGGTGTGTTGGAATGACATCGCCTCTGTGCGAGGAATATGGCCCGACCCATGACGGTGGGTCCTGGGGCTAGAGTGGCAGCTTCTAGATACATATTGGCCACAGCCCTCCCTGCCTGTAACGTTAGCCCCAGAACCACGACAGTGGGTCGTAGGCTGGAGTCGTTGTTTCTTTTTTTATATATATCTAACTGCTATTAACTATTCTAAAACCTACTGAACTAAATGGAATATCCTAATAATTAACTACAAAGGCCTTGTCCTACAAACACACTATCTCTATCTCTATAACTAAGCTAACTACTATGTATATCTATCTAGTAACTATCTATCTAATAACTATCTATCTATATATACAATATTACACAGGGGGAAACACAAAGAACACAGGGAGGGGTACAAAACTGAAATGAAAATCAATCTAATAATAATCCTACTCTAAATAAATCCAAAACTTAAAACAGGGGAAGGGAATCAGGGATGGAATAAGAGGGAGAGGGAAAGGATTCAATGGAGGGGGGAGGGAGGAAGGAAGATTGAACACAGGGAACACAGGGAGGGGTAAAAACAAAAAATAACACCTAAATCTATCTAATATAATCTAAATAAATGATAATATGGAGGTAAATGGGTTGGATGGGTGAAATAGGAGGAGGATGGCAATGGATTAGGAATAGGAAGGAACAAAAACTGCTGGGAGAGAGGGAGCCTTCTGAAACGCCTGCTGTTCAGGAACAGTGACTAGCTCAGAAGGTGTTGGGAAGGGGGGAGGCAATCAGTTTTGTTTCTTGCTGCGCCCGCCTCACCACAAGCCCCATTGGCTCCATGCACCCTAGCCCGTGGCCAATTGCAAACTGCGAAGCCAGTGGTCTGAGGCGAAAAGGGATGGTGATTGGGCAGGCTGGCTGCTACTCCGAGCCTCTCCACCCCTGGTGCCTGGAAGTCTGCTCCTCAGCTGGCTCCCCCTCCCTGTCATGTTTGGCCTTCCAGTGGCACCACGTTTTTGTTGTTTTTGCCACCCGAATGCAATCCGAACTGACCAAACTATTCGGTCATTTTGGCGTTCGGAATTGAGTTTGGTTCAGTCAGTTCGTGTCCGGATTCGGTCGTCCGAACAGGCTGAGTTCGGGTCGAACTCCGAACCGCGTTCGCCCATCCCTACTGGGCTCCACGTATCTGTAGGACCGCCTCACTGCCCGGGCCCTGCAGCAGTCCCTGCGGTCTGTCGGGAGCACCCTGCTCAAGGTCCCCCGTGTATATCAAGGGGCTACAATGGAGGGAGCTTTCTTGGTGGCCACGGCATGGGGGAATGCCCTCCCTGCGGAAGCCCAGACGGCCTCGACCCTCTCCAGTTTTAGGAGGCATTGTAAGACCTGGCTGTTCTGCCAGGCGTCAGGCAGGAGAGATGGGTATGGGTAGGGGGGACTGGGTTATGGGGTTAGTTGAAAATTTTGTTTTTATGACTCCTTGGGAATGGTGGTTTAATTTGTTTTATATTATTACTGTTGATTATATTTATTGATATATTGTTTCTTACGGTTTTCTATTGTTCTTATGTGTTTTATGGTGATGTAAACCGCCCTGAGTTGCATGGCAGGAGGGGTGGGGGTATGCTTTTTTATATAAATAAATATTGGCCAGTATGAAGATTTGTGAATTTCTGGGCATTCATGAACTGGCAGATACACAAGCAGATCTCTTTTACTCAGTATGCAAGCAAAGGTGGGTTTGTTTTTTTAAAAAGATTGTTTTAGTTCCTATGTATTATCTGACAGGCCTGTCTTCAGAAATACAAACTCAGTCATATACCATTTAAGACAGTCCACAGTCTGAAAACTACCCTTCGTTTTCTCATTTTCACTTCTACGAAGTGCAAGATGCTGCCCATCTATTTGGAAGCATTTTCTGCCCATTCTGTGCTCACGTTAATATTTACTTATTCAAATTTATATGCTGCTCTTCTCATTAAGGCTCAGGGTGGCTTACAGCCAATAAAAAGCATCTAAAAATCCCTTTAGCCCCCCACAACCCTTTCCCAAACCTCCATCCCCCAATCCCACCCAATTCTATCCCTGCCTGCCGAACAGAGAGGTCTTGCATCATTTCCAGAGGATGAGCAGGCTCATACTTAGATGAACCTTCAAGGGGAGGGATTTCCATAATCATGGGGCAGCCACCGAGAACGCCTCTCTGCACGCCCTTGTAGAAGCTTCAGGGGTAGATGGTACCTGCAAGAGGTTGCTGCCAGTTGATCTCAGAGGCCACGATAGGATGTGAGGGAAGAGCTGGTCTTTCACATACTTGGGGCCTATGCAATTTAGGGCTTTGTAGGTCAAACCAGCACCTTGAATTGTGCTCGGAAAACTATTGGTAGCATTGGTTACAGAAGAATAGACAGGACACCGAGAGGGGTGCAAAAGCCCTGGGAGATGGAACCTGAATGGTTGCAATGTTCAGTGAAAAGGGCTCACTGACCCCACTACTGAATTCTTGGTAACAAGGAAGAGAGGTGCCGTGGTAGGGCACTTTCTGATGTCATGACCATCACCTATGAAGTCCAACAAGTAGCACCATCAGTACCACCATCTATTCTACCCCTGGTGGCATCTTTCATGACATCTGAACAGATCTACTATATGGTGTTGCTGGGGCAACTGGAGACAGAGGCACACCAGATACCACACAGTAAATCTGCTGATGTAATGAAAAATGTCACCGTGCAGTAAATCAGAAACTAATGGACACTGAAATCTGCAGGTGATAATTAGCACCTGAAAGCATTCTATGTATTGGCTGCCTTGCACACACAGCACTGGAGCTCCAGCTGGCCACAGCTTTGGAAAACTGCCGTTATCTCTTCTCCTTCTCGAACCCCAAATTACCATTTGTCTGTCAGTCTTTCACATTCATTAAGAGCTTCTCCCTCTTAATTTTCTGCCTCTCCCCATCATCACATTAATGGGATCTTTGCTTCTTCCAGAGAATTGTCTCCAAAGAAGCTTTCAGTACCAGCATAACAAAATGCTGCTGCCCATCTTCTTAAATTGATCCCTTCTCAGAACTCAGCCTTTAGTCATTTTAGAGTCTAGCGTATGTGCCGCTTGGGCAGTTCATGTGCGACTCTTGGCCAGGGCTGGTCCTGCGCTTCCTTAATGAGCCCCATGTCTTACTCCATTGCACCCGAGATAAATTGCAGCTGCTCCTCAGAATCACAGCAGTCAGGGTGGAAGAGCACAGGTTCCACCAAGCCAATCATGAAAGAGGAGACGTTTGTGTGCATGGTGTGTGTCTTGTGGCTCTCTTCAGCTTGGGAATTTTGCCCATTCCAGTCTAGTTCAAAGTTGGTGTTGCCATTAAAGCCCTTTGATGTAGCTTTTGCTACACCCACCCGTAACCCTTCGTTCCCCTTCATCTGACCTCTACTTGTTTAACATCTGTGTCCCCATTTCCTCAGGCATTATGGGTAACGAAAGTCTTCTCTTCTACTTCCTGCCACCCAGAAAAAACTTGCTCTTCCACTGCTTCTCCAGCTCATTACATTTCTTTATATCTTCTGGCCATAGCGTCTTTTCATCCCACACTGCTTTCATTCCTTTTAAAATGTGTAACTATTTAACTCAAGGCTATTTGGACATAGTTTGGAGAGAAAACTGCACTCAGAATAATGGTGCATTGTGCTGTGACACAGGATACCTCGTCAGATCTTGGATTTTAGATTGTACGAACAACTAAGGCAAGAGTACCCAAACCTGGCAATACTATGGGCTGCTTTGGCAGTCGGTCAACTGCCTGAGGGTTTGTTCACAATTTACATATAGAGATTTACATAATTAGAGCAACCGCTAGAGTTAAGACCAAAAAAAGTTTCCCGTCTAACCATCAGTCTTCACACACTGAAAACTTCCCAAAAACATTCGCCTTCAGGACTGGAATGGTTGGTCTCTACCTGAAAGACAACTAGTTTTGGAAAGTTTGAGCCAAATGGCTCAGTCATTGGAAAGAGATGTAAAAAATCCCTACCATTTCCCAATGCAAAAAACAGTCAGCATTTATTCTCTTTTTTTCTATTAGGATTACTCCAGATGAAAACTGAAACTTCAGCTTGATGCATAACTAAGCTTTAACAAGCAAGTACGTGCTTGGCTAAGTTTGGGAACGTTTCAGAGTAATTGTAGTGCTTTTTAAAAATGAGCGCTGATCAAACCGAGGAGAAACTTTTGTCGGGGTCTGTTTTGAATACTCTTGTGTAAAGAAAAAGTTGCTTGGTTCCAGGATTTCACAAGCTCAAATGCTGAAGCAAAGGTCATCAGCTTGATTAGCTGACAAGATACGGAGCAAGAGATGGTGGAGTTTTTAAGCCTGGCCAGGCACTTTGCTCCTGTCCTGCATTCATCCTGTCAGTGGAAGCCATAACCAGCTGGTAAAGACCTGTGCTTGCTACATTTTCTCCCCTGGCGTCACTGGGGAAAACAAAGTGAATATGGGACCCTGTTGGCAGCTATAGAGTATGAAGTCATGGTAGGTGGTCACCTATGCAACCCAGTGAATTTACTGAGCGCGTTCTGGCTATACAGAGGGTATAGCTTGTAAAGATGCACCACATGATTAACTCTCCTTTAAAAGCTACAGAGCCTTTCAGTATAGTCTTGGGCAGGTATAACACACAGTGCAGGGCAGGACCAGAATCTCATGAAGGTCAATTCCAACAGAGATTAAAAGCATCTCAGGGCCAAAGAAATATGCTTGTGCTGCTGGCAGAGCCTTTGTGTTAGGTAGATTTCTCTGGACTGGGAGGAAGGAGCCAGAGAAATTAAATGCCAAAAATCATCATGACTAGACATGAGGATTCTAATGAGAGCTCAAGTCAGGAAATTCCAAAGGATAAGACTCCTCTGGCTAAGTTAGCTCATTTTGTTTTGTTGCTTATATTGAATTTAAAAAAAATAATAATAATAATTCTGGTTTCCTGGCTGCATACAATTTGCTATGAGCGAACACAATAAGAGATTCAACAGAAGCAAGTTAATGCTGGTGTTTAGGAAACTCTGAACCCATACAACTGCAGTCCAGCAGCGTCAATAAGAGCACACTAAAATAGGTTCAAATTGGTTTTAATTTTTTTTTTAAGGACAATTTTATGCAAACAGATTCACAGAACATGTCTTCAATACACAAACTACATTTTTAAATTTTTTAAAAGCCATTTAAGTGGCGAGTTTAGGCTCCTTCTTGTACTGGAAATGACCCCAAATCCAATGTGTCGCTCCTTAACTGTTGTATTCTTGGAGAGCCTGGGCCATGAAGAGCTTGCCCAAGTTCTTTGCAGTGAACTCCTTGACATTCTCGCAGTAAGTGTTAATCTGACCTGCAAACAGGGGAAAAGAAAGTAGTTCTAAATTATGTGATCTGAAGAATGGTCTATAAAGCTGAGTCAAAGCTGTTCTTAATGGCATACCACTTCTCACAGAGCAGAGTTAACTGCCAACGCAATTGGTCTTCTCCTACGCTTAGGAAATCGAAAGCGGTTTTGAACACAGACTTAACAGTAGATCAAATCAGTATAATGGATAACGTCACTTTGCATTAAAAAGACCTACATTTCTGCTGAAAATAGAATGAAACCCCTAAGATAACGAATCACTCAACAATATCAGCCAAGCTTATTTTGGTGCTATGCCAATTCCTTGTTTATGTTGAGCAGCACCCAAAATATGGTAGATATTAATTTTTCTGAGCTTAATTTCTTAAGCATTTATTTCATTTTTATTTTTCAAATCCATCTACCAAATCTTTTCTATCATTGGCTGAAAGCAGGGGTAACCCCTCCCCACCCCCCAGCTGAGACTTTGTTAGGTGTGTTTTCACCAAATCCTCCAGTTTATTAATCATTTCAGAAACCCACAGGCTGTGAAGACTTGCTAGTGCCATACAAATCAAGTAACGTCTCCATCAAGCTATTTGTATAGAAGGGCCACTGCAGGTTTATTTCCTCTGCTATCCAGGTACAGCAAAAGATGAGAACTGGCTTAACCAAAATTAAGACTGCTTAGCAGATCGACAGTCTTTCAATTTAATGCTCCATTTAAAAAGTTCTTAAAAGCATTAGAGACAAAACAGCTAAGTTTCGTTCTTGATGCGCCAGCTTAAGTCTGCATGAATTAGAGAAGCGGAGGCCTTCCATCCTTCTCGACTATGCTAAAAAGAACAAATGGAGAAAACGTTTTGGCTGAAGGCTTTTTGTCACTGAAGTGTAATCAGTTTTGCTTTCCCTTCTAGAAGGAGCCTGAACTGTAACATGCCATCAAGTGCGCCTACACACTCCCTCTCTTGATAACGCTGGGCAGGGGCGTATTCTTCATAAGCACCAGGCTGCTATGAGAATTCATTACCAGAATTGAAACAGAACCAGTCACAACTCAGAGAGCCAGGAAGATTAAATAAAAACTAAGCACTTTACAGAACTTACTGAAACAGGTTTTTATTGTTTGAATGGATTCAAGTAGCAGCACTTTAAGTACAAATTGAATTTCATTCCCTGTTTTGTAATCAGTGTTAACTGAACCCCTCTGTACTAGGCTTCCATTCTCACATCTCTGCCTGCAATCTGTAACATTTCCAATATGGGATAAAATAAATTTTAAAAATAGCGCTCATCTGGGCCCTTTCTTGTTGTGGACGTAGATTAAATCTCCTGCAACTTTCACACAGTGACTTCTTGTTACAGCAGAACCACCTTCCCCATAGACACCTCTCCCAGGACGTATTTGGATCAAAGTATTTCTTCTGCATTTGGGAATTCTGTTTAAGTGGCTGATCCAACTAATAAGCAACAGGACTTTAGTTTCGTAACAGGAAACTAATGAAAATCCTCACACTAGATTTAAATAATTTGCTCCATCCTGTGTCTCCATCTTAGCGCTTACGCTTCAATTCTCGCTCCCCTCCAGCACTGTATCTCTAGCCTCCCTACTGCGTGTCTTATCTAGCAGCTCATATGTAAAGCAGCAGGAGAAATAGGCATGAAGATTTGCAGCAAGAAGGGGGACAGAAAGAAGCGGAACATGTCAGGAGAATCTATGGGTGTTTTTAGACAAGCACCTCCTAATCCATTACCCACCAGTCATGCATGTTGTAGGGCTGCATGGGGCACCAATGTGGCCCGGTAAGCATGCATGATGGGTGGGGAGGCGCTTGTCTAAAAAGACTATGTTTTGCCTCCACTTGTCATGTCAGCTATTTTGGAGCTGGGAGTGAGAACAACAGAGTCTCTCACTTGGATCCTCAGTCAGCTGGCTGAAGGTGGTGGCACCTGCCTGACCTCCTCCCAGAAAGGCAGAAGTCCTGCCTGGAAGAAAGTTTTAAGTGCTGATGGGATTTGCATTCCACCCCTGCCCACTCTGAAAATTCCCTTCTTGATAGGGTACTTTACAAGTGGCCAGAATGCTGCTAGAAAACTTTCAGAGTGGGTGAGGGCAAAGCATTGGGCTTGCTCTCTTCCCCCATCTACTCTGGAGATTGCCTAGAGGTGCTCAAACTGCTTGCAAATGGCCCCCCTACGGTCCAGAGCCCAGGCTCAACTAACTCTCCCTCTCCACCCCCACCCCATAGTAGTTACACCCCTGGGCAACAACTAGTTTTCTTGCACTTGCCAGCATGGAAAACAGACAACCAATTACCTGCAATAAGTAGCGACTCCATTCTGGGAGGGGGCTGCAGTGGCTTGAACAGTTTGGTCATATCCTCCTCAGGAAGGGTCGGCTCTCCCCGACTCTGACGCTGCAAATTCTCTTGCTGACGCCTCTGCTGATACTGGAAACAACAAAGAACACGGCACTGAAGGACCGAGCAAGCCCAGCTACCTCACTTTCAGAGGCACCTTCGAGCTCATCCAGTAAAGATATTTTGAAAACGTTCTCATTGGCCATATGCAGATTCTACTTCATGAGGCAAGCCTTCCCACCCCTAAAATATCAAACTGCAGTTTGATACACATAATTGAGGACATAATTGGATACACATAATTGAGGACTTAACTTTTATTAGACCAGCTACTGCTGGTAAGAGTAATGGGTAAAATAAAAGCAGGAACCCATGCTCACTGCATTTTTCTCACTGGGGCGGTCTCCATCTTATATTTGGGACCAATACAGCCACCACAGTCTCCAGTAAACAGTTAAGCACTTTAGTACATCTGACCGTCTCATATATAAAAATGACTGACATTGGAGCTAAGCCTTGCAGAAGAGAAGATCTGCTTCTTATTATTCTTCATCAAGCTGCGTTTAATTCATTTTCAGTGTAGCTGTACCCGGTAGAGGATGCACACAATAAATAGAAAGAACCCTACAGACCACAAGGCTTCAATTATATGAGTGGGCAGAGTTTAGATCAGGGGATTGGGCTGGGGAAGCTTGCCCAAGGGGACAAATACAGCTATAGTTTATGTGGCCCCTTTCTAGTTCCTGGATCTGGCCCCTGGATCCAGTTCCCATCCTCCAGCACTAAAAGACTGAGCACAGGGAAAGGGTGCACAGATGAGGTCATGCACAGATGGGTTGGGGACAGATCATGATCTGGACCCTCTTCTTCCAGAGTGCATCCCCTGCCCCCAACTGCTATGAGACCTCGGAATTTGCACTAATTTTCAAAGTGGCCCCTGGGTGTGGTTTAGAACCTCCCTGGTTCAGAAACCAATTGCTGGAATACAGAGCAGATAGGACATTTTACATTTTCTAAGACAGACGTCAACACGGCATGATGTTCAGCAAAGGCAGCAGCTCTCCCTGACTCAAGGATGCAAACTCTAAAGGCAGCCCACTCCTTGAAGCTCTCCACCAGCACATGCCTCAGTGAAGTGAATGAGGCTTATACCAGTGAATCACTTTGAGGAAGGAAGCCCGAGTTGGTTAATGCGGGTTATTGCCCATCAGCACTTCCCAAGCTTTATTAGTTCATTATCTATTGCAGGAGCATCTTGCCACTTGGAAGCCATTAATGTAGGAAACGTTAGATAAAAAGACATTAAATAAATGAGTGACGGAAGATTTTAAGGAGTTTTGACTCCTGCTTGCAGAATTCTCTGAGTGCGCCAAAGCAAGATCTTTACTCAGACACTTTGTGTCAGAATATTTATGGTTTTAGAAAAAAATGGTGCTTAAATCAACCCATAAAGATTAATAATCTAATGATGTCTGAAGTCTCCTGGAATAGGTCCTCCAATCAACGGGTTCTAGGTACGTAAATGAAGTCACAACAAGCAGTTCACAGTGGCTGGCAGTGTCTGTAGTCAGCACAGCGCACACGTGTATTTACAGGGCTGGCTGGGATGGGCCACTCTGACAGGAGGTGAGTTTGTGGCTCTCTTTCTTCTTGGGAAACTTCATAGGTGTCTTGCTAGTTTCTATAGAGAGATCCGTAAGGATTATTATTATTTTTTGAAAGCCATGCAGGTTTCTTGCGCAACTTGCACACCAAGATAATAAAGTGATGGAATTACATCTGAAAGCAGTAAAGGTCTCCAACAGTAAATTCACAGGAGCAAGAATTTTAAATCAAGGCCAAAAGCTACCAGATTTGTTTATTATTATTTTTTTTTAAAGGTTCTCAGGTTTGTATATCAGCGCAGAAGTGTTTGAACACTTTGACTGCTTGAAACACTAGCAATTTCAAGCAATATTAACAAAGTAAAGGTTAAACATCTATATCTGTGCAAGAGCGTTCGGGTAATTTTCTTCTCTTCCTTTGTATTACACCAACCGCTTCTCAGCAGTTGGTCTATTATTTCCTATCTATTGCTTCGTCTTAATCACAACTACTCCGTTTTTAAAACGAAGAAACGGCTGCTAACTATGCTGCAATGAGCCAGCATTAAAGCAATTATAGTTAGTAAAGAAATGAAGTGTGACACGCTGGATCCCACTTCACTCAGCTTTTCCAAGGAGAAGCATCTCTGCGCTGTTCACATAACCTTGGCACAACATATGGAACACAGTTTTGTCACCTGATGTTGTTATCTCACTATGCTACCTACATTTTGTAACAAAGCTGTGAAAAGAAGGTGTTTAGTAAACCAAGAAAAGTTAGCTTTCTGAGCAGACCCTTATATATTTAGCAGCTAGATATCTAGGAGTTCCTGCAATCTAGTTTGCTTGCGATTAATGTTAAAAAACAACCCCCTCACATTGTTATTTGAGACAGAGGCCATTTTTACACGGACGCCCCCCTCCCACCCCCTGGCTCAGTGTTCCGGCGGGGGGGGGGGGGGGGGAAGAGGCATCTGTGTATGAGACCGGCGGGGGTGGGTAGGTGTCCGCTTAGTGTTCGCCCGATATGCTCCTGCACAACACCCACCTCCACCCACCTGTCTCCACCCACAGAGCCCTCTGGAAAACCAGAGGAGATGGGTGTGTGTCTGTGTAAACGGGAAGACACCCATCTCCACCCACCCATCAAAACACCCATCACCCCACCCACCTCCGTCTGTCTAAAAAGGCCCAGAATTCTTGATGGAACCTGTTCCTACCACCAACCAACCTGATGTTTCTGTTGCTGCTGCTTGCTGGTGTTCCTCAGATAGGTGTTGTATTTAACTATATCCTGGCTCATCTCATCCACTCTGTCCATTAATAACTGCAGGCTCTTCCCCAGGTGGTTACTGAAACACAGAAGGAATTCCACACAAGATTATCCACAGATTTAGACAACTGATTAATAATTTTATAGCATGGTTACTTGACCGATGCGTTTGCCCTAGAGTACCATTAGTTAATTTCCTTCTGTAAATTCACAACATGGAATGCACATCAATCATTGTTAAATTAGTAGTTCCTCTAATGCACTGGATTTCAAAGATTGCCCTGCGAGTCCCTATTTTGAGACTTCAATATAATCTTGTGACTCCAAACCGCAAGAAACATATACAGGTCTCGATCCGTCAGCCATTGGGAGTTGGTGGATAGTGGATTACGGCTGGTGGATCATGGCCACAGAGTATATCAATCTTCAATGGTGATCCCACTTATCAATCTTCAATGGTGATCCCACTGATAGATGTTGTGACCCTATTTGAAGTCATAATCTACATTCTGGGAACCTACTCTCTAGTAATTCTAGTACTTGTTGTGTACTTGTCACTTTGCTTGTCTTTTTTCTTTAAAAGGAAAATATTTGTCAATGAAAGTTATGAAAGATAAGACCTAATATCGATAGGTCTGACCTTACAGAGGAAAAGGACACTGCAGAGAAGCTGAATGAGTTCTTTGCTTCAGTCTTCACTACAGCGGATGTTGGGGAGCACCCATGCCTGAACCTTACTTCATAGACGATGAATTGGAAGAGCTGTCACAAATCAACATGATTCTGGAGGAGGTTCTAGAGCAAACTGACAAACTAAATACTAACAAATCACCAGGACCAGATAGTATTCACCCCAGAGTTCTGAAGGAACTCAAATATGAAATTGCAGACCTACTGTTATTAATTTGTAACCCATCACTAAAATCTGCCACTGTACCAGAGGACTGCAGGGTGGCAAATGTAACCCCGATATTTAAACAGGGATCCAGAGGTGATCCTGGAAACTACAGACCAGTAAGCTTGATGTCTGTACTGGTCAAAATGGTGGAAATTATCATTAAGAACAGAAACACTGGGCATGTTGATAAACATGGCTTGATGGGGAAGAGTCAACATGGATTTAGCAAAAGTAAGTCATGCCTCACTAATCTGTTGGAATTCTTTGAAGGTGTAAATAAGCATGTGGACAAGGGAGACCAGTAGATATAGTGTGCCTGGATTTCCAGAAAGCATTTGATAAGGTCCCACATAAAAGACTCTTGAGAAAACTAAAAAGTCGTGGGATAGGAGGTAGTGTCTTACTATGGATCGGTAACTGGTTAAAAGATAAGAAGCAAACAGTAGGACTAAATGGTCAGTTTCACAATGGAGAGATGTAAAAAGTGGTGTGCCTCAGAGATCTGTATTGGGACCGGTGCTGTTTAATGTATTCATTAATGATCTGAAAGGGGCGTTAAGAGTGAGGTGATCAAATTTGCAGATGACACCAAGTTATACGAGGTAGTTAAAAGACAAGTAGACTATGAAGAACTGCAACAGGATCTTACAAGACTGGGTGCCTTGGCATCTAAATGGCAGATGAGATTTAACGTGGACAAGTGCAAAATGATGCATATAGGGGGAAATAATCCAAAACTATGAGTACACAATGTTGGGTACTAAGCTAGGAATTACCACTCAGGAAGAGGATCTAGGCGTGATTGTGGACAATACACTGAAATCCTCAACCCAGTGTGCAGCAGCAGTCAAAAAAGCAAACAGAATGTTAGGAGTTATTCGCGAAGTGATAGAGAATAAAACTGAGTATGTCATAATGCCTCTATACAAATCAATGGTGCAACTGCACCTGGAATACCCTGTGCAGTTCTGGTTGCCCATCTAAAAAAAGACATAGCTGAACTAGAAAAGGTACAGAGAAAGACAACGAGAATGATAAAGGGTATGGAACGGCTTCCGTACAAAGAGAGGCTCGACAGGCTGGGTCTATTCAGCTTACAGAAGCGAAGACAGAGGGGACATGATAGAGGTTTATAAAATCTTGAGTGGTATGGAACGAGTAGACAGGGAACAGTTATTTACCCTCTCAAATAGCACTAGAACCAGGGGACACTCCATGAAACTAGCTGCTGGCAGATTTAAAACAAATAAAAGGAAGTACTTTTTCACTCAACACACAATTAACTTATGGAATTGGTTACCAGAGGATGTTGTCAAGGTCAGTAGTATAGCTGGGTTTAAAAAAGGACTGGATGAGTTCTTGGAGAGTAGGTCCATTAATGGCTAGCTTATGGCATGAACTTCTTACTGTTGGGAGCTGGGAGTGAACAACGGGGAATGGATTGCCCATTGTGACTGTTGGTTCTTCTCCCATGCGATCGAGATTGGCCACTGTTGGCGGACAAGATGCTGGGCTTGATGGACCATTGGCCTGACTCAGTATGGCACTACTTACGTTCTTATGATAGTGAGTGTGTAATAACTATCTTTCTGGATATGTATGCGTAGCAGCTAACACTTGGAGACCTCAAGCAAGCGTAGTAGCTCTAGACAGGCAGAGGGCAGTAAGAGTGACTTTATCATACCATTGTCCAAAAGCACCGGGCAGTCAAACATCTGGAGTCATTATAGAGCCAGGCATTTCATACAAGGATTATCAAATGCAAAAAGCAGTATGCTCTGTACCTCTGAACAGCTCAGGTACAGTAGCTGCATCAGTCAACGACCATCATTCAAATCCTGTTAACCGTAAACTTACACACTCACTATTAGGTACTATAATCCATACCTACTCTGGGTTAGTCTTTTAGTTTTATAAGCTCACAAAGGTGCCCTCTAAAAGCCTCAAGACACCCTGAAAGATTTCAGCATTTTATTTGCAACAGCATGAAAAAGATAAAAGGGGAGCAGATATCCGGTCTCCAATATACAGTCACTGCTGGTCCTCTCTCGGCTCTCAATGGAAAACCCAAATAAGTTGTCAGGCTTCTTACAATGAGCAGGGCCACAAAGTCATAGCCATCATTATCTTTTCATCACTACTTTGCAAATTCCAAAGCACTAGAGTCCTAATATCTGAATGTGTTCCGTTTGGGTTATATGATCTGCAGACCTGACTCGACAAATGCAGGCTGAACATGGTACACTTTCACCTTCATTTTCAGCAAACCCTATCCCATACCACACAGGAATTCTGAAAAGTGCCAATTCGCAACTCATACATGTTTTTAACGAACCTCTTTTATGATGGTGCTGGTGGAGACAGATGGCATGTTCTACATGGTGGAAAGATGCCATTGCTCCATACTGATCTCGCTGTGTGACTAGGCACAGAGCTTGCTGACTACACAGCAAAAAATGCCCAGTCCAACTTGGCTGAGTGCCGGTCAGTTACATAGTGAAACTCCCATTTTTCTTTCCAACTGAAAGGTATTATTTCTAACTTTGTTAACAAGACGACAGCTCCCCTTTTGTGTACCTCTGTATCAGAATCATACACCCTGCAGCCATTGCTCTCCCAGACTGCAAGATTGTTTACCTCACTCTTTCACAGCTCATTCTTTCCACACTCTTCATCATCGTATAGGTTGTCTACACACTGCGAATTCTAGCTGGAAATAGCCAGCCAACTAGAGTGGCATAAATCAAACAGAACAATATACATTATAGCACACACAAAAGCGTGCTGTTAAAGCGTAAATTGCTCTCACAAAAGCCAGGAAATGTAGAATTACAGCTAAAAGTTGCTTGTGTACCAAGACACAGCAGGATCTAGGTTGAGAAAGTAACTAAGGTGCTCCCCATTGTCTCCAAGTGAAAAAGGTTTCCTGCTTGGCCACTTGAGACCTGGTGCCATTAATTTCAGCCCACAATTCTTCTATCAAAAAAACCAAAAAAAGTTCTTGTGGGAGTGGAGCGGGAGCTCTACACAGCATCAAGAAAGATGCAATTAGAAATATTTTTAAACTTTCAAGGATTTTTTGGAGCCTCTTAACTGTGGATTATTGCCAGAATCATGGGTGAGTTATTTTCAGCTTTTCAGAGAATTTATAAACCAGAGTTAACGTTATAACTGGATATTATCAGATGTGCCTATGTACACACACACACACACTCTAATGTCTACATAATTATTTTACAGATAAGGTTCATGTTAAACATGACTGGCTACAGAGAATTATTTTTTTTATATGAACCTCTCTGGGACCAGTTCGACGTAGTAGAATGCTGAAACAGGGAGCTATTGTGAGAAGTTCCAGTAATATAGTGTTTGCCTGGCAATGAAAGCAAACAAAAAAAAATGAAAACGGATAACTTAAACAGATGTGAGCTGAGACATGAAGTGATAAGTAGGCTCTAACTACGAAACTGATGTTTCCATAGTTCTCATGTGTCTGATGCCCATGCTTGCTCCAACTTCCTTCTAGAAAACGGACCAAGAAGAACTTAATTATTTGTCGTGTGTGTCAAGCAACGCTTATGTAAATCCAGTAATTTAGTAACAGCCTGTTTTACAAAACGTTCCTGGAATATGTACCTAACACCACACAAACATAGCACTTTGTAAAACGGAAGTGTTAATTCAGTCTTTTCACCCTGCAGTAGACGATCACACAGATCACGCTACTAGGCTAGATGTTATGATTCAGTGCGCTCCCACTTACTCTAACCCCTGAGAGAAAGTAGAACGAGCCTATATAAAGTCTGTTTGTCAGCTCTAAAAGATTAGGAGAGGAGGGAATGTGATCCAAGGAAAGACGTCCATGGAGGCTGCTTCAGAGAGGTTACGCCGAAAGAACTTTACGTAAACAGTCAGAGAAAAGCCTCAACTGCGACTCAGCTCTGTACAGAATTGGGTCCCCAATGGAACTGGGTTTACCTGCAACCAAGATGGAAAATCAAATCCATCTGAGCCAAAACAGGGCAAACTGAATAGCTGAACCTTGTCCTTCCTGAGCTTTATCTGGTAGGCAAAGTTCTAGCATTGCTTGCACCAGTGAATGGAGGAAGGCAACTCCTGCTTGGGGATCTCTTTTAGTGCCATGCACAGATTAATAACTTCTTCAGGTGGATGGGCAAAAGAGTCACGTTCAGTGTCTTCCCGGGAGGAAGGTAGGCTGCATAACTCACAGATAAATTTGTGAGGATTTCACAAATTGAATCAATGTGTTTGCCCCCACATTCTCCTTTCCAGCTAGATACACCACAATTATTTCTAAGACAGCCAGAGATTATCGGGCATAAAAGAAGGAACCCTTGAGGCTGACAAGGTTGACTATAGGGGTCTCTACCTGTTCCAGCAGTCGAACACAAGAGTAGTTCTGTTTTGTTTAATCAAAACCTGGGAGTTAGTCACAGAGGGATTTACAGCCTGGAAGAAATCTGGGGATGTCTCTGTAGCCAGTCATGTTTGTTCATGTTGCTCCTGTATGGAATGATCTTGCAGTGAGTACCACAGGGTTAATTTCTCTTGTGATTAGCACAGCGTGTAGAGCCACCCTGTATGTTTAGAGGCTGCTAAAACTCCTTTCTGTGCACGGTTCAAGCAGATCCTGTCCTTATTTTGTAAGCCGCCCTGAGGCTGGAAGGGAGGGAGGAAGCAAGGAAAGAGAATTGAGTTCCCTTGGAAGCAGCTGAAGTAGATAGAATTAAAGCTGCTGGTTTTGGCCTATAAAGCTCTAAACGGCTTGGGTCCCAAGTATCTGAAAGACCGCGTATTCCCTCATATCCCATCGTGGCTCAGGTCAGCTGGGAGCACCCTCTTGCAAGTACCATCTGCCTGCCAAATTTCCACAACAAGAGGAATGCAGAGAGGCATTCTTCGTGGCTACATCACAACTATGGAACTCCCTTCCCTTGGAGATTCTTCTAAGTCGAACCCCGATCATGTTCTGGAAGCAATAGAAGACCTTTCTGTTTGGCAAGAAGAGAGAGCTGGGTGGGAGAGATCTGGGGCTTGGGGTGCAGTTTTTAACGGGATGTTTTATTTTTTTCTATGTTGTAAGCTGCCCTAAACCTTAAATGGGAAGGGCAGGTTAAAACGTTTTGAAATAAATTAATAAAATCTCTGCTAAAGTGGGTTCTTTAGGAGCCCCAAATCAGCAGGACACATAGCTGAGGCTACTCAAGACTGCCTTTCCCCCTGCTTTTGTAATGAGGCCTTCATCTGTTCCCCCCCAAATGTTTCTAGTGTAAGACACATCCTCAATTTCTGATTGCTGCAGGACAGGATTCAACACCATTCTGGCACATAGGCCAAAAGCACAGATTTCTTTTCACTGACTCGGAGGCAGAGTAGCTATGTGATGTTTCTACTATGTATTCACTGGCTGGTCCAGAAACGAGTGTAAAGAAATAACAACCTTGTTAAATGAGTGAGCCTTCCCCCAGGTATCTTCATGTCACAGACTGAAAGTCAAAGACTCCCATCTTGGATAGTTTCTGGAGAAGTGTCAAATTCTCCTCCTCTGTGACAGAGCACACGAGTCGTCTTCCTGCTTCTCGAAAGGCAAACTGTACTTCAACTTCCTGATGCTCAGTCTACCTGGGGGGAGCTGCACAGCGGGCTACTGCCTCATTTATAAACACCCTTAGTTACACTTAGAATTTCTGAGTCTATTGCTTACTATTCATGCTCATTTTATCAAAGCAATATAGGATAGTGGGTTCTACTTAAGCTCACAGCCTGGTTCCAATCTGCAGCAGAAATGGTTCGCACACACGGTAGGTACTACACTTTGAGAATACAATGGGTTCCACTTAAGCTGGATTTACCTAACTTAAATTTCTGGTTAAGACAAAGAACTGTTTTCCTCAACCTCTAATGCAATAAATGTATTGCTTCTTGAACTCGATAAGTCAAACTTCTAGATCCTGATAACTATGGGTTATTATTATTATTTTGAAAAGGTGTACCTTTGAGAGTATCAATGATTTCTTGGCAGCATGTGGTTAAAATGCTGTAGTTTCTACCCTCCAAGCTTGCAATGCCATGTAGCACTGTCTCCATATCCTGCCTGTATTGCTCAGATGAACGATGGGTTTGGGGTGGAGGGAACGGCACAGAAGCACTGTGTATTGCATTGCAAGCTTGCAGCCTAGGGTGGATCTTGCAGTGCAAGCAGGTAGAGAGCTTCTGCTCCCTGCTATTCAGGTACGAAGCAGCAATATTGCTGCATTGTATTGCAAACTTGGAACGCGTAGAGTACACTATTTTAAAATTGCTCACCACCAAGAAGTCACCATGATATTTTTAGCTGGAAGAGTGCTTGAGTAAAACTTACACTGCCCCGTTTATTTAACTCTGCACAAGTAGAATTTCTGGTAAGTCAAACTTTTATAGAGGTACCACAAAATTCAATTTAACAGGCGTCCACTGTACGTCTTCTTCAAACCATACATCTAAGTTGCTTTATTATTAAAACATTTGTTTTTTTAAAATGCTAAACCAGTAATAAGTTAGGATTTTAAGACTTATGTGAAACTGTACTCTCAAAAGCTTAGTCTCATTGCGTTTTCCTCATTGGCATTCACACCTTAGTGAAGTCAATGGCATAATTCTCGTTGCTTTCAGCAGAATCTGAATTTTCTTCCTAGTATCACAAATTGGGCAAAATGGCTATCGCCATCACCAGGATCAATTATGTCAAACATGGTTTGAAAATATTTTACAGCATATTCTTGCTTTGGAGTGCTCATCTTCTGAGGTTGCATAGTGGTGGGCAGAGTAGAACAGATGCACTTTTTAATGAGACGTTTATAAATACAAAACAAAGCTGACATTTTTACCGCATCATCTGCTTGGGTAGGAAAGTGCAGCTATGTTGGGAACCATAGTTATTTTTTATTTATTTTATTTCGTTAAATTTATTGGCCGCCCCCCATGCCTATGGCATCTCGGGGCGGCTTACAACACCATAAAAACACAATAATATTCATAAAATCATCAACAGTTAAAAATTTAAAAAAGACAACAACAAAAAACACCCACAACAATTTATAAAATATCAATAAAACCCCCAAACACCCCCTACCGACCCCACCCTCCCCTCCGAAGAACTGGGCAAACAGCCAGGTCTTGCAGACTCGGGGTGTGAGTATAGAGCCTGCTGTACCGGGGAAAACTTTGCCGCTGACTAGAATTTTTATGTGGACGGCTGCCCCGGGAGAGACAGAGGGAGCCTGCTGGAAAGGCCCCACCGTGATGATCTACCCAGTTGCTGTGGAAGGTGCGTTACTCCAATCCATCTAACTCGTTCCTGTGGCACGCCCCCTTATTGAGCGCTGGTGATTGGAGCAGTGAGGAACAGGACACAGAAGCGGGACTTTGAAAAGGCGACCCGCAGTCTATGACCGCGCGCCGCTAGGAAGTGCGCCTAAGGGCGCACCCATGTGCGCGGGCCAGACACGGGCCAGGATAGCCCTAAATACAAGAACAGATGACTACTGAATCTTAACATTGCGCCCGGGGTAAAACTCTGCTGGGAATTTCATTTTTTTCTCTGTGGGACACGAGCTGATTGATCCCGCTGTCTGGGCATGTTCTTTGGGGTGACTCTGTCTAGGCTTCACTTGCTACATTGAATTGCATAGTATTTGGTGGTTTTGTGGCTTCAGCTTTGGACTTAAGATTTATATTTTGGACAAAATGAGTAAAAGGAGGCGGAAGGGGAATAATGGCCATCTTGAACATCAACCATCACATAAACAACTCCGTTTGGATCCTTTTATGCTTAATGTATCTAAGCATTGTAACACTGATTCAACTTCTCCCCCAATTAATTCTCCTGTTGTTCGCCCTAAGATTCCTAGTGACGATAAGCATAAACTGTCCGATTCCTCTGTGTTTAAAATTCCTCATTGGAAACGTCGTCCCTCTGTGGCGATTTTGCTGGGAAATCTTCTAACCTTTTTGAAGTGTTAGGCTCGCAATGCTTTTTAATTGGTGACATGTTAAAACAACTAATTGCTCAATTGGATAAAATTACATCTCTTCTGGACAACCAGAAAGTACAATTTAAAGTCATTACTGACTTTGTATCAGCAGTCCAAGCAGGAAAAACAATTTCACCAACTAATCAGATGTCGGGGGCCCGGCAGCCGATAGCTGAAAATCCCCTGGAAAAGCACTTGCCCCCTCCCCACCCAGAGCCTCCGTTATTAGATCTTAAGACCCCGATGTATGGGGCTGAGCCTATAGGAGGATTGGCAGGTTCACATGCCTTGAGGCAGGATTTGGTCAATCTACAGTTAAATGAAAAGGCAGGGTTTTTTTTGAAGATTTTCCCTCTCCCTAATGGTTTTTTCCCCAGCTGGAACTCCAAGTACTTAATTCAGAAACATCTCAATGGCATATTGGGTACTAAATTCCTTCTCTGGCAATTTGCCTATTTGCAAAGGTTACCCAGTAGGAATAAGATTCAGCGCTTAATTATCCATTTTAAGTCACCTCGAATAGCCCAAAGGATTTTGGAGGATTTTCCTTTATTGCAGTCATGGGGGGTTATCTGTAATGAAGTGTTTATCAACCCTAATATTGTTCCACTCTCCTCCACGCAGGAGGCCTCAAGTGCCTTAGCTTCGGGTCATGCAACTATTCAGCGTTCATTTTACAATCCCCCTGGGAAAGGGAGGTTAGCAGATCAGCAGGTGCGAAACTCTAAGATGGTCCATACCCCAATTCCTATAAGCCAACGTCTTTTGGGGATGGCGGGGTCTGTAAATACCCTTGATTCCCCCCCCCCCCAGCCCACAGAGATCTTGGCCCCCTGCCGCTCTCCTCAAATTGTACGGAATAATGAGGGGTAGAAATCCAGTATGGAAATGGGTACTAACCTTATGGCCTTTCCCTCTGATGCCCAGAATATGGACTCAGGGATGAGAAAGGTTTCTCCTACAGATTACATCACTGGGAAGGGGGAAAATTGTATGCCACGGTACAAGGAACCGGAGATGGATGGGGGTATGGGAGAACTCCCTGGACAACCTGATGGACATGGCCCTCTGGTTACATCTGTGGACCCCTTGAGGGAAGAGGGAGAAGGGGCAACCTGCTGAGATTAATCTTCTGAGCGTTTCTCGTCTGGTTTTCATATTATTATGCTCCAGGAGACCTGGATGAGGGATACTCTGGAGTTGGAGGACTTTTTATCCTATACAATTCAAGCAACTCTGATTTAAGGCCAGAGGTCGCCCGAGAGGGGTGGGGTGGGATGGCCTGCTTTATTTTGGAGAATCTGGAAATGTCAGTCTTGGAGAAAGTAGAATTACCTCCTATAGCTTTGGGAGTGGTACTTCAAGGGAAGAGCTTTATTTATATATTCATTTCAGTTTATATTCCACCGGCAAATGCCGCTTCCTTCGATAATAAGTATTGGTCAAACTTGGAGATTTTGGTTGGCAAATTATTAATAGACTATCCTCTGGTAATTCTCTGTATGGCAGGAGACTTTAATGCTCGAATGGGACCCTGTGATGAGGCGCTTAAACCTTATTGCTCCCCCACCCCCGCCTATACGAATCGGATTAGATCGTCACTGGATTCCCAGATTAATTGAACGGCATTAGACTGGCTGGGCTATTGTCAAGTCTAAATCTCCAGGTGCTCAACAGGTCTTTCCCTGATGACCTCAAAAGGGATTTTTACCTTTGCTGGACACCAGGGAAGGAGCGTTGTTGACTATCTGATAGTGTCACAGAAAGCCCTTCCATTAATTTTAAATTTCTCGATTAATCCTATGATTTACAGTGATCATTTACCCCTATCTCTGTCACTGGAGTTGAGCGAAGGACAGTTGGTTGGCAGACCTGAATTCTTGCAGACTGATTGTTCCAGTTTTTGTGGAATGTATAAGAGGAAAGTCTGGAATGAGAAACTGATTCAGGATCTGGAACCGATGCTCAGGTCAACCCAATGTCTGGACCAGATTACTCAGGTTCTGACTTTGGACACAGACGCACTGGTGGTGGGGGTCTTTGTGACATTTCTGTCCCTTCTTCGGCCTTTGCTAGAGGGAAAGCCACCTTTGACATCTGTTGCCAAATGGATGACCAGAGCTAGGCCCTGGTATGATTTAGAATGCAAGGTGATTTAGAACCACCTTGTAACCAAGCCAAGTACACGCACCTGAGACTTCGCATCCGCCTGAATGTTTGTTTGTCTTCTCCCATGTCTCTCCCGCTGTCCCCTCTCCTTGTCTCCCCCTCCTTGTCTTTTAGATTGTAAGCCACAGGTAGGGACCGCAGCTGATTATATGTTCTGTACAGCGCCAGGTTGTTACTGGCGCTTTATAAATGTTTAATAATAATAATAAGAAGAAAACGAAGAAAGACCTCCATATCTATAAGGCAGCATGGAGGCAGGGTTTCTCTGTGCTCCCTTATGGTTTCTTTGATCTCAAATCCCAATATAAAAAACTCCTTAGGATTAAGAAACAGGAATATATGAGGAGCAAATGGGATAGACTTATTGAGGCAGCACATTCGAATAACTCAGCTGTTTTTTGGGGAATTGCTAATGGCTCAGTTAGAGGGGAAGTAAGATCAAGGGTCTTTCCAATACCTGCTAGTACCTGGGAGGCACACTTTGAGAAACTTTTCTCCACCTCTCCTTGCTATGTGGAATCTTTAACCGAGACCCCCCCATATCAGAATGAGATGGGATGGCCCTTGGTTACAGCAGAAGTAGTGTTGAATTTGGTCGAGTCGTGTTAAAACAAGAAGGACCCTGGCTTCGACCTTATTTCAATAGAGTTTATTAAGAGATTCTGGGACTGGTGGATCCCTATTCTGGTGGCCCTTTTCAATGCTATAGATAGATCAGGAGTAACACCGGCAGACTGGGGAAGGGCGATAGTGATTCCAGTCTACAAAAAGGGTGATAGGGAAGATCCGAGTAACTACCGCCCTATTAGTCTGTTATCAGTGATCGGCAAATTATATGCCAAACATTTGCTGCTCCATCTGAACGATAGGATGGTAGAGTGCAAAATTATTTGTCCTGAACAAGCAGATTCCTAATCTGGACGTTCGACTATCGATCACTGTTTAGTTTTGGACCATGTGATTAGCAAATATTCTCATCTGACTCAAAAGTTATTTGCAGCCTTTATCGATCTCCGATCAGCATTTGATCTTATTGATCAGAGAATTCTTTGGAAGAAATTGGAGAGAGCTCATACAGACTCACGTCTACTCCAATTCTCACGGTCTCGGCCTCCACATACCTCAGGGATCGCCTTGAACTCCACGCTCCAGAGTGGCTCCTTCGGTCTGCCGGAGGTGCCTTCTTGGAGGTCCCCCGTGTTAAGCGGGGGGCCACAATGGAAAGGGCATTCTCGGTGGCCGGGCCGCGTCTTTGGAACTCCCTCCTGGAAGAAGCTCCCCTGGCCCCAGGCCTCTTAACATTCCGGTGGGTTTGTAAAACCTGGCTGTTCGCCCAGGCCTTTGGGGAGGGTGGGTTATTATTATTATTATTATTATTATTATTAAACATTTATAAAGCGCCAGTAGCAACCTGGCGCTGTACAGAACATACATTCAGCTGCGGTCCCTGCCTGTGGCTTACAATCTAAAAGACAAGGAGGGGGAGACAAGGAGAGGGGACAGCGGGAGAGACATGGGAGAAGACAAACAAACATTCAGGCGGATGCGAAGTCTCAGGTGCGTGTACTTGGCTTGGTTACAAGGTGGTCGGTAGCAGCAGTCAGCAGAGGAGGGCTGACAGTAAGAGCAAGGGGAAAGACTAGAGGGCATTGGGAAAGGCAGCATGGAAAAGGTGGGTCTTGAGGAGGGATTTGAAGGAGCGGAGGGAGGAGGCAAGGCGGATGTCGGCAGGGAGGGAGTTCCAGGCATGCGGGGCAGCGAGGGAGAAGGGACGAAGGCGGTTGGGCGAGCAGGAGAAACGAGGGAGAGCGAGGGAGGGGACAGAGGAAGAGCGGAGAGCGCGCGCAGGAGTGCGTAGGGCGATTAGGTCCGAGAGGTAAGGGGGAGCTTGGTCATGGAGCGATTTGAACGTGAAAACCAGGAGTTTGAACAGGATACGTTCAGGAAGGGGGAGCCAGTGAAGGGAGAGGAGGAGAGGCGTTACATGGTCGAAGCGACGGGCAGAGTGAATGATCTTGGCGGCAGAGTTTTGGATCGCAACAAGGGGGGACAGGTGGGAGCGAGGGAGGCCAGCAAGGAGGAGGTTGCAGTAGTCGAGGCGAGAGATAACCATGGCATGAACAAGGATTTTGGCCGAGGAGATAGATAGAAAGGGGCGTATGCGGGCAATGTTGAGGAGAGCGAATCGGCAGGATTTGGCCACAGAGTCAATGTAAGGTTTAAAGGAGAGGTGCGTGTCAAAAATGAAGCCCAAGCTGCGGGCACGGAGAACAGGACGGATGGTGACCCCATCAATGCAGACGGTCAGGTCAGAGGGAGAGGAGGGGGATGGAGGAAAAATGAGGAGTTCAGTCTTGGCCATGTTCAGTTTGAGTTGGCGTCGGGACATCCAGGCGGAGATATCAGAGAGGCAGTCAACGAGGCGTGAGCGGATAGAGGAGGAGAGAGAGGGGGTAGAGAGATAGAGTTGGGTGTTAGTGGTTTTTTTCTCCTTCTACCCTTCTTTATTCTTTATTACAATTTTGTCTATCCCTGTTTTAATTGTTGTTAGTTTTATGATGTTTTAAATATTTTAAATATTGTTTTACATTGGATTTGTTAGCCACCCCGAGCTGTTCGCAGGAGGGGCGGAGTATAAATATATAAAATAAAATAAATAAATAAACTACTTAAGGCTTTATATGCAAATACTTTAATGGCCATTAGATTAAACAATATGGGTACCCTTACTAGCGATATCCCTGCTACTACTGGAGTAAGACAGGGCTGTGTATTGCCTCCTTCACTATTTAACGTCTTCATAAATGATCTCATCCCTGTCACAGCCAATCAGATGTTCCCCCCCCCCCGAAATTAGCTTCCTGCCATATAGGCTGTATGTTATATGCAGACGACGTTGTATTGCTGTCACAGACTCAGTTAGGCCTTAAAAGGCAGCTTGTGGCTTTGGCCACTTATTGCGATTTAAATCATTTATCAATTAATTATGGTAAATCCAGTTATGGTGTTTTCAAAATCTGCTACCAAGTTATCTTGGTATATAAAGGACCATCAGATTGAACAAGTCGGACAGTATAAGTATTTTCCTCAAAAGGAGGGTGGAAATTCCATCTAAAATTCGCAATGTTGAGATCCAAGGGGCTCCTCGGCAGCCATCCTCAGATTTTTTTCTATTCCTGCAAGAGAGGGGTGATCCCCCCTGCTTTAAGAGGTTTTGGTGCCACAGTGATGACCCAATTACTGTAGGGGGCAGCAGTTTGGGCACACTCCTTGGAGGATAATCTTGGGCTTGTTCAGTTCAAATTTTTTTGAACCTTGCTGAAAGCCATAAATTGTATTCCATTAGCTGCCCTTAGGCTTGAACTGGGCCCACCGTCGGTTAGATGCTTGATATGGAAACAAACGTTGAGTTTGTGGTTAAGAACTGAGAAGCCTCTTGCGGGAGGATTGTTGGCAGTGTTCCAACAAGATAGGCATGCAAGCCCGTGGAGAAAGAAGGTGATTGCTATCTTATGGCAGATAGGATTTCCCCCCACTTATTTCTCAAATAAATCCTTCGAAGCTGCAAAATCCGAAATATTTTTTCGCCTGGAAGCCTCAGTGGTGAATTTTCAATCTCTGAATAATTGTCAGTGCTTGGTGCCACCTAGAGGGACTATGGCGCCTTATCTTTATTCATTTACCTCCTATAGGGAAAGGTATCTTTTTTTCTCTGCTAGGATGAATACTCTCCTAGAGGGTCGCTTGTATGCTGTGCCTTTTGCTATGCGGTTGCGCCCATTTGACAATTTGGAAATTGAAACTGCGTGTCACATGTTAATACACTGCAAAATGTATGATACCTTAAGGGAGCTTTCGCTTGTACAGTTTTTGAAAAAACGGCCCGGTAGAACTACTTTTGAACTCGAGAAGTTCTTATTAGAAGATTCATCCCCTGAGGTTTCTGCCAAGGTAGCTAAGTTCCTCTTGCAGGCTTTCATTGTAAGAGGAAACTTTCTTCAATCCAGCGGTACAAATTGTCAAAACCTGGTTCTCTAAGCATCTTTATCCACTTATGGGTCTGGTCCGCAGGACCTTATGATGGCCCTTAAAGGGTTCCCTCCTTACTATCTGCTCTTCTGTCCCCCTGTAAATTATTTGTAATGGTAATAATTTGGAAGTTGGGAACATATTGTATAAATTTTAAATGAATTTTAAATAAGGCAAAGACCAATGGTCACGCCAAATAAATAAATTTGAAATTTGCAGACTTGGCGAAAAGCCAGTAGACCTGGGGCCAGGCGAGCTTCCTCCAGGTATATAGAATAGTTAATTATATATACCCCCTGAATTTACTTTGCCATGCTTTTACCATAGAGATTTTCACTTCAGTAAAAGCGAATGCAACAGGTGGGAGTGTGGTGTAAGAATTTCATATTTTAAGTGGCACTTACCTGCTTGCCAAACTGAGCAACTCATGTCTATCTGCTACTGCCGATTTCTTTTCCAGCTCCCACAACAGAACATTGATCAGGTATGAATTCTTAATTATAATGGGCACCTCTTCAAACATGTTCTCAAAGGCTATGGTTGCTTTTTTCAATCTGTGAAGATCAAAAAATAGTTTAGTTTTTTTTTTTTACTTCATCTGGCATACTTTGCTCTTCTTCTGCACTAGCTCAAGCAGCACTCGGCAGATAATTCTGTAGAGCCCTAGATTTCCAGCGCTTCATTGTCAAGCAACAGTTTGGCCTTTTGCTTAAGGGAGTAGTTGTCTGGCAAAGCTTTACATTAAGCCTAGCAAGGAGCATTCAAAGAAGAAGGCCACAGAAGTAAAGCAATTAGCTTGCTCACTCAAGTGTTACAGGAATAAACCTCTAGCAAAAAAAACCCTAACCTTCCAAAGTGTTCTATTGAAACAGAACTGACTATTCATATCCTACTTCTCAAATGGTTCTGACTTCAAAAATGACTACGTTATACGAAAACCACTAATGTTTCCATAGGAAACATTTTTTTCCAGTATGTAGTTTAAAAAGGAAAAAAACGAAGCGCTCACAGGAAGACTAAATTCTAGTAAGATTATCAAAATCAACAACTACTGAACAGAAATGACCATTTCCTATCCTTGTCATCTCACTCTTATTATTCTTTGCTTTTAATTATTATTTCTTAAACACACACCGATTGTCTTTCATCAGCCCAGAAAGAGAGGTCCAGTACAAGTTTGGGTAAACAAACATGCATCCCTCAAATTGAAGACTACACTATTTGTTTCATATTTCAGACTGCAAAAGCAGTACTGGTTTGCATACTGTGGAAAAATGATATTTACACATTGAGCAATGAAATGATTCATTTTCTCTGTACAAAAAGGCTTTGCAAGTTTATTCCTCACCAATAAGCAAGCTGACATGATTAGAGGAAGAGACGCCACACTCAGAGTTGCATCTGCTATGGGACTGCTTTCAATAGTAACCTCAAACAGGAAGTACTAACCTGATGTAACCAATCAAGCAAAATATGTGATTATGAAATATTTCCCTCCTTCCTCACGCACACACTAATAGTAAATTCTCATATTTTATCCGCAAATCTCATAAGACATTGTATTTTTAGAATTTTTTTTTTTTTTTAAATTTGGGCCAGATGTTCCTTTATTTTTCTTTATATTGGGGTAGTACCAACAGCAGGGGTGTGGAACCTCTGGCCTTGGGGCCAAACTCAGCTGCTTTTTATTGCGTCCCTTTCTCATTCCTGGACCCTCAAGCACTGAAAGAGTGAGCCCAGGGGAAGGAAGGAAAGACAAGGGTGTACATTCAAGGATAAGAGATAGATCCACAACACAGATCCACGATCTGGACTCTCTCCTTCACCCCACCCCCGAGTCCCATCTGGCCCCTGCAAAGCTTGTGCAAGTTTTCAAAGTGACCAAGGTTAGGGAAAAGGTTCCCCACCCCTGGCCTAGTTGGTCTAAGCAAGAATCAGGACGTTATTATGTTAGGCCCTGTAAGTTCGTATCAAGAGACATATGAAATGTTGCCTCTGATCCAAAGAGATGAAATCTCAAGATGTCAGAAAAGATGGCTCACTCACTCAGAGACACATTAATCCTTTTTCTTGCTCCCTCTCCAACATGCATTTCTGCCTCTGTTCCCAGTGCTTCAACACTTACCCCAGCGCTGGAGGGCCAGACTGCACCTCATCCTTCAAAAGGAGATGTAAACACTGCTCCCCTAAGCCTTCCGTGAGGGCGCTCAGAATGACATTGTCATTTTGCAGTCAGTATGTTTTGAGCGCACATGCATCACTGCAAACATGTACCTATTATTCCGCTGAGACAGATATCAGATTGAAAAAATATTTCTTCACTCCCATACTATCTGCCACCCATACTTCACAAAGGAGACAGATATTTTCTTAAACACACTTACGCTTCTGGAGAGAAATCTTTCTCTTTGCAAACTTCCATCAGTTTGGGAGTCAGTCTGTATGCCTTTAGTGAAAGATAACCTTGGGCGGTCTTTATGGGATCTGGGGGGCGGAGGGGGGGGGAGAGGGAGAGAGAGAAAGGAGGAGAGAATGACAAGAGCAGAAAGTTTATTTATTGTAACAATGTAATAACACACCCAACTCCACCGCAGGCGGCTCAGGTCAGCTTACAATAAAATCATATAAATAAAATATCACAATAAAATCATATAAATAAAAAACAACATTCCCATTCAGCCTAAAAAATATAACAACACACAAACCCTCCCATATCTCCCTCCCATTTTCTATCTGACTATCTTTATGTGTTTGCGTACACGCAGCTGTTAAAGTAACCTAAGCAATCCCACACTAACCACAAACCAGAAATGCTATGATCCCCAATAGAGGCCACAAGAGATTAAAACTGAACTGCATGTAAGGTACTTAGCTTGGGTACGAATACAAGAGACGTTTACAATTAGCGTGACATTTTTAAATTTTATTTTATTTTTATATAGCGCCCACGCACCCACCCCTCCGCTATGGCACTCAAAGCACTTCACATAGAACTAATTAACAGAATTTTTAATCCTCACAACAACCCTCTGAGGTAGGATAGACTGAGAGACTATTGTGACTGCCCCATGGTCACCAAGTGAGTTTCTGGCTAAGGTGAGACTTGAACCAGGACTTCCCCCTAAGCACCGCGCACTTACCACTACACCACACAGAGATATTACGAATTCATGACTGTTTCTTTAGTGTGCTCCTAACTACTTTCGTGTGATAACTTCCTACTCAAAAGTTTACTTCACCAGAAAGGCAGTCTGAATATACCATACAAATAAATGCAAACTAAACTATATGTATGTGTTTACATAAATGTAATTTAAAATCAGCAACAGTCTAATTCATATCAGGTTCTCTTCAGGTGAAGTGTCCAACTGCTATTGATAAGAGGATTATGAAATTGATATTTAATTTTCATCCTGCCATTCCACCTTTTGGCTAGAGGAAAACTTTCTACACAGACACTATTAAAATTCCTAAGACAAAGGAGCTTAACACTTGCTAAAAGATAACAGCAAAAGGCATGCCATTATCAGGCTGAAGACTGTGTTAACATTCATGTTGTCTGAAACTTAACACAGTAAAACTTTTAGCAATTGGTGATAAAATGAAAACCAAAATAGACTGAAACAAGTGGAAAATTCATCAAGATCTGATGATGCAATGTTTCCAGCCAATATAAGTATACTTTAACAACTTGTTCTTTACTGTAATCCAATTGTTAACATACTGAAACAATTTGGGGGCAGCTCATAAGATTGATCGTATTCATTAGTATTTTTTCTGACAGATACTCAGGACGTTACATTTACTTCTCAGCTGGAAACTATATGCAAGTCTGCCAGATATGGCAAACTGAGTGTTTGGGGAGGGGGAGGCTATAAAGCTGTTAAATTGCCTACGGTTCTGATACAGCACAGAACATCTGGTCTGGAGAGCTTGAGGAAACACCATTAAATAGGCAGAAAAGAAAAAAATCTTTGTGCTAAGAAACAGTCCAGGTTTTGTATGCTTCTGTCAGAGGTATAAAAAAAAAACCTTGGCAATTTGCATTATGATTGGTCAGTCACGTACAGAGCCAGACACTCCAGCAATCGAGGTTTGTTAGACATCTGGTCAAGTTCCACCAGCCCCTTCAACGAGGGAGGGGCGATGGAGGAATAAAAATGAAGCAGCTACTCCAGCATTCCAAAACGTACACATCAGGGCTCTGATAGCAAGAAAAATAAACAGAAAGAAGGAAACCCTGTCTAGACTTAGCTGCTGCTGAGGCTGCTGCAGACACAAGGTTGGTATTTACTCGAAAAGGCCTGCCAGGCTACTCTTACAGGCAAAAGACAGAATACAAAAATAGTAGTAATATTATTAAGAGGGGAAAAGAATAATAAAGGAAACCTCATACTAACCGTAAATGAGAACTACAGACTCCTCAATTGCGTGTTGGTAACTGAACTGGGAGTCCAAGATGGCACGAGTCACAAAAGAGCCATAGTAAGTAGACTGGTACCAGCCAACTTGAAGATGATCGATGTTGACGTGGCGAAGGCTTCGCATCATTTCCATCTGATATTGAACTAGATGCAACAAAAAGTATTTTTAAAAGGATAAACTTGCATATAACGTTTCTGAAGAACACTTAAAAATTAAATATACCCAATTTAAATTTCAGTTTTTATAATTATATGGTCTGATTGGTGACTGAATCAAAACATTCAGTATTAATTAATAATCAGAAGTTGCAACCTGTTTTGAATAAAGTCACAATAAAAGCATTCTATTTTGAAGTATCAGGGATTCCTTTCATCTCGAGTTTTACCCAGCTTATACAGTGACCGTTATCCCATAAAGTTTATCAAGTTTGGCTCATTCACGTAAAACAGGTATGAAGTAATTACAAATGCATGCTTAACAGAGAAAATTTAAACTTATTCAGGTTTTTTAATTATTCTCTCTCAGGATTAAGGCAATGTTTAAAGAAGTGACATCAGAAAGCAGATGTATGAGAATCTAAAGGAAAAAGGGTTAGCAGAAACAGGCGCACACCACAGTATAATGCCATACACCATCATTTGTAAGAACATGCAAAGTAGTTCTGCCCTCTCATAAGAACATTAGTACCAGACTGGGTCAGACCAATGGTCCATTGAGCCCAGCATCTTTCTCTGACAGTGGCCAATCTTGGTTGCTTGGAAGAAATACCGAACAGGTCACAATGGAGTGACCCACGTCCTGTTGCTCACTCTCAGCTCCCAACAAAGTTACATTCCTCAAATCTACCTGGCTAATAGCTGCCAATGGACCTATCCTCAAGAAACTTGTCCAACTCTTTCTTAAACCCAGTTATACTACTGGGCTTGACCGCATCTTCTGGCAACAAATTCCATAATTGAATTGTGCGCTGAATAAAAAAAATACTTTATTTGTTTTAAATCTGTTACCTGTTGGTTTCATGGAGTGTCCCCTAATCCTAGTACTATTTGAGGGTAAAAAACCATTCCCTATTAATGTGCTCCCCACCACTCATGATTTTATAAACTTCTATCATAGCCTCTTCTTAGTTGTCTCAGCTCCAAGCTGAAGATCCCCAACCTATCCAACCTCACTTCATAGGGGCTCTTTCATATCTCTTATTTTTGTTGCCCTTCTCTGTAGCTTTTCTGTTTCTCCTATATCTTTTTTGGGATGGGGTGACCAGAACTGCACCACAGATTTATACGGTGGCATCATGATATTTTCAGTTTTATTCTTTATTCCTTTACAAATAATGCCAAATGTTGTGTTTGCTTTTTTGATGGCTGCCACACACTGAGTTGAGGATTTCAATGTATTGTTCACAATGACTCCAATGTCCTTTTCCTGAGTGGTAACTCCTAATTTAAAACCCAGCATTGGGCACATATAATTGGGGTTATTTTTCCTTATGTGCATCACTTTGCACTTGTACACATTAAATTTTATCTGCCATTTAGATGCCCAGTCACCCAGTCTCGCAATGTTCTCCTGCAATTCTTCACAGTCCGCTGGTGGTTTAACTACCTTGAATAACTTGGTGTCATCTGCAAATTTGATCACCTCACTCCATACTCTTCTTTCCAGATCGTTAATGAATACATTAAACACCACTGGTCCCAGTACAGATCCCTGAGGCACTCCACCAATCTTCTCTCCATTGTGAAAACTGACCATTTAGTCCTACTGTTTGTTTCCTATCCTTTAACCAGTTACCAGTCCACAATAGGACACTGCCTCCTATCCCACGGCTTTTTAATTTCCTCAAGAGTCTCTCATTAGGGACCTTATCAAACGCTTTCTGAAAATCCAGATACACTATATTGACCCCCCACCACCATTATCCACATAATTATTCACACCTTAAAAGAAGGCCAACAGATTAGTGAGGCACGATTTCCTTTTGCTAAGACCGTGTTGACCCTTCCCCATTAAGCCGTGTGTTACCTAGGTCGTAAGTATCTTAGTGCTACCTAATGTAATCCTTTGCATTCATCCTCAACTTTTGTTTTTACATCACACTTTGTTCCTCTTTTGTTTGCAGTTCAATGGTGGAACACGACAATTTTTTCAACTAACAGTAGTTGTGCTGTAGCCAGAGAGTAAACTGTAGTTTCCATTAAGTGTCTAATTTAACGAGATTGCCTTTATGTAATATAATCATATTAAGTAGTGTTTAACATGCTGAAATCAATACTTCTAATTATAGAGAAATCTATACTGGAATATAATTTTATCATTCTTCAGGCATTCTGACAAGATAGCAGAGATGCACTGGCAACTTAAATTAACAGTTTTAGATTTCAGCGTGAAAAACCAGATCAGTTAAGCACTAGTAGTCAATCAAGAACTAATAGCTAATCGATAGACAACGCCTTAAGTATTGCATGCTAGGACGTTTGTCTAACTAATGTGGTTTTTAGGTCGAAAACTACTAAACTCTTCCACTTACAAATTTAACACATAACTATGACAACAGAAGAAAAATCTGGTGTGAAGTTGGAACCTCAGGATTGTGTTTTCAAAGTGGAGTGGGCCACAAAACTTTGGGCTCAAGACCCAAACCTCTTCCTTCTTTTTCAGTCCTATAATGATTATTTTTACAAGGTAGAAAGAAATCCAACTGTATTCTCTAAAGATAACATTTCTCATGAGTGAACAAATATTTTCCCTACTTGCTATTGAGCAAAGACAAGCTGCAAATTCCAGACCTGGCTTCTACCTGCTTTGAGGGCAGAAAGCCTCATCTACAACACCTTACCACTCTTTGTCATTATTTTTTTGAAAATTGCTAACATGCTAATATTTTTTCTTCTCTCGAATCTCAGAAATATTTAATGGCAGAATCAAGCTAGCAAAGCACTTAAAAAAAACAACGTATGATTTTGCTTTCAACTTTACAAAAGCCGACAATGAAACACAAGCAGCATCTTACAAACTAATACTGCAATCCTCGGGCTGCTGCACCAGCATTACCCCATTCATTTCAGTGGGGCTAGAACCAGCATTACAGCGTGAGGATCGTACTGGGTCACCAGTACACCCCCACCCTTAAGTATTCTCTGACCAGCACGCGCAGAGTGATGTCTTCTGTCATTTACCGGTAAATTCCCCAAATGGTTCACAAATGCTTGTAAAGGTCTGAGCTACTCAATCTGTTCAAAATCAGATTCTACCTTGCAATTATACTATCTGTGGTGGCAGGGCTATCGTCCTGTTTATTTTCATCCAGTGTCACAACCTCCTAGATAGGAAGTTGTGTCAGTCCCTGTTGGTATACGCTTCGTTGTTCAAACACAAAATGAAAGTTATTTCTAATTGGCAATAGAGCCAGAAACATCTAGCAGAGGTTAAATCATTACTACTCCTCCCTAGATAGATATAGATTATATAGACAATCCTATGGTTTGCTTGCTCATTATATTCCCCATGCATGCACACGCACCAGGCACATATTGCGTGTGCCACACAACGCTGAGGATCAGCCTCAATATCCATGGAATCCCTGAAGTTGGTATTTCTAACCCCTGACGCTGCTTTATTTACCATGTTCTCCCTTAAGAGATACTCCCTATTTAAGGAAAAGGAGTACCACCATGCATCTCTCATAAATCTCCATATCCAGGAAGTCTGAGAAGCTTTGAGCTCCATCTTAGTGTCTTCAAAACAGAACAAAGTGGTTCAGTGTCTAAATTCTATGAAGGAAGTATAAAACTTTAGGTCTCTAACAAAAAAAAACCTGGAGACATTTTATTTGTCTGAAGCAGGACTTGACAAGAAAAGGATTAACTCTCATTCAAATGAGAAATACTGCTTTGGATGAAGAGAACTCTACTTGGAAATCTGTATAGAGAGATTGACAAAAGAGTGTGGTTAGTCCTCCGCATTCTGGGCAGATATAATTGCGATGGGAATTTTTCATAAGCGTAAGGGATTGAAGGGAAGGGAAATAGTTTTCCAAGGACAAAAAGGTCCAATTTGAATTTTAAAAGCTGTGCCACCACATGATGTATATAATGTATACCCATGAAGAGCTCCTTATAAGATTAATTTGAATACTTGTCCCAAACCTGCCCTTCAAAAGCATTTAGCATTAAGAGGCAAGACATTTGGAAACCAGTCCTTTGCAACCTTGAGGAAAGATGTCCCCGAGTCCTCAATGCAGTTTCTGGTGAGGACAATGATTCCAACAGCAGTTCAAGACTGCCTTAGTCTATCATTTCTTAATATAATACACCATCACATTGGATAATGTCCTAAACCCAAGTGATATTTCTCTCTCTTTTGGTGAAAGAGCAAATGTCTGTTCTTCCCAAAATAAAAAAAAAGATTTTTTGCACACAGCATACATTCCTTAGTTTGCTCTCTCATGCAGGACAGTGAAAATGTAAATGTTCCCTTTAGTAAGGAACCGAACTAACACAGAAGGTTATACATGGGAATGAACAAGGAGATTGTCAAAAGGAATGGCATGAAGAAAAAAGAATTATTTCAAGAAAGCATGTTATTCAGCCATGCGGTCATGATAAGGAAGCCCACATTTAGGCTAGAACTGCAGAACATATCTGCAGTTCATGTAATCTGGAGCTATCAGTAAGGTAATAGAGCTACTCAGTCTAACAATCATTGAAAGTGATACAGAAAAACAGATTTGTTGAAATATTCTGTAAAATTCAAAATGGATTAAGTTTTAAATAGTTAAGCTAGAACACTTTATGTAACAGCTCAAATGTCAAGGGATTGTCCCATCAATTCCAGAAACGCGATAACCACATACTTAGATTGTAAGCTCTCGGGCAGGGACCGTGTCTATCTTATTATCTGTAAAGCGCCAGGTACATCGCTGGTGCTATATAAAATAATAATAAAATAATAATAATAATAATAATAATAAGTCATCAAATTCAGGATCTGGTAAACTGGAAGAAGGCTAGAAGTAAATTCTAGAGTCAATGGGTGTTTTTACACACACATTTCTCCTGCATGTTTGCTGTTACATCCTGAACATTCTGTGTGTTTAAATCACTCACCCAGATCTTAAACATCTGGCTCTTGGAACTTCTGCGTGTTATCATTGGGCATTTTTACACACCTTAAAGTGCTGGTCTTTCAAACTTCTGGGTTTACAAGTCCACAAGTAAGTTCCGGATGCATTCTTCTCTTCTCTCTCTCTCACAGACACACACACTCACCCACCCCTGAGGCAGTTCCTGGATGCATTCTTTTATCTCTCTCTCTGTCACGCACGCACGCAAGCACGCAGCCTAAAGAAGCCGCAGCTGTAGACATGAAGGACTGCCATGGAAACCAAGTGATCACAGCTGCCTGGAGCAAAGCAGTTTACAAAGAGCCAGATGTTTAAGATCTGGGTGAGTGATTTAGACACACAGAAAGTTCAGGATGTAACAGCAAACATCCAGGAGAAACATGTGTGTAAAAACACTCACAGATTTAAGAAGTCCTTGATCTCTGTGGTTTTACAAATCCGGATTCTGTAAGATCTGGGTGTCTCCCAGAACTTGCGTGCGTAAAAAGTTCTCCTGGTAAACTGCTTTGCTCCAGGCAGCTGTGGTCACTTGGTTTTCATAGCAGCCCCTCACGGCTACAGCTGTTGTCACTTTAGGCTGCCTCACGGCACTGTTTATGCAAAAGATGAAAGACCAACATTTTAAGGTGTGTGTAAAAATGCCCAATGGTTCCTTGCCAAACATACTGTGACAATACTCCTTTCCCATCCCCTCCAGGCTCCTGAACAGATCACAAACACGGTGGAATTGCGTAAGAAGATCTCAAATACCAGAGATTTAATGGGTACACCAGTTATGGCCTAAAGAAAAGCCACATCATTTGTGCGTTTTGGGGTGGGGGTGGGGAATGGGAGGAGGAGGAATAGAGTCACAGTCCGCTTGATCTTGTATATTCTGCACGTCTTTGATGCTATCCAAAGTTGCAGAACTCTACGCAAGTCTCAAAACATGATCACACAGGCAATAAGTTTGGAAACCACTAACTTTGTCAATAAATCAGTTGGGAACTAGCACATATACAGCATCTCTAAAGCCAAAAGCTGCATCATGCATTTGACTCTGCAGGGGTTCATGGAAGGCTGCTGCTGGAGGGGCTTGGCCTGGCCTGTTGACACCCGTCTCCTCCCACCCCTCTGACTGTTGAATGGCCTCCAGTCTCTGCAGGTGACTGTTGGTGGTGGCTGCCAAAGGCTATCCGCCATTTGGCAGCAGTTCAGCAGCCAGAGGTTGAGGAAGAGTCTTCCCTCCTTGTCTTGTATTTTAATGGTATTTAGAGGGGCGTGAGGGATTTTGTTTTTAATTAATTTAAAGTGTTCTTGTGGGGTGGAACGGTGAGTCAGAGGGGAAAGGGACTGTTCTAACCTCACTGGGAGTGGATGGATGTTCAGACACAGGGAGAGCGGGTGGGAGTGTGATGGCCTCCTGGTGAGAAGGAACAGGAGAAGTGGGTGAGAGGGAGTGCCATGACCCTCCTGTGAGAAGGGTATGGCCATGGGTAAGTGGGTGTGAGTGCCATACTCCCCCCCCCCCCCCCCGTGAGAGGGGGGTTACAGGCACAGAGGGGAAAGGAAGGAGGGGGAAAGGTAGGGGTAAGGTGGGTTTCCTGCCTGCCTTCCTGGCCAATACATCACTGAGGATGTCTGGCTTGGGGTGTGCCCTCCAGCTTTTCATGGACGGGGAGAGGGAATCTCCTTGCGGTGGAGTGTTTGGGGCAACTGTGGAACCAATTACTGGACTGGACTATTGCAATGCGCTCTACGTGGGGCTACCCATGGTGATGGCTCAGAGTCTGCAGCTGGTGTAGAATGCGGTGGCCCATCTTCTTTAGGGACAGGTTGCCAGGAGCACATAACACTGGTGCGCCATTCTCTGCACTGTAGTCTTCCAGGCCCGATTCAAGGTGTTAACCTATAAAGCCCTGCAAGGTTTGGGCTCCGCCTATCTGCAAGACTGCCTCACTCCATGGGTTCTGGATTGGCCCCTGCGGTCACTGGAGGGCGCCTTACTTGAGGTCCCCCGAGTATCCCGGGGGGCTACGATGGAGAGGGCATTCTCAGTGGCCGCACCATGGCTGTGGAACTCCCTTCTGGAGGAGTAGTATATGCATTACGGAGACCTAGCTGGATGACGCTTCTGGGCCTGTATTGGCCCATCTAGAGCCAGCCCGGTACTCGGTACAGCATCAGTCTAGGATTGGAGGCTGGAAGTGGGGGAAGTGGCAGTTGTCTGTAAAGACAACCTGGTCTATCAAAGGTATCCAGTGTCTTACTTGTCTAACAAAGCGTGTTCAAGGACTGGTATAGATAAGGGATTCTGCCGGTATACTGACCACCCCACTGAACAGTTGACTTCCTGACTGCTCTAGCTGAGCTGGTCTCAGAAGATGGTGTTGAGATCTCCCAGACTTATAGTTCTGGGTGATTTCAACATACATGCTGAGGTTAGCCTTTCAGAAGCAGAGCAGGAGTTCATGGCCGCCATGGGCCTATCCCAGATAATATCTGGCCTGACACATGAGGCTGGACACACACTGGACCGTACAATAATAATAAAAATCTTATTTTTCTTTTATATAGTGCCCCCTGTCATGGCACTTGGAGAGCTTTACATACAACTAACAGCTTTTTAATTCTCACAACAACCTTGTGAGGTAGGGTAGGCTGAGAGAATAATGCCCATGGTCACCTTGTGAGTTTCTAGCTAAGATGAGACTAGAACCATTCCCAGGTCCAAGTACTGTGCACTTAGCCATTATACCACACTGGCCTGGAAACAGTGGTTCCAGTTACTGGGGGTGTTGTCATGATCGGTCCATTACCCTGCCCTCCTTTGCCCCCATTGGGGTGGTGGACCAGTTAGGATGGTCCGCCTCCGGAGATTAATGGATCCAATAGGATTCCAGAACTCCAGATTTACCCACTGACCTTGACAGCCTCCCTGTCGATGCCCTGGTTAATTTACAGTATGAAATTCTGATCCTGGCTATTGACATGGTGGCACCCACGCATCTACTCCCTACATGAGAGCAGCACAGGTCTCCCTTATATACAGGGGACCCAAGTCTGCTAAAGCAAGAAGTAGGCAGTTAGGGCACAGGTGGTGTTCAACTCATGCTGACTGTGGCAGAGACTGTTTTTGAAGGACTATGCCATGGCTGTGGCAGCAGCGAAGTACGCTTTCTTCACTGCCGCGATAGCATCTGCAAAGTGTTGTTCAGTGGAGCTTTTGCAGGTGATGAATAGCTTATTAAATCCTAGCTGTCCCACCTGGAGTTAGAGTCATTGGCTGCCCACTGTGATGAGTTTGCCACCTCTCTGCAGACAAAGTTGCTCTTATTTGGCTTGACTTGGGCGCTGCTAGTTTGAATGCTGAGTCAGAGTTTGGAGTTGAGGAGGGTTGAGTTTTGTCCCGTTTACTTGGATCAGCTTCAATTAATCTCACACACCAATGTAGAGGATGTGCTTGGAGGGGTGCGGGTGACCAGTAGTGAATTAGATCTGTGCCCATTCTGGCTGGTGAAAGCCAACCAGGAGACACTGAGGGCATTGCTGGCTGGGGTTGTCAATGCCTCCCTTAGGGAGGGCAGGGTGCCTTACGACCTCAAGACTGCTTTCACCCACTCTCTGGCTCAAGAAACCTTCTTTTGATGTTGACCTCTCTGCCAGCTATCACCCTGTTTCTAACCTTCCCTTTTTATGGTAAGTTACTGAATGGGTGGCTGCTTTGCAGCTCCAGGAGCATCTCTATGCTATCTGTTTCCTGAACCCATGTCAGTCAAGAGTTTCATCCTGGGCATGGCACTGAGACTGCGCTTGTGACCTTGGCTGACTATCTCCACTTGGAAACTGATGAAAAAAATGTACCCTTCTGATATGGTTAGATCTTTTGGTGGCCTTTGATACCGTTGACCATGGCATGCTGTTGACATGGCTGTGGGACCTGACTAAGGTGCATGGGACTGCTCTTGGGTGGTTGCACTTGTTCCTGGCTGGGAAAACCCAGAGAGTGGTGACAGGTGATGGCTCACTATCCCTTTGGGAGTTCCCTTGTAGGGTCCCGCAGGGTTCCATCTGGTCTCCACTCCTGTTCAGCATATATCTGAAGCCGCTGGGCATGATCATTCGGAGACGCCATCAATATGCAGGTGACACCCAGGTATCTCTCTCCTTTTCATCTGACCCAGATACTACAGTCTCAGTGCTTACCCAGTGCCTGGCTGCCATTGGGGACTGGATGTGGGCGAGCTGATTGAAGCTGAATCCAGACAAGACCAAGGTGATGACAGCTGGCTGATCTTGTGACAAGGGGAAGGTGGGAACCCCTGTCATTGACAGGTTCTGGTCTCCCTTGGTCACTCAGATTTGAAGCCTTGAGGTGCTCTTGGAACCACTGCTGCACCTGGATTGTCAGTTGCGGCATGGCCAGGAGCACTTTTTACCATCATCAGTTGGTGAGAAGGCTGAGACCTTTTCTATCAGATTCTGATCTGGAAACCGTCATCCACCAGGAGCACATTACACCAGTGCTCCAGTCTGTAGTACTGGCTGCCAATAGTCTTCCAGGCAGAATTCCAGGTGCTGGTTTTAACCTATAAAGCCCTAAATGCTTTGGGCCCCATGTATCTGAAAGACCACCTCTTCCCCTATGTACCGTCACGCAAGAGGGAAGCCCTAGCTGACCTCCAAGGTCAAGTGTCAACTACCCATGAACTTTCTACAAGTCTCAGGTGGTGCCCCACAATTATGGAACTCCCTCCCTTTGGAGATCTGCCTAAGCCCGAGCCTGTTCATCTTCTGGAGGAGATGCATGACCTTTTTCTTTGGCCAGGAATTTGGCAGGCAGGAATAGGCTTGGGTAGAGAAGCTTGAGGAGGAGGATTGGTGGGTAGCAGGTGGGGATAAGGGGTGGGGGTTGGGAGGATGTTGACATTTTAAATGTATCTGATTGAATTTATTTTATTTCCTGTTGTAAGTCACCCTGAGTATTTGGAGAACGGCAGGGTAAAAATGTAACTAACTAACTAAATAAATGCAATTTTCAGTGGCCCTAAGGTGTAGTCCCGTTTACGTAGCATTTTGATATTCAAACGTCAAGACAGGAAACAGGACTAGAATGGTAAAGTCCAGATCAGAAAGACAAGTAATCAGTCTTTTTGCAAATCACTTTTAGCAGCAGCTGGAGTTCTGGAAAGATCATCCAGCTTGTACAAATAGTAGGCTTACTCCCTCGATCAGTAGTTCTGATATAAATTTTAAAAATAATTTTAAAAATTGCCATATGTCTTTGTTTCCCTCCCCTTCCCAATCCCATTAAGCTTCACTTTTTATCCAAGTTGACCAGCGGCCAGCTAAACCTCATTCACATCCCAAATCGGTTAGACTCTAGGGAAGCCATTCAGCAACACCTGTGTTCATGTTTGGACATATGCAAATATGCCCATCACTTAAATCATAATCGATTCCTTTTACATTGCCTAGAGTTAGAATTCATTACTGAAATAGGTTTTCTGGGGTAGAGCCAGACACAATTGGCATGTGCTACCTGTTTCACTCAAACATACCTCTATATTGTTTAAGAAACTTAAATCCCTAATGAAACCTGGTGAGTATGAAGTAAACAGAAAATGCGACTGTTCTGCATTATTCTGTTTTTGCTGTACTGAAGTGCTGTGTGCTGGATTAAGAATGTATGACCACTGCCCCTGGGAACTTCACAAAAATGAAATGCAAATCTCACGAGATTCTCTCAGAGAGCAAGATTCTAAACAGCAAGAAGCTTTAGCGCTTTTAGAGTGATAGCAACTGGAGAATTTTTTCTTTTTTCCCTCCTATAAACACATCACCCCAGGAGGCCAAACTTACACACACATTATTTATTTATTCATATTTATACCCAACCCTGCCCGCCCATTAAGGCTCGGTGCAGTTTACAACATCTAAAAACATCTTAAAAGTCCCCTTAAGTGCGCCCAACTGCCTAGCCCATCCCCACCCAATCCTATCCCTGGCTGCCAAATGCCTGGCTAAGCAAAAAGATTTTACAATGCTTCCAGAAGACGACAAACATCCAAGAGGACAGGGTTCCATAATTGTGGGGCATCCACCAAGAACACCACTCTGCGTGCCTTTATTGTAGAAACTTGGCAGGGCGATGGTACTTGCAAAAGGGTGCTCCAAGCTGACCTCAGAAGCCACAAAAGGACATGAGGAAAGAGCTCTTTAAATACTTGGGGCTCAAGCCATTTAGGGCTTTATAAGTCAAAACCAGCACTTTGAATTGTGCCTGGAAAGCTATTGGTAGCCAGTGCAGACTGTAGAGCACTGGGGTAATGTCCTCCTGATGACCAGGCCGCAACGTAACAAGTGCCATACTGAGTCAGACCAATGATCCATCAAACACAGCATTCTGTCCTCAACAGTGCTCACTCTTGGTTGCTTCAGAGAAACACCCAAGAGATCATAATGGGGTGATTTATTTCCAGCTGTTCACGCCCAGTTTCCAGTCAAAGGTTGCATCTTCTAACCTACTTGACCAATGAAAGTTGACAGAGCTGCAACAGTTATCCATTGAATTAGCAATGTCTTTGTTTTGTGGTATCTGAACCATTCTGAAGCAACTGGTTACTAAATGGTAACTACTTAGTAATGATGGGCTATCCATGCTACCACATTACTATTTTCTTGCTTTAGACCATTAATCACGTTGCAGTTTCCCTGGTTACAGACAACTTCTGTTCACTCGTAAATCCTTTCCAGAAACTCCTGACCTTGGTTCCAAGTTTAGCTTGGACTTCCATTGGATACCTAGTTCAAACTGGTCGGCCGTGAGCATTCTCTTGCAGGTACCACCTGCCAATCTTGTTCATAAGACAAGGGCCTGCAGAGAGGCATTTTTGGTTGCTGCCCCAGTGTCGCTGAAACACCCTTTCCCCGGAGGTCCATCAGAGCCCAAGTCGGAACATATTTTGGAGGCAGTGTAAACTGTTTTTTGGCGAAGCCTTTGGCAGGTGGGTTGGGGTGGGTGGACTTAGGGGTGAGGGTGGTTTGCTTGTTTTTAAAAAGGGATTTTAATGTATTTTATATTTTTAATATTGTAATCTGCCCTGAGCCTTACAGGAAGGGCGGGGTAAAACTTTAAATAAATTAAATCTGCTGCAGAATGCAGCTTTGCTATTGCTCTAGGTTTGCCTAGGGACTGGATGTCATGGTCAAAGTAACTTTGCTGTTAAGTCTAGGTGTGCATAGGGACTGACTACCCACCCAGGCAAAAGTAAAAAAGATATCGAGTGCTATTTCTCCTCCTTACTGTTGTGAAATTCAGCACTGGAAGGTGACCTGTAGGAAGTGCACAAATGTAATTTTGTGGGTATGGGTGGTTTTTGGAGGTACTGTGAGCCAATGACATGGTTCTCCCCCAAACTGTGACCCCTACAGTAAATAGTTATTTTCATCTTCATTTAGTCATTGTCAAAAGTACAATGATATGCGATATGAGATTACCTATATGTAATCAGAAACTACTTATGAAAGATATAACGTGCCTGGAAGGAAACGTATACAGCAAGAATGGATGCTTACATGGAAGGGGCAATCTAGAGAGACTAATGATCATTGTTTTTACCACTTCACATGCTTCTCTTTTTATATTATTTTATTAGTTTATTATATAAACTGTATATAATTGAATATATTATACTGTACTTCCACAGCAGGTGATGAATTGACAGAGATCACACCTATTCAAAGCGTTGTGAAGACCCTAATAAGAAGCTGGATCCTCTGAGCGCGTGTTCTCCTATTCCGTATAGTTTTTGAAAGCTGGACTGTTACACTTTTATCCATTTGTCTCTGGTAAGGTGAAATATCAATGACTGGCATAGATTCTATTTAGAGTAACGTGAAACTATTGTTTTTATTGTTGTTATTGTTTGGTTTTAATGGATATTCATTTTTGGAATATTTTTGACTCCCCATTAGTGAATGTGTCAGTACTGAATGGAATTGATTCCAATATTCTAAAATATGTCGGCATTTTTCTTAGTAGAGCACTTTCAGATGCATACAAAATTAAATTCTACCCTGTTGATCCTGTTAGTATTGGATGGGTTTTATGGGTTTTTAAAATTAGTTTTAAATATTTTTATGTATTGTAAGCCACTCTGAGCCTCTGGGAAGGACGGCATATAAATTCAAATAAATAAATAAAATAAACCAAGCAGAAGTCAAAACAGGCTCTTAAGGGCATTCTCTTTATTATCCTACTGCAGTTCTTGGCATACGTTATTAGTATGAGTTAATTTATATCCTGCCCTTCACCAAGAAGAACTCTGAGTGGCTTACAGTAAAATAAAATTACTACAAATAGAAACATAAAATACCGAAAAAACCCTTCCACCCTTCTGTACCTCAGTTTCCAAAAAAATAATCAGGCAAAACCCCACCCCCTAATCCTTCATGTCTGTACCCCCCCTCACTGAGGGGCCATGGCACCACCCACCGCCCCCATCCCAGCCCATATCCCCGTTTCACTGGGGAGCTGCGACATCAATCCCTACCCTTGATTCCCCATGCCCATACCCCACCCTCACAGAAGAACATGGCATTCACTCCCCATCCTTGATCCCCCATGTCCGTACTCCCTTCCCATGGGGGGGGGGGTATGGCACTCCCGCACCCTCTACCGACATGCACAAGCTCCCCCTCACGGGGGGCGGGGCATAATACTACCTCCACCCACAGTTCAATCCATCCATCCACCACTCCTAAACCCCCATTCCCCCCAGCACCCAGACCACCACACTTACCACAATTAAAACGAGAACTCCCCATCCACATCCCTCTAAAAACCAATTAACAAACCAACAAAAGGTGTACATGTAGGCCCAGCCCAGCTTCCAGTTGCCAAACAGTGGTTAGTGTTTGGCATCTGCCTTCAGCAGTGACTTCAGGCGGCCGCCTGTAGCAGGTCTGGCAGCTTTGAAGCCGCTGGAGGAGGGTCCAAGGGTGGTGGAGAAAGGACAGCCCCAGGTGACAATCCAATCAGTCCCTTCCGCTCCCCAAGGACTGCACCTTTGTTATTCACTATTAGTTAATATGAATCTTCCTCCTTTTTATAGGAAATAAACAATTTGCCCAAATTATTACTGCACTAAAACTCACTATGACTAAAGGATAGTGAGGTGCAGTACTTCATTGCGACACAGAAAATTGTGGGGAACACACTATATGTGGAATAGAAAAAGATGACAGAAGATGAATACCGTGGCCTTTGCCGACATTTGAGTGAAGACTGATATACAGAGAGACCCATCAAACCCATCCTCCGAGGTTGCCTATGCCATCACAGGGTGGCACGTGCACACAATGAGGTTCCATGTAGGCATGATGATGTGCAGACACTCCATGCATACATTCTAATACTTGGTTGGAATGGGATGAGATCGATGCTGTGGCTTTTCTGCACGTTTGTGTACATCCAGAAGTGGAGAAGTCACTAACTGAGGCTGGACTTTCTGTGCTGTTTTTCCCCCATCAATGCCCAGATGACAGCAAGATGATATCCATGAGGCCACCAGGAGTACCTCAATAGGATGGTGGAAGTGAATCTCTTGGGGGGAACAAGTGGCTTGGGGTGCAGGGAAAGCGAACCCGCTGATGGGCAGCTTCTTGTCCTATAAGAGGTTTGGACACGCTCAGAAACGCAGGGCACACGGTTGAGCAAGGATGTTTTCCATCCAATAGTAATGCAAAAGATGCTGGAGAAAGGGTACAAGAAGCGCAATGTTTGACTGGGGGTTTTATGTGAACCAAGAAGGATTTCCAACACCATGGCGGGCGAGACCTGTGAGTCGGTGGATGAGAGAAGCCAAGAGGAGAGAACGTACAAAGATTGATTGCCTTTGACTTCAATTTTCAGTTTCGCTTTTAGTTTTCACTATAGACGCTCAAATAAAGTATTCAGTTTGTTCAATGAATTCGGCATTCTGTGCAGAACAGAAGGTTATTCCCAGCTGTCAAGCACTGACAGGTATAAACGCAGGTACGAACCCGCTATGGGTGGATTTGGGTAGCAGGTGCTCAGCTGCCTCCTGAAGTCATAACCAGCAAGAAGAAATTCTTCCCATGGTTTGACACAGCTGAGTGTCATGACAGGGGGCAAGTTACTGACAAGGGGCTTGAATAGTATTTGCAAAGGTTATATGATGGCCCTGAGGTGTACACTCCCAACGTTGGAAGACGCTATCCAGATCATTAATATTTATATTCTACCTATGGGCTCTGTGAAATAATGGAAAGATCTGAAAGCGTTTTTAGCCTCATCTTAGGAGGATCACCTGTCTGACCAATTTTTGTTCCTGGGGGATTTAATACCAGGATATTTATTTATTTATACATACCCCACCACCTCCTGCCACAGGCAGCTCGGAGCAACTAACAATCTCAATAAAAACAATAATATTATAACATATTAAAACATCATCCTTCCATAAACACAATAATAATAATAATACAAAAGAAAAACCCACCCCCTTCACCATTCCCCACCCCACCCCACCACCCCTCTCTCTTGCCAAACGCCTGAAGGACAGGCAAGTCTTACAGTTCCTACGAAAGGCTGGGAGGACAGGGGCCAAACGGGCCCCCACCGGGAAGAAATTCCAGAGGTGCGGTGCGGGCCGCGAGAACACCCCATTCTGTGGGGCCCCACGGGAAATCTGGGGGACCTCCAACACAGTGCCCCCAGCCGACCGCAGTGGTCAGTCTAGAACCCAGGTAAGACTTTATAGGTCAAAACTAACACTTTGAATCGAGCCCAGAAGACTATTGGCAGCCAGTGCAGAGATCGGAGCACTGGTATGTGCTCCCAGCGGCCCAGTCCCACCAAGAGCTGGGCTGCCGCATTCTGTATTAGCTGCAACTTCCGAGTCGTCACCATAGGTAGCCCCATGTAAAGTGCATTACAGAGGTCTAACCGAGAGATAATAAAAGCATGGATGATCGTGGTCAGGTCAGGAACCGAAACCAGCGGCCGAAGCCATAGCACCAGATGTAACTGGCTGAAGGCACTCCTCGCCACAGCCTCCACCTGGAGATCCAGGTGGAGCTGCGCATCGAGGAGCACCCCCAGGTTCCGTACATGGGAGGTCAGTGGAGGACAGATCCCATCAATCGAGGGAGCCGCCATCTCCACCGCCTTACCCACTAACATCACCTCTGTCTTGTCAGGATTCAGTCACAGTCGATTAGCCCTCATCCAGTCCCCCACAGCTGCCAAACACTGGGTAAGAACCGAGACAGCCAGGCCTGGGTCGATCAAAAGTGAAAGGTACAGTTGGGTGTCATCCGCATACTGATGAGACCTCACCCCGAACCCTTTGATCACCTCACCGAGCGGCTGCATGTACACGTTGAACAGGAAAGGGGACAAGACAGAACCCTGCGGAACCCCACACGAGAGGTCTCAGTAAGATGAAAAGCAGTCACCAAGTACCACCCATTCAGTTCTCCTGGTCAGGAACGAACGGAACCATTCAAGAAGGATCCCGCCCACCGCCGCACTGTCCTGCAGGCGCGTCACCAACATCTCATGGTCAACGGTATCAAATGTTGCTGACAGATCTAACAGGACCAATAGGGTCGAGCGACCACTGTCCTTTTCATGGCGGAGATCATTCACCAAAGCCAGAAGTGCTGTCTCAGTGCCATGACCTGGACGAAAGCCAGACTGAAAGGGATCAAGATAACCGACGCAGTCAAGATGCCTCTGCTGAGCCACCATCTGTTCAATAATCTTTCCTAAAAAGGGAAAGTTAGAGACAGGCTGATAGCTGGCAGGGGAGTCAGCGTCAAGTGATTGTTTTTTGAGCAGAGGCCACACCACCGCCTCCTTGAGGCAGCCCAGCACTCTGCCCTCCCACAGGGAGATGTTGACCACCCCATTGTCTCCCGGCAGCTCTTAACCAGCCCTAATCTAATTCACAAGAAGTGGCTCAAACCGCCCTAAGCACGGATCTAATTCACAAGAAGTGGCTCAAACCGCCCTAAGCACACCCGCCACGTCAGTGGGTGTCACCGACTGAAAGTGATCCCAAAAAATAGGATAAGACGGGGGTTCTACACCCTCTACAGCCTCCACTGTATTAAGTGCGGCATCGAGATCCTGGTGAATGAGTGCTATTTTCTCCGCAAAATAATCCGCAAAAAGGTCACAGCGAGCAGATGATGACTCAACCCCAGGGTTGTGGGAGGTCGGACTGACCAGCCCCCATACAACCTGGAACAGCTCCGCTGGACAGAATTTAGCAGATGCTATGAGGGCAGCAAAGAACTCCCTCTTTGCTGCCCCCATAGCCACAGCATAGGCTCGTAAACTAGCTCTATGCTGCAATCTGTCGGCTTCAACGCGAGAACGACGCCACCGTCGCCCCTCTTGCTTCAGCATCCGCAGTTCCTCGGGGAACCAAGGTGGTCTGCAGAGCCTCAGCCTGGGCAACAGATGCCTGGGAGCCATTTGATCGACGGCCTCTGTCAGCCAGATGTTCCATAGCTTGACGAGATGATCAATGCGGCGGTCATCGAGGTAAGAGGGTAACTCCCCCAGAACACCTACAAACCGCACTGGGTCCAACAGCCTCTGAGGGCAGACCATCCTAATAGGTTCCACACTCTTCCGGGGGCAGACATATGCTAGAAGGGAGGTCTGCAAAAGGTAATGATGTGTCCATGACAAGGGCACAGCTGATACCTCCCCCATTAATGGAGCACCCGCCTCAAGGCCAGTGCAAAACATGAGGTTCAAGGTATGTCCTCCAAGGTGTGTCGGGCCGATGACCCTCTGGGACAGGCCCATGGTTGCCATGGCGGCCATGAACTCATGCTCAGTTCCCCTGAGAACTGCGTTAGTATGAATGTTGAGGTCCCCCAAGACTATCGTCTTGGGGGACCACAACACCACCTCCGACACAGCCTCCGCCAGAATATGCAGGGAGGCTGCCGTACTGGTAGGTGCATGGTATACCAGCAACACTCCCAAACTGTCCCCCGCCAAATCAAACACAAGATGGAGACCTTCAAATGCCTACCATGGAGCACACTGGATACCTCCTCACATACCACCCCTCTTTAAAAATCACAGCTACACACACCGTCCCTCCGACCGCGGCTGATGCTGTACAGAATACCTGGTTGGAACAAGATCAGCAAGAATAGGCGCACATTCATTGTCCAGCCAGGTTTTCGTAATACAAGCGAGATCACCCACCCTCCCTAAGGGCCACCCCATCCTCTCACCATGGGGGTTGGTCCTTTCCTCACTAACCCAATCCCCTTGCCCTCCGCCCTCTTGGAACACATGCCTCATCCCCCCAAAAACCCCTTAAAAACACAAAACTAAAAATACAAATAAAAGCCTCCCGCCCCATGTCCCCTTGGTCCTGCTAAGGGCCACGCCTAGGCGTGCTGCGTACACCTGTGGTGCCGGCCAGGCAGCAGGCCACTTTTGGCCGCACCTGGAAGTTCCGGCCATTCGCCATGGCCCCCTCCTCCAAGTGGGGGAGGGGGGAGCTGATACCTTTGGGGGCCGGGCAGCACGGCTCCGGAAGATGGTGGCAGCAGCGGGTTCGGCAGTGGCGGCAGCGTCGGGGGGGTGGGGTGGCGGCAGCAATGATGAGCTGCGGGATGGTGGGAGCTTCTTGGTCCCGAGCCGGGCGGCAGGCCGCTTTTGGCCAGATAGGGCATTTCCCCCAGTGATGAAGGCTTTGAAATTGGAAGATACTGGGGAGATAGAGTCAGACTGGAATCGGACAAGACAGTCCAAAGATCTAGTGGTTAATAAAGCAGGGAGAGTTCTATACAAATTTGTATTAGATCACTCCCTAAAAATATTAAATGGAAACACCATAGGAGACTCTGCAGGCAATTTGACATATGTTAAGGCGCATGGGGGAAATGCAATTGATTTTGGTTTAATATCCTCCTCTAACAGATTTGGAGAAAGCATTTACAGTAGGAGCTGAAATTGACAGAGATCACTTTCTGGTCATGCTTGACATTCAGTTACCCAATTGTAGGAGGCTTAATCCCTCCCTATTTTTAATGGAGAGATAGAACTTGATGGCCCCTATAGGATGCGCTGGTATACGAGACAGAATGAGCAGGTCACTAGCCTGCTTTTTTCAACTCAAGCATGTGAGATTAGATCAAGCCTGACTAATGCAGTTTCTGTAAATGGTGTCTTTGAGGGACTAAATTCACTACTCTCTATCCTGGCTCCTTTGCTTTCAACTAAAGTTAAGCAATTGAGAGACAGGGTCCCTTGTTACAAGGAATGGTGGGCTCTGGAGTGCCAAAAAGCAAAGTTGAGACTTTGGAGAATGGATCCAGGGCCACCTGGGCCTCCACTAGGAGGGAAATCCACAGCTATGGAGCAGCCACCGAGAACACCCTCTCCATAGTAGCCCCACTAAATACTCCGGGGACCTCGGGAAGGGCGCTCCCGGATGACTGCAGGGCCCGGGTCCGATGGTCAAGGGCATGGGGAGTGAGGTGGTCCCGCAGCGAGGTAGAACCCAAGCTGTGTAGGGCTTTATAGGTAAGAACCAGCACCTTGAATCGGGCCCGGAAGACTACAGGTAGCCAGTGCAGAGAACAGAGCACCAGTGTAATGTGCTCCCAGGGGCTGGTCCCAAATAAGGAGGCAGGCCGCCGCATTCTACACCAGCTGCAGTCTCTGAACAGTCACCATGAGCAGCCCCATGTAGAGCGTGTTACAATAGTCCAATCTTGAGGTAATGAAAGCATGAATGGTAGTGGCCAGATCAGAGTCCAAGATATATGGCCGAAGCCACACACTAGATGTAATTGGCGAAAAGCACTCCTCACCACAGCTCCTACCTGGGCATCTAGGCGGAGCTGGAAGTCGAGGAGCACTCCCAGACACTTGACCTCAGGTACCAACGGGGGGCAGACCCCATCAATGATGGAGGACACCACACCCATTGCCTTCCCCGCTAACATCACCTCTGTCTTGTCGAGATTCAGCCTCAGTTGACTCGCCCTCATCCAGTCTCCCACAGTCGCCAGACATCATGTAAGCACCGAGACTGCAGGGCCCGGGTCCGATGAAAAGGAGAGAGAGTTGGGCATCATCAGCATATTGGTGGCACCGAACGCCAGTACTCCGGACGGTATCGCCCAACGGCCGCATATACATGTTGAACAGGAGAGGGGAAAGAATAGAACCCTGCGGGACTCCACCCGCAAGGTCCCAGGGAGATGAAAAATGTTCCCCAAGCACCATCCGCTGGGTTCTCCCTGAGGGGAACCAACGGAACCATTCAAAAACAGTCCCACTAATCCCTGCTTGGTCGCGCAACTCACGGTCAATGGTATCAAAAGCAGGCGATAGATCTAACAAAATCAACAGGGTCGAACGGCCCTGGTCTAACTCCCAGCGAAGGTCGCCACCAACGCAGGCTCAGTGCTATAGCCCAGCGCGAACGCATCAGCAAGCAAAATCTGCTGAAACTGATCCCAAGAAATTGGAGAAGGCGGGGCTTCCACAGCCTCTGGCTTCCCCATTTTAATAAGCGCGGCATCGAAATCATGGTGAATCCGAGCGACATGTATAACAAATATTACCATCAATGATTATCGGATTCAACATAAACAGTATAAAATGTTACGGTCAAAGAAAAAAAATCAGATTTCATTAAGAATCTGTGGGCAGGGCTTCGAGAAATGTTGGAAGCAAATGATAGCTGACGATTTTGAAAGATCATTAATAACTTGTGGACATAAGGATATATGCGTAGTGAACCCAAAATTATAAAATCTGTTTAGGTGCAGCATTTGACGGAGATATTCAATGCCTGTAAAACAGCTGAGTTAGCAACTCCATTAATGATCGCAGTGGAATTTACCTCCTTGGGATCCAGTATCAGAATCTGACACACTGGATTTTTTTCTGGGCGAGACCTTTAAATTATTCCCAGCGTGGTGGGTGCCAGCACTTGCCAATATGTTTACTTTGATTAACAATGCCAGAATCGTGCATGACGACTGGAAATGAGGGGTGGTGGTCCCGGCTTTTAAAAAAGGGGACTGGGCCAACCCCAGGAATTATCAACCAATAAGTCTGCTTCCTGTAACAGCAAAAATTTATACAGGATCGATTAACCACCTGGGTAACTGAAAATAATATTCTTGCAGAGGAACAAGTAGGGTTCTGTATCAATAATAGTATAAAAGGAAAGTGTTTTGTTTTATCTCATCTAGTGGGGAAGTATAGGAGCAAGAATATGAAATTATATACAGCATTTATAGACTTCCCCTCTGCTTTTGACTTAATGGGGACCTGCTTTGGTCTAAACTAGCTAGACTTCAAGGAGACAGTACTCTTCTAGTTAATTAAAATCTTTATGCTCAAATACAACATTGCAAGTTTGGTTGAATTCAATGGGTACCTTGTCAGAGGAAATACGTACTGCCAGGGGGGCCAGACAAGGATACCTGCATGCCCCAACATTATTTAATATATATGTAAATGATTGAATTCTTAAACAGCAAGACAGCAGGAATTATATGGGTCTGAAAATAAACGGTCACCGCATTTCTATTTTAATGTATGTGGATGACACTGTCCTGTTGTCCACGAGTAGGTTGGGGATATTATGTCTGCTGCAGGATTTTGGCACAGAATGTGCAAAGCAGGACTTGAAAATAAATTATGACAAGACTAAGATTATGGTTTTCTTCAAAAGATTTAAAGCAGAAAGATGGGATCTGGGAAGTCAAATTAGAACAAGTCAATTTCTTTAAATATCTGGGGGTGGTAATGGATCTTGGTTGCCACATTTCCGTGCAGTTAAACAGGCAGTAACAACTTCTACTCTTGCCCTCCTAAAATTCTACAAGGCTAGAGGGGGTCAACAAATTAAGCCAGCTCTCAGAATTTATGAAACTAAATTATGAAGCTGGGTTATGGGTTTTTTCTCACCATTTTTATTGTTTTTATTGAATGTTTTATATATATTACTATTATTATTATTATTTTTAAGCATTTGTATAGCGCCAGCGATGTACCTGGCGCTTTACAAAGAATAAGATAGACACGGTACCTGCCCCAGAGCTTACAACTTGGACTGCTATAATATGTTAGTCGCCTCGGGTTGCCTGGCAGGGGGGGTGGGGTATAAATTATTAAATAAAAATAAATTTTAAAAAATTGGTCTCCAAGGTATGCCATGGAGCTTAAATTTGGAGTCTTGAACCATTGGCAGCTAAACATTTCAAGCCATGGCAAAATAATTTCTTGAGATGCATTTTAGGAGCCCCACCGGCCACCTCCGCAGCAATTATTCAGCTGGAGACAGAGATGAAATCCTTGGCAGCAAGATTTGAGGGCCTAGTGTTGTTGTCTTTTTTGTTTAAAATGTTCCATTCACCAGTTGGTTCACCACCAGTTGGTTCATTACCAGCCCCGAGTTTAACTGAGAAGCTGAACAACATGTGTTACCTTTTGAGTTTTTGAAGAGGTTTCCCTATAAAGAAGCATGTAGAATGATAAAGGTACGGATTAATGATGTTAATCAACAACTACGGAGATTGCAAGTGGGCCCCTCAAGAATTTCACCATGGTATAAATATTGGCTACCCAGCACTGGAGGTTGTAATTATATAGGTGCCTTGGACAACTCGTCGTATAGGAAGGCTTTCTCTGTGCTTAATTTTCTAACAATGGCGTCGGCAGCAGGAGACAGAAGATACAGGGGTATACCCTACGCTGACCAGGAATGTATTTTGTGTAAAGACTGTAGAGGATCTACCCCATTATCTTTTCAAATGTCCTTTATATGTTTGCCCTTGGAATCGACTATTGAGGATGTTAGATCCTATGTGGTCCATGCTTCAGAAATTAAATTAATATATCTGTTGACAGAGAAAAAGAGGTGACATCTGAAGTGGTCTTCTTTGCTTATAGGTGAGAAATCAGGCAGTAAGGGATCTGTGTAAGAGTGATCCCTGAATGTTGTATTTTGTTAAAAGTTCAAGGATGGAAGTAGCTCTCTCTCAAATCTTTACTGTGTTTTTCTTTTTCTTCTGCAGTCGTATGTTTATTTACAACCATTAACAGGTGTGTAATTGTCATGGCTAAGGCTAGTAAAATAAATGAAATGATAGCTGACATTGGGGGAGGGGGTTTGAGCATAGTGGGGAAGAACACCTGCCCATGTATTATTTATTTATTTATTTATTTTATTTAGTAAATTTCTACCCCGCCCCTCCTGCAACGCAGCTCGGGGCGGCTTCCAACGTTAAAACCATAAAATACAATAAAATCAGTACAAAAACAATCACAAAATGCTTAAAATCTTAAATATTAAATATAAATATAACTTAACAGGGCTAGACCAAAATCCAATCACATATGGGTTTGGGACTAAACACCCCCCTCCCCACCCTCCCTCCCAAAGGCCTGGGCAAACAGCCAGGTCTTACAGTTCCGCCGAAATGTTAAAAGGCTTGGGGCCAGGCGAGCTTCCTCCGGAAGGGAGTTCCACAGCCGCGGTCCCACCACCGAGAATGCCCTCTCCATCGTGGCCCCCCGCTTAACACGGGGGACCTCCAGGAGGGCACCCCCGGCAGACCGCAGGAGCCGCTCTGGGGCGCGAAGGGCGAGGCGGTCCCTAAGGTATGAGGGGCCAAGACCGTATAGGGCTTTATAGATCATCACTAGGACCTTGAACTTGGCCCGGCACACTATCGGCAGCCAGTGCAGAGCTCGGAGCACCGGTGTAATGTGCTCCCGGCGACCCGTCCCCGTAAGAAGACGAGCCGCCGCATTCTGCACCAGCTGCAGCCTCCGAGCCAAGAACAAGGGAAGCCCCACGTAGAGCGCGTTGCAGTAGTCGAGCCTCGAGGTGACAAAGGCATGGATGAGGGAGGCCAGGTCCGGGCCAGAGACATACGGACGCAGCCTACACACAAGATAAAGCTGGCGGAAGGCAGCCTTAGCGACTGCCTCCACCTGCCGCTCCAGACGCAGGTCTGCGTCCAATACTACCCCCAGACTCCGAACCTGCTGAGCTACAGGAGGGCAAACCCCACCAATTAGGTTTGTCATGCCAAACCTGTGAGTGGGGGCTGATCACAAGCACATGAAATACATGCAGGGGGCTGCCCATTTATTAGGCTGTACGTGCTAAACATGTGAGTGGGGCCTGCAGGGACAGAACCCAGACTTCAGCGGGCCATCATCTTAACACCCTTTGTTTCTTTTTATTTATTTATTTTTAAAAAATCTTGTCTTTTTATCTCCTTGGTAATGGTATTTGGTGTTTCAGTATTGTGCTTATTAACAGCGGCAGTATGCAGATACTCATCACTTAAACAACTGACCCTCCAGAATTGTAGTTACTGTCCACAGTTAACCATTTTGTTGCCTATTCCAGCTTTACACAAGAATCACTGCTTTCATCAGACAGGTGCTTCTGCAAGCCTGTGCTACTGGGCAAGGCCAATGCACTGAATCCTGACTAACAGCAGCTCAAAAAGGAGCAACAGACGGCAATCCCAAGTGAGATCTGCGCAGGATCCACGTGTGTCCTTCACAACACAGCATGCTTTCAATGGACACGGGCGCGGACTGCACGCAGCGTGCACGGGCATGGAATCGACCCCACTATATTGATAGATGTGTCTAACAGTGCTCAATTAAAAATCATTAATTAATGATTTATTTATTTTTTACTAGTGTTTGAAAAAAGGCAAATAAAACTATGAAATTATGACCACAGCTAGTTTAAAAGGAGAACCAAACAAAGAAAACAGATTCTGGTGACGGGAAACTAATTTTTTTATTTTTACAGTATAAACGGACACTTAAATAGACCTGATTTTCAGAGAGTGTTGAAGAATCAAACCCCTAGAAAATCAAGCCCCCTTTCACATACTTCAAGCCAGGTACCCACAATCAATGGTCACGTTTAAAAAATAAGTCTGCTCCCTTCTCTCTACATTATTGTTCATTCCAACCACTAGTAAAGAAAAAATCATATTAAAAACATGTTAATAACGGAAAGCCATTCAATTCATCACCTATTCAGCACTAGAAATCACTAGCAGCTTCATAACCTTTATTCCAAAGGTAGTTCTAATGTTCTGTCACAAACAGGCAAACAAGTAGTAGTTCAATGCAAAGTGACTTGTGATTGGGGGGGGGGGGGGGGCAGAGGAGGAGGAGAATCCACTTGTCTAGATTTGTGAGACAAAGACTGATGAACTGCATCATATTCCAAGAAATAATCATTAGGGAATATGTACAATATACTCAAATGTGTTTGCTCAAGGGAAGCCATTAGGAATGTTTCATGTGATGTTTTGCATTTCAAAGATTGTGTCAGTGCTGCTTTATCATGACTTTTCATTCACTAGTACAACAAAGATGGACTGAAACTCAAGGCTCATATTGAACAATGACTCAAGCTGTTGCATTCACTCCAATAAATTAAAAAAACAAGTTTACATGTCAATCAGCGCACATGACAACAGGGTTTTAACAGACATTGATTGTATCAAATTCTGAAAGCGATTAATGACTGATTTTTGGTTGTCCTGGCTAAGCTATATTGAGAGAGAGCGCTGATCTTCTTCCTCTAGTTTTTGTAAACATTTATAGTATTCCAAGTAACAGTTACACCCTTCTTCAAACATTACCATGTGGCAAGAACATTAAACTATTGCCATGAATGATAAAATATTTGCCACATTATTTAGCAGTCCAGTACTGCATTTCTTCCTAGATTTTTGCCAAACCACATACAATGTTCAAGAAGAATTCTGTAGACTTTGATTTAAGGCAATTGAACAAACATTTGAAATTAATTAGAACTGGATTATTTTATTTAATTATGTGCAGAGAATTATGAAGGCTACAGATTATTTAACGTTTGTGCTCAATACACCATTGCCCGTTCACTCATTAAATCTGGTATGTATCAGATATTTTTCATTTAATTTATCCATCCGACAGAGGCAACTCGCACAATTCTTGGGAATTCTGATAACAGCCCATTGCTTCTTATCAATCCCACCCCAAGTTAAATGTGTAAGTTTAGTAAACATGACAGCTACTCACCCTTCAACATCATTATCTAACACAAACCCTTCCTCTATCCTACTTCCCCATGTTAACAAAAGCCTCAAGTAGCTCTTAATTTACTACTACTACTAATTTATTATTTTTTATTATTATTATTATTATTATAAACATTTATATAGCGCCAGTCATGTACTTGGTGCTGTACAGAAACATAGAAATAGACGTGGTCCCTGCCTGTGGCTTACAATCTAAAAGACAAGGAGGGGAAGACAGGGAGAGAGGACACTGGGAGAGACAGGGGAGAAGACAAACAACAGTCAAGCGGATGCGAAGTTTCAGGTGTGTGTGCATGGCTTGGTTACAATCAGGTTGGTTGCAGCAGTCTGCGGAGGGGGGCAGACAGTAAGTATACGGGGAACGACTAGCAGGCATTGGGAAAGGCGGCGAGGAAAAGGTGGGTCTTGAGGAGGGATTTGAAAGAGCGGAAGGAGGGGGCAAGGCGGATGTAGGTGGGGAGGGAGTTCCAGGCATGGGGGGTAGCAAGGGAGAAGGGTTGAAGGCGGTTAGGTGAGCAGGAGAAACGAGTGAGAGTGAGGGAGGGGACAGAGGAAGAGTGGAGACCACATGCAGGAGTGCGTAGGGAGATTAGGTCCAAGAGGTAAGGGGGAGCTTGGTTGTGGAGTGTTTTGAATGTGAAAACCAGGAGTTTAAATAGGATACGTTCAGGAATGGGGAGCCAGTGGAGAGAGAAGAGGAGAGGCTGCACATGGTCGAAGCGACGGGCAGAGTGAATGACCTTGGCAGCGGAGTTTTGGATTGCGATAAGGGGGGAGAGGTGAGAGCGAGGGAGGCCAGCAAGGAGGAGGTTGCAGTAGTCGAGGCGAGAGATAACCATGGCATGAACAAGGATTTTGGCCGAGGAGACAGATAGAAAGGGGCGAATGCGGGCAATGTTGAGGAGAGCGAATCGGCAGGATTTGGCCACAGAGTCAATGTAAGGTTTAAAGGAGAGGTGCGTGTCAAAAATGAAGCCCAAGCTGCGGGCACGGAGAACAGGACGGATGGTGACCCCATCAATGCAGACGGTCAGGTCAGAGGGAGAGGAGGGGGATGGAGGAAAAATGAGGAGTTCAGTCTTGGCCATGTTCAGTTTGAGTTGGCGTCGGGACATCCAGGCGGAGATATCAGAGAGGCAGTCGACGAGGCGTGAGCGGACAGAGGAGGAGAGAGAGGGGGTAGAGAGATAGAGTTGGGTGTCATCAGCATAGAGATGGTATTGGAACCCGTGGGAGGCAATAATTTCACCAAGGGACCGGGTGTAGATAGAGAAGAGGAGAGGGCCAAGGACAGAACCTTGGGGAACCCCAACCGAGAGGGGAAGGGAGGGGGAGGTCGACTCGGGGAGGGAGACATTAAAGGAGCGGTCAGAGAGGTAGGAGGAGAACCAGTCAAAGACAGAGCCACGGAAGCCCAAAGAGTAAAGCGAGTCCAAGAGGAGCGAGTGGTCGACAGTGTCAAAGGCAGCAGAGAGGTCAAGGAGGACAAGAATGGAGTAGAGGCGCTTAGATTTAGCGACAAGTAGATCATTGGTGATCTTGGCCAGGGCAGTTTCAGTAGAGTGGAGGGGGCGGAAGCCGGATTGGAGAGGGTCCAGGGAGGAGTTGGCAGAGAGGAGGTCCAGGCAGCGGGAGTAGACGACACGTTCCAGGAGCTTTGAGGCAAAGGGGAGGAGGGAGACTAGCCGGTAACTAGAGGGGTCAGATGGGTCCAGGGTGGGCTTTTTGAGGATGGGGGAGACAGTGGCATGCTTAAAGGCAGAGGGGAAGGGGCCTGTGGAAAGGGTGAGATTGATGACGTGAAGTAACACTTCTATAGTGTTACTAGGAGCATACAGTGCTTTTCAGTCACACTTTTTTGAAAATAAGTCCCTGCCCAGTGGGCGTACACTCAATTGCATGGTGTTTCTCTTAATATTTAGATGACAATTCAGAATTACTTTTCCTGCAGCCTTCAACATAAGAGACGTTCTTTTAAGATGGCCTCGGTGGAGGCTCACACATGGTAGATGAGCCTACATGCAGTCAGATCTTTGAAAATCAGTCCCCATGAGATGCTCCCACCTTTGGTATCATCTCACACTTTTGCAAATGCTCAAAAATAAGCAACACGCACAATTATTATTTATTTGCAATGCCTAACTCAAGTCCTATAGTTTCCTAGCTAGAATTCAATGACGGGGCCTTTCCAAAGATCTTCGCACACGGGTGAATAAGTTTAATTTCTTCTTTAAATGATCTCAGTACGCTCACACAGCTGGGAGATGAAGAAACCCACTACTCACCTTTCTGCACAGTGGAAAAAGGATTAGAATATCACAAGAAAACAGACAAAAATCTAGTAAAAAATGCCTAACAAAGAATAAGGAATCATCAGACAAAAAAATTATTCGGGATGCATTTCTACCAGATCCCAGCATCAGGAGCACTCATTTTAACAATGAAGAAAGCCATATGACCTCAGTCTGCACCGAAGTCACTTATTACAACATACAATAAGCTGAAGTATGGAAGCCAAGGAACAAGGAGGCCACTTCAAACTACAATTCAAATAATTAAGTTTACGGTAAAAACAACTTATTGAAACAACCTTGCAATTATTAATGGCACAAATTATAACCACTCCTGTAATACAGAAATAGCCAGTAGCCAGACAGCTTCTAGATTAATATGAGACCAGTGTGAACCAACTGGTGGCTTCCAGGTAACTTAAATGATTTCATAAAATCTGTGACCCTTCTATTGTAAAATAGGTGACATTTATTTTATATTATAAAGATAAAAAAATATAAATATACGTGGGCCCACTTGACCATGGACAAGTGTTGTCAGGATCGGTGCCCAAGACAACTTGCACTCCAGGGTGAAGCTCAATAACAGTTTACAAAGTTCATATACATTTATTTCATATCATTTATATCCCACACCCTCCTCCCTTCAGCAGCTCGGGGCAGCGCACAATTATTAAAACAAAATACAATATAAATACAAATTATAGCAAATATAAAATCCAACTGTATAAAATAGAGAACGATGGAGTTAAATAAACCTCCCATCCCCCGCCAACCCTCCCACCCATCACCCTCACCAAAAGCCTGGCAGAACAGCCGGGTCTTACAAAATCGTCGAAAGAAGGGAAGGGAAGGCCAAACATGATTTAAGGAGGAATATATTAAGTAAAACATCTTGTATTATGCAGTACATAGATGGCAATCACCTATAAGATTTGTATTTTAAATTACAATGTTTGATAGAAATGTATTTTTTTATACTTTGTCTTCTGATACATTTTGTATTTGACCCTAAGAGGCAAAGAGGTTGGACCACCCAACAGTAGGCAACCATTTTCTCATGGTTTAAGTTTTTTGGATTCTCACATTTTAAGAATCTGAAAGTATGCACTGGGAGTTAGGGCGCACATTAAAACTGAAAGACATAGCAACCTCGCAAGTTAAAATCCTTATGATATATGGCACAAATTGAATCAGTCTCAGATTGTTAGTTACATATGCGGGAACAGATAATTTCTTTCATGTGATAGAGGAGTACATTTCATAGAAGACAGTTTGCTATTTTATATTATGTTGTTACAGTTGATCTGCAAGGTTTTTTCCTTGAGGATCAGTACTGGGAACGTGTTTATGTAGGAAAATCTCCAAAGATCATTTTAAGAAAATAGTTTACAATATCTGTTTTGGCTACCTGCTTGATATATGATGTCTGTTTTGAAGAATCTCTTGTGTTGGCTTCGGGCTTCAGGTTCTCAAATGCAATCCAAGGGTTGAAACAAGGCACTCCTTTAAAAGAGTCAAGTCTGTTTTTATTTTTTCACAGCAGCAGAATTTTCAGGGATTTTAATAAAAGGAAAGATGCATTTCAAGAAGTTAATGGTATAGTGCGTCCCTTGGGCAAAACTAAGTTAGACATACTATTTGTTTTTGCTATTTCCATCAAGACACGTCGAGGGGTAATTCTACCGCACCTGTCTAGCGGGAGAGGGATTCAGTTTGTCCTGTTCTTTAGCAGGATGGCAGATGAATTTATGTTAGTGGACAAATAGGGCATATAGTTACAAATGATTTAACTGACTTTTATAAAGAGCTCTATTTAGCAATAGTCCTAGAGGAAGGTTTTGGATAGCATGTAGGGTGACTTTGCAAGAGGATAGAACATGATCGAACCACTCAGATGTCACAAAGCGTGCAGTACAAGCCCTCAATGGGCATCATGTGGTGCTTTCCAAGCCATGTTTTTGTGATGTCCAAAAGCACTTAAATTAAAATCCCTCAAAAATGTAGAGGAGAGCATCCCAATTCAGAAGGATACTAGCTCCACAGTAGGCGGTTTGCTTGGGCCATTAACAATATTTGATTGTTCTGTACAGCGCCAGGTTGCAACTGGCGCTTTATAAATGTTTAATAATAATAATAATAATAATAATAGTGGCTTAAAACTTAGGATTCTTCTAGACACATTTGCAAAACTAAAAACAGTTATAAAGCAAAAAAATCATATAAGCAGCTTAAACCTTGAAACCAACTTTAAAAAATTTGTCTGCTAATTGCTAAGGCGCAGTTCAAGAGTAATTAAGTGGTTACTTTGCCAATAAGATGAAGCACTAGAAAGTGCTGATGCCATGTATTCCACTGGCTTTATTCCAAAATTTGTTTCTGCTGAAAATGAACCTTGATAAATTTATCATACTGTACTACTATTTTGCACACAATAAGAGAATCAGGAGAGATATCTACCTTTGTCTAATTTGCCAAATATTTACAGAACGGCTTGTTTTATTGAATGTTTGATCCAGAATCTTTTACATTCTGCAGCACCTGTACACAGAGTACTAAGCCTCCATAAGAAGTTCTCGCGCCAAAACTGCAATTCATTATTAAAACAATTTTATTTACTTTTTAACGCCTCAAAGATACAGATCCTTTCAAAATAAGGTTAATGAGGCAAAATTCACTGAGGTATTGGTGGAATAAACCACCAATTAAAATATGGGTAGTTAATAATTGCTAGGAGTAAGTGTATCACAGGAAGTGTCGCAGAGGTGGCAGCGATAGGATGAGAGATGAGCAAGAGTACTTTCAATGTTTAACACCCCTAGTTAGGAAAATACTACAGCCATGAAAAGATAACAAAAAAATGTCTGCTCTTCAAAGGGGCAGGTTATTTAGACAATTAAGCTGCACATCACACAATGGGACAAACTTCCACACTTTTAGGGTTCTTAAATGCCTATGTATTTAGTTAACCATGGATGTAACAGCATGACATTACATAGCACTAACAGACGGACATGGTTCTTCCAAGTAGTAGTAACAATAATATTTGCTCTCTGTTTAGATGGTGAAAAAGCCGCTGCCACTCAAGTTAGTTCTGTGCATGGGAATTTAAAGCTGTGATGCAACAGAGCGCACTCAGGGAGCAGGGGCAGCTGGTGGGTTTTGAGGATGGAGAAGCAGTAAGGGTGGCCGGCCTGTTGGCGGCAAAGCCGCCGGCGGGCAACGATGGACGGAGCCAGGGCAACGGTGGGCGGCATAACCCAGCAGCAAGGAGTTCCAAGGGTTAATGTTGGATGGACATTACATTACATAATCAAGCAATTTCAGTTAGGTTAGGCAGGATATAATCACCTCCTCTGCCAGATATAAAAGCAGGCAGACAACCTTAAACCTCACTTACAAGCAGTTTTAGCAAAGACACACACACACACATACGCAGCAGAGGTTAAGAATACTGCTTCAGAAAGAAGGGACTTGCTGCATATATATATATATATATACACATACATACATACATATACATACATACATACATACATACATACATACATACATACATACATACATACATACATACATACATACATACATACATACATACATACATACACACACATACATATACATACATATAAAGTTTACTGTTCAGCCTCAGCTATTACAAATAGAGAAAAAATACAAATACATATATATGTATAAAGCAATAATAAAATAATATAATAGGAGAATCTCCGGACACTTCCTGTACAATAACCCCCAAGCAAAGTATATGTACTTCTTATACCCGTAACAAATCATTCCAGTCCTCCATTTTAGATCCCGTACATCCTGGTGCAGCCTTACTAGAGATTTTGGGAGTCGACAAACGTACTCCTGATACGAATCACTGCCCCACAAAATTTGGCTACAGCCCTGGTCCGATCTGAGTCGATTGGATGTAATAATTTTTCAAAGGCACTTTTGTGTGTATCCCCCTTCTCAAGATAAACCCCCAGGTACCTAAGTCTTAATCCTTCAAACGCCAGGCAGTGCATAATTATATGTGCAGGGGTATCTACCTCTCCCTGCTGGCACATATAACAAATACGCAGGTCCCATGGGGTCTTTGCGTAACGTCCCTCAAGCATAGCCAAGGGAAATACATTGGCCCTCATCCTAAAGGCGGCTACTCGGTTGTTAGCGTCCTGTCAGTCAGACAGATAGTATTGGCAGGGTCTCTGTATGGTAAAAAAGGGTAGTGAGCATTAAACTGGGGTGCCAACCCCTGTGCTTCTCGTTGGGTATTTTCAATTTGGGCTGCCTGATCCCACACCCGCCTTTGGATAAGTTTCTTGCATATCCCCCAACCCAGTCTTTCCAGGTCTGAACAGGCAAACCCCAACTTAGCAATTTCAGACTTAACTCCCTGTGCCCAACAGCTTCCAAACCCAGCAGAAATTGTATCTTTTACCAACATATAATTGGGGCAGGGGAAAAACATCTTCTTGAGCCAGTAGTTCAACCATTGCAGAGTGGCATAAACTCCCAAAGGTGGCACAAATGACTCTGCCCTCAAGATTACCTGGGGAGTTCCCCGAGGTGCCCCCAGAATTGTTTGCAAAAATACATTCTGCAGGCTCTCCAGTTTAGTAATGTATTTCAATCCCCATACCGGGAATGCGTACAGGAGCTGAGTAATTACTTTAGCCCTAAAAAGTTGTAGAGCTGGTTTTACTTTGCCATAGTAAAATTTTTATAATAGCAGCAGCTGCTTGCCTTGCCTGCCCCACTGCTGCATCGTAATGGGCCTTCCAGCTGCCACTGGCAGAAATTATCACGTCAAGGTATTTAAAGACCTTAACCTGGTCTATCTGGGTCTCATGTATAGCCCAGCGATGTTTTTTGTGAATCCCACTTGAGCCCACCACCAGCACCTTGGTTTTGGAAAAGTTTATCAACAACAGCTCCAGCCGGCAATATTCGCCAAAGGCCTCCAACGCCCGCCTCATCCCCACTAATGTCTGGGAGATTATCATGGTATCGTCCGCATAAAGCAGTAGCGCTAGTTTTCGATCCCCGATTTTGGGGGGATGTATATTGTACCTCCTCATAAAGTGCACCATGTTATTTACATATAAATTAAAGAGAGCAGGTGCCAGAAGGCACCCCTGTCTGACACCCGAGTTTACCTGAACCGATTCTGAGCACGCTCCCTGGTTATTAACCCTAATCCGTAGACTGTTCCCTGTATGTAGCTTTATTATAAGGAAAAGGAGCCTGGGTTCCATATACAGAGCCTGTAGCTTAAGCCACAGGCGCTCCCTACAAATAGAATCGAATGCCTTTTCTAGATCTACAAAGCACAAAAAAAGTGGTTCTCGTCTTGTAATAGATTTGGTGATCAGAGCCGCCAGCACAAAGATGTGATCCGCTGTCGCCGCTCCCTTATGGAAACCAATCTGTTCTGGTTCTATTATATCCTTATCCTCTAACCACTGCTGCAACTTAATCAGCAGGAGCCGGGAGTATAATTTGGCAACGGTGCTTAATAAGCTTATCGGGCAATAGTTGCCCAGCTTCGTTGGGTCCCCTTTCTTGTATATGGGAACCACCGTACTCTACAACCAGGGACTTGGAAATATACCGTGCTCATTTATATGCGTGAATAAAGGGGCTAGAAGCTCCGCCCAGTACCATGACTCACTTTTCAGGAGTTCTGATGACACAAAATCCTGGCCCGGAGCTTTCCCTGGTTTTAGGGATTCGATCAAGAATATCACCTCTTCAACCGAGACCAGTTGCCACTTTTGAAATGTATCTATTGAGACGGTCTCCACTGCCGAAGAGGCAATTCCCCTCTTAGCGTAAAGCTTTTCATAAAAATCCTGCCAAACTTTTAGTGCGGGCGAGTCTCTATAACCTGACCCTCCCCCTTTTGGCAGGGAGTGCATTATCTCCTCAAATTCTCTTAAATTCTGGTCCTTAGCTCCTTTGATAAGCTTCTCCAAGAGCGCTTCTTGAGCACTCTTCAGCTTATTCCTTAATAGCTGATGATAAGTTTTCCTCTTTTGGGTTAATGCTAACCTCAGGGAATAACTTGGGGAAGCCTTCACTTTCCTCACTATGCACCTAAGTTGGGATCTTACCCTCCGGCATTCAGCATCGAACTAGCGTGGGATAGATGCATCCAGCACTATGTTCCTGGCTGGAGCTATCTGTATAGAGAGCATCGGCAATAAAAGTTCCATCAAAACCTCAAAATGCTGGATTGTGTCTAGTTCCAATTTTTAAATATTAACCCCAATGGCCTTTGCCGAGGGGGAACTCAGAAACTGCCGTCCTTGCTTTTAGGTCCTCCAACCATTTAATTCGTCTCCTAACGGGGAGACCATCCGGGTCAGTAAAGTTTTGTCTCATCTGGCTGATTCGAGAATCTCCTATGGCCAGGCTAATGGGCGAATGATTTGATACAAATATTGGTACCACCTCAAAATTTTCCACCGAGGGAAAAGAAGAAGGCGAGATCAGGAATAGGTCTAGAACGCTGGACCCCAAGGGTGAATTATATGTAAAATTCCCTATCAGGTCCTCCTGTATACAACCATTTACTAGCATGACGTCCAGATCTATCATTAGGACATCCATCCTGACCTTCCTTGGCCCCACCGTTTTGTCCCTAGAGTGGCGTACTGGGACATAGCAGGGGTCCATCGAATGGTCTAGCCTAAGGGGTGTCCGCTGAGAAGCTGGATCCCCTAATCTGGCGTTGAAATCACCTCCCAGCACCAGCACGGCATCTGGGAATTGAGCTTTCGCCTCTCTCATCTGGGCAGTCATTAAGGACCAAATATCTGGAGAATAGTAAATCGAGTATTCTGGGGAAACATATGTCACTCCCAGTAGCATCTCTCTTCCACACGGAAAACGACAATAAAAAAGGTCAAAATATGCTTTAATAAAGCGAATACATTTCACAGATACCCTCAAAAGGGAAGCTACTAGCAGTGCCACTGCACCACTCAGGCGCCCATGCGCTTCCGAAGGCAGAGCATTCACCCAAAAGACGTCGAAATCCCTCCACTTATCCTGGGGGCGGGGCACAGTTATCCAGGTTTCTTGAAGTAGGGCAATATCACACTGATGGAAAAAATTATAAAACTCTGGATCAGCCTTGTGCTCGGAGAGGGTAAGGGTTCTGCCTCTTGGGAAGAGGCTGTAGGCAAAGCCGTCGTTAGAGGTGGCAAGGCGGGGGAATGCGGGGGCGGAGGGACCAAGGCTGGAGTCGGGACCAAGGCCAAGGGGGGGGGCCTCTCACACCCTCGCTCCTCTCCCCCCTCGAGTCTCTCTCCTGCATCCCTGAGTCCCGGCGGGCAGAGGTTCCCCCCGGTGCCTGAGGGGGCTCAGCATTCTTAGCTGAGGATCTTTTTAAACCCCTCGGTAAAGACATCGGAGGGGGAACTGATAAGACTTCCCTGGTATCCACCCTCGCGTCCACTTGATTTTGATTGTCGCCCTCCCTATCATGCTCCCCTCTTCCACCCAACCCACAGGTGTTCCCCCGGCCTCTGTTCAGAAAGGATCTCCTGGGGCCCCGTAATACACTGCCACTTTTATTCAGCAGTTGACTTGAGCCTCCTGGGTCAGATATAAAAAGGGAGAGGGAAGACTGTCGGGCCAACTAAGGGACCCCCTGCCTTACGCGTCTGATCCTGTCTACCCTGTAACTCACATGGTCTGGCGCTTGCCTCTCCTGGGAATTCTGCCCCGACTGAAAGGCACACACTACAAATACCCCCCAATCCTCCAATTGACTCCTTTGAAACAGTATTTCGGCAACCATATCAGGGGATTTAAAGGTGACAATAAGCATTTGTTTGCCCACAATATGAATCATATGGTCTACTGACACTATGTCCCTCCTGGTGACAGGTACTTCAGTTAAGAGCACCCGAAGGTGCTCTGTGACATCCAGAGCCGTTGCCCACAAGGGGGGGTTACAGCCATGCTGATGGACTATTGTAAATATTAAAGATTGTGATAGTAAGTCAAAAGACTCTGCCCTTTCCGTACATAAACAAATAGATTTATGTAAGAACTTCTGAACTACTTAAAAACTAGACTTCATATTTCTAACACTTTAACCTATATTTAGCTAGCTTATGTATTAAGATAAAGAATTGCTGAGGAAATTTCTTATTCTCCAAGGACAGGAAACACAGAAAAGCATCTCAACTATTTGTTTAAGGGCAGAAAAACCATGGGTATTTTCAGACGTTACGAGATCACAGTGAACCACGGTGAATACGCACCTGTGGTCAATGTGTCTCGAACGTCTGTTTGGTGGCCACCAGATGTTCACCACGGTCAATACCGCATGGGGTCAATTTGAACCACGCTTCCCGGCCTAGCGGGGGGAATGTCCCGGGAAGCGTGGTCAAAGAGATCCCCAGCGGGGACCAAAAAAAAGTAATGTCTGGCCGTGGTGAATCCGGCCCGACGCGGCCGCTGCATTGGCCCCGCCGCCCACCCGTCTCCCCGGAGGGCGGGCGGTGGGAGCATGGAGGGGAGGGGCCGTGCGGGCGCACGTTGCGCCGCGCGGCCCCGCCCCCTCCCAGATTCCCCGCCGGATCCCCCCAGCACGTCTGTTGCGGAGTGACGGGGTGACCCCGGCGGAGAATGAATAGGGTGATTTCGGTACGGGGCCAATGGGCCCCGTAACGTCTGAAATCACCCCATGTGTGCTAATACCAAGTAAAAAAAAAAAAGCTCCCAACTGTACCTCATTGATATGTTTTAGTATTTAGTATGGCAATGGATAGTGACAAATAGATTTTTCTGCATAGAAATCGCTTTTGTAACAGATGAAGAAATTCCAATTTCTTGTATAGAAAATGTTTCCTTAACTTTTAATTCACAAGCAAAAAAAGAGTCTGAAAATGCCTTGAAGGACAACTCTTTGAAAGCTTGGGAGTCAACTCAACAGAAAGTGGCATTTTTGCACATCCCCCTGGGCTGGAGTAAGTGATAAAGAAAGCACAGAAAAATAAATTAAGGCCTCCAGATCACTCTGATCTAGACCTATAATGGCTGGGTGATATACAATTCATATCGCGTCATTTTCTGCAGTCTTCTGTGCCTTCCCTTCAGGAAGATTAGATTTGCCTTATTGCACGGGTCCAGAAATTTTTTTTGAAGCTTTGGGGAAAAACGCTTTTGTACATGTTTTTTCCCGGTTTGGGGTAACACTGAAGCTGGGGACAGCAAGCTCCTCCCTGCCCCCAATATCACGTGCTTCTTCTCCATCTCCACTGTGGCCACAACTTCTCCTTCATTTATAGCTCTTTTCTCAGGCAGCAGGCTCAAGTAAATCTGCTTGCTGCACAGGTGATTAAGGGTAGGGGAATATTTGCCCTGTTATGTCATGCAATGAGGTATATAATGATTTATGGCAATATTGCTGCTTACAATGAGATTCCCCTGCTTCTGCAATAACTCTGCTTCGTTCCATACTCCCCCTTGCTTCAAAAATCATCCATTGGATTAAGTACAACTATTTCTTTTGGAATTTCGTTTCTTGCCATACATTTTTAGTGTATCACTGTACAATTTGGCAAACTCTCACCTCAGAAGATCTGGTTTTCCAGTAAGCCTAAAGGTGAGCGAGAAGTAGTTGTGGACACAACCTATTTCAAGCGCTCCTTACACCACTTCTCCCTTTACCCCTTCAAACCTCTGGGCCTGATGCTCTGATAAGAACACATCTCTAATGATGCCCTCACTCCCTGCCAACTTACTGTGTTTGTACTGCAACACTGGTTGTTCTTACACACACACATTTCTCCTGGATGTTTGCGGTTACATCCTGAACTTTGTGTGTCTAAATCACTCACCCAGATTTTAAACATCTGAAACTTTGAACTTCTGTGTAGAACTTCTCCCAGAACTTTTGTGGGTAAAAAGTTCTCCTGGTAAACTGCTTTGCTCCAGGCAGCTGTGGTCACTTGGTTTCCATGGCAGCCTGTCACATCTACAGCTGCGGCTACTTTAGGCTGTCTCAGGGCAGTGTGTGTGAATAATGCATCCAGGAACTGCCTCAGGGCAGTGCGTGTGTGAAAAATGAATCCAGAACTTACTTGTGGACTTGTAAACTCAGAAGACTTAAAAATACAGAACTTTTAATGTGTGTGTAAAAATGCCCACAGTAGCAAAACCTTCTAGGTCTACATTTTCTCACAGGGCTAAATACGCAGCATTTGGCTCCGGAAAGAAACTCCATGAGGCAAATGCTGCACAGCTTTTGTCTTGTGAGAAAACAAAGCCATGCAACAGTGCCTCTGATCATGTGGAGTATACAGAGCTGGAAAATCAAGCTCTGTATCCTCCACATGACCGGAGGTAAAACCGTGTGGCTTTGTTTTCTCATAAGACAAAAGCGGCACAGCATTTGCCTCATCAAGTTTTTCCCAGAGCAAAATGCTGCGTATTTAGCCCCGTGAAAAGGTGGTCTCGGACACCAGCAGCTGCCCTCTTGCTCCAAGATTCTTATACATAGTACAGACAGCACTGATATCAATATCTCAACAAATCTTTGTGGAGAAGTACTGCTCAAATATTATCCAATCAGTCACATCTCCAATGTGAATCAGCAAAGTTAGCCCGGCCTCCCTAAGGTTTCTAATCCCAGTATTTAACCAAGTCTGACTCAGATTGTTATAATCTGTATACAACCAACCAGTAGTCTCTGCTGTCCACATTCTTCCTGCTCTCTCCAACCCAAATGAAAGCACACAGGAAAGCAAACTGCCCCCAGTTAGCCCCCACCACTGTGCTCTCCCCAGCTTCAGTGTTGCCCTCAAGCTGCAGAGGAAGAGGATTGGGGCTGGAAGACTAAGGCAAAGTGTGGGAGCATGGAGCCTAAGTCATAAGAAAACAATACGCGAGGTGTTACATTTTTACTGCTTACAATTTCCATTTATTTGTTCATTTAGATTTATATCCCACCCTATCCCTGAAGGCTCAGGGCAGTTCGCAAACATATAAAATACAAACGTAAAATAAATATTTAAAACCTCACAAAGCTAAAAACACCCCATCACCCTTCCCCCAATCTATCCCTGCCCATCGAATGCCTGGCCAAATAAAAAGGTCTAACATTGCTTCCGATGACATTCAAACTAGGGCTCAGGCAAGCCACCAATAGGTCTCCCCTCCTCCCCTCCCCCCAGCCCCTTTTTCAGTCACTCCTGGAGGTTTCCAATTTCCATGGTTTTTGGAGCATGGCTGAATTTGTAAGAGCCTTAACTCCTCTCTGAAACGGAAGGGTTTTTGATCTAAGAATTTTCCTGTTTTTTTAAAGGGGAATGCACTAAATTCCCCCTGCTGCTGCATTATTACCAACCTGAGTTCAATTGGCAGACAAGCAGGGAAACTTGCTGGCTGGCTTTCAGCCCAAACATTGCTCCAAGATGTAAAAAATAAATAAATTCTGCAAGTGAAACTTAGAACCTAGTCATTTTTACCCGGGGGAGGGGGGGGGCGGGAGGGGGGAGAATGACGACACTGCTTTGCAAATCCCTATTCACCAAAGCGTTTCCCTTGCAGTTCTGAGCTTTACACGCCTAAAGGAATTCTATGCGACTCACGTACAATTCCTCAATGCACGTAACCACACACAGTCTCTCTCCCGTCTCCATCCCTTCTCCCAGTGATTTCTCTTTCAGGACCTACTTTGATAGTTTCACCAAGGAGAAAACATCTCATCCCAGCCTCAATCATTCCAACTGCCCCCTCTAACCTCTTACATGTCATTCCACCTAGCTCCCCGTCGTTTTAGCAATTCCTGAAGACCTCTTCTTCCCCATTATTTCACCCTTCTCCCCCCTTTCCCAGTCACTCCAAGGTCTTCTACCTGTTATTCCACACAGCTCCTCACCACTCCAGGTATCCTCCAAACCATCATTTCACCTAGCCCCATGTCACTCTAGGCACTCACAGTGTCCTCCTACCTGTAATTTTTCCTTCCTCCTGGCCTTTTTTAGTTTCCCCCCCCCCCCGACTCCACCCACCTTCTGTGGCATTTCAAGTCTTCCTCCATGCCCTTTGTTTCAGTTAAGCATCTGCCACTGTATTGTTTACTGTTCATTTATTTATTTATAGATTCATTTTTACCCTGCTCCTCTCTCTTGAAGGAGACTTAGGGCAACAATAAATACAATAAAAAATTCATAAAATCCATTAAGGGCTACTGGCATTCCCCAAACCCCTTTCCTTATAATCGGTATTCCTGTTGTCTCTATTGTTTCCGATCAGCATTCCTTGTGTCTTGCTAGGACACCTGCTGGGGTGTTTGCTTGGCAACCGTAGCAGCTAGCCAGTGAGTTGCTCTTTCAGGCCCTGCTCTGTTCCATTCATAGCATGCAATAAACCCCCCTAGTGTCCATACAACAATTGGATGCAATTAAATTCCCAGACATCCCTACAACAACTGGGTGCAATGAATATCTGCAATAAATGCCACTCAGGTCCATACAACAGTAGCACTCACAAAAACGTCTCTCTTCATATTCAATAAACTGTTAGCGAAACAGATAGCAAAACAGTTTTTCTTGCTCTCCCCATTTGCCAAAATGGGCACTTCAAAACATCCTAACCTCAAAACTATTCAACAGATTTTCAAAAACGAAAAACATGAAATCCGTTCAGTCCACACATGAATTCTCAACAACTGTTAGATTTCTTAATACTGCTCCCAGAACTCAGGCTGCTTGCCCACATTAAACAATTTCATGTTAATGTCTATCTTGAGTGAGATTTTGTAACTTGTGCGTGCACCTTTTCTCATTTGGCAAGGAAATTCATGCGAGTTTCACCACGGATGTCAGGGTAGGGAAATCTCGCTCTGAAACTAACGTAAGTTTTATTTAACATGAAAACGGGATGTGTGCATGCAGTTAATTTTATTTATTTATTTATTTACATGTTTTTATAGCCCGCCCACACAGGTCAGGGCGGCTCACAATCATCAGAAAAACATCCATAATAATCCACAATTTAGCGTTAATTAAGCTCACAGTGAAAGTAGAACGTGTGGAGGCTCGTGTTATTTGTGATGTTGTCAGTCCTTGTTACAGGATGCTGGGGAAGCCTACCAGAGTCATCACCTCAACTGTTCCTCAGTGTCAGGCTGGCTATGCTGCTGCTCCCAGCCTGCTTGTGAATTTCACATCAATTTCATGTCAGGTTGCAGCATTCCCATCTTGCAGCTCCCAACAGTCACTCCACTCTGCAGCACTCTTGCTCTGGCTCCCTGCTGGTTCCTCCCCCTCACTTTTACCACTGACTTTCCCACTTCCCTTCCCCCACCCACCCACTTTTCCCCAGGAAACTGAGTAACATGTGCATGGGTCAGTTACATTTAATAATGGGTCTTACTGAGGGGCTAATTTCCGAGTAAGAGTTTACATTATAACCTATGGGGCATACAAGGCCCATCTGTTTGAACTGGGTCCTTTGTGAGCCATCTGCTTACCAGCCTTTATTTATTTTTTTCAGATTCTGCATAGGACCCTCAATCCACCTCCCCACCCAAAAACCTTCTTCCTAACGATTGCTAGCTGGGCATATGGAACCAGAGGTAAGAGTCCTCTGCCTTATACACAATGCTGCCCAGCAGAAATTTGCAGTTGCTGTAGATGCACTTGAATCAACAGGGTTTAATAGCTTCCGCAGACCCTCTCCCCATAAATCCCCCCTGGCGAGAAAACCCCCCAAATACTTGAGCCTGGGTCCAGCAAAAGCGGGACAGCTGCCTATTATATGTTCTGGCGTGTCTCCCTCCCCCATATTACAAAGAGAGCATAAGCGCTGGGCGTGTGGAATTCCTGCATAACGGCCCTCCACAAATGCGGACGGGAAACTATTGGCCCGCATCTTGAAAAAGGCTGAGCGCTTGTTCATATCCTGCCATACATGAAGGTAATATGTACCCTCCATGTGTGGCTTATAGGCTATATGCTCGGGGGCTACCCTTTGCACGGCCAAGAGAGCCCCTTCAGTCTGCAAGGCCTGATCTCTTAAACGCCTTTTTATTAGGGACTTTGCTGCCTCCAGTCCCAAAGGGCCCAAGCCCTCTGCTGAGAACCCCAAGTTGGCTACCTCCAGACTCACTAAGTTCTTCCATCTGTCCCCCAAACCTGATGAAATGGCCAGAGTGATCAAAGAATTTTTACAGGGGGGGAAGAGAACAACTTTTAACCAATAAAAAAGTTGCGCCTGCAATGCATAAATCCCAAGGGGGAAACAAAGGCTTTCCGCTCTTAAGATTACTTGGGGTGTTCCTCTTGGAGCTCCAAGAATTGCACGCAGGAACCCATTCTAGATGGGTTCCAATTCAGAAATAAACTCCAACCCCCAAGCCAGGAAAGCGTAAAATAATTTCCCCTCTATCCGAGCCCTACCAGCCTTTATGTAAGAGGTATGCAGGTACGTAAATTTCTGCTCGTTTACTGTATTGGTAACTACAAAGGGCTACGACCAAAGAATATTAGAAATACATTGTTAGCATCAGTCTGTTTTCTAAGGATGTATGGTGATGGTTCTCAGCCAAATCGTTTACTACTTTTCACTTATTTGCTAACCTACTCTATTAGTCGCAGGGGTCAAGGGTCGCCAGCTTAAGCCCCGGGAAGGGCAAGGCTAACCCTAAATGCTCTTTTGTATCTTGAGTTAATATCTGTTAACTGTTGTTAATTAGATTTAGTTTATTTTAAATCATGTTATTTTGATATTGTGTTTATTTTTCAATTTTTAATTTTATTTTGTATTTGTTATGGCCAACGGCCAACACAATAAAAATTGAACTGAACTGAATTAATAATGGATCCATAAAAGCCATGTGACTGTGTGAGGAAAAGAAAAGAACAGAAGAAATTAATATGGGCATGCAGCCCATCTTGGATCTCACTTTGCTGCTAATTTCGCGTGAGATTGAATCTCACATGAAAATCAGCACGTGGGCAAAGTAGTCTATGGCCGCTTTCACATCTGTGTGAATGGGTGATTAGTAGGTCAGGAGAGGTGATGCGCATACAGATCAGGCACTTCGTTGATCAGGTGTGAATGCCCCAAGGCAGGTGACTGAAGCTTGTATGCGCGTTTAAAAGGGTAAATGACAGAGCTGGATTTTGCAGCTCAGTCAATCGCCTTTGTAAACACACATAAAAGCTTCAATCACTAGCAATGGGGCGTTCACACCTGATCAAAGATGTACCTGATTGGTATGTGCATCCCCTCTCCCGACCTTCTAATGACCCATTTATGCAGGTGTTGAAGCGGCCTAAGCCTCCCATCACCAAAAAAAAAGGTTGTATAGGAGAGAAAATGTCATTCTGCCTCCAAAATAAACATCTAATCTTCCAGATTTTCAGCCCATTTTCCTGAAATTTGGACAGATTATACCCCTCAACAAGGTGATCCACCACACCAAATTTAACAGCAATAGGAGAAATCATTCTTGGTTTATAATGAATTGAATGTTTGTGATTTTAACACAGCAATGCACCCGCCTTAACTATAGAACCACTCCTGCGGCTCTATAATGCACACAACCTACTAAAAATAAAGTCTGTTGGCACTGTAAATATTTTGGATATGTCCTAACTATAATAATTTCCCAACTGCATCTCTACAAGCCTGAGTGACTCTGCTTGATATTTAGGGAATCAAGTAAAATGTACCACTGGTTTATTTTATGTGTGTCGCCTGGCCCCAAGCCTTTTAACATTTCGGCGGAACTGTAAGACCTGGCTGTTTGCCCAGGCCTTTGGGAGGGAGGGTGGGGAGGGATGATTTTAGTCCCCCACCCATTTATTTATTATTTTTCTAACCCTGTTTTTTATGGTATATTTTATATTTAATATTTTAAAATGAATTTTAATGTTTTTATTGTTGACTGTTGGAAGCCGCCCCGAGCTGCGTTGCAGGAGGGGGCGGGGTATAAATTTGGAAAATAAATAAATAAAGGGCATAACAAAATGTGGATTTCATAGTCAATTAAAAACTTCTGAAATTTTGGGGGGGAAATTAAAGTTGCCCTTTTCATGCTGTCAACGTTTCTGGAAATTTTACATCTCTAGTATTCAACCACCTACACTTGTCCAAGAGGGCATCAAAACTGGTGGCAGTATAGATTAATCATGGCCAACTGAGAAAAAAAGCAAGTGAAAGCAACACAAATTAAATTATTTTAAAATTGATGTTGGTTTTAGTATATTTTATTGTTTTATTGTATTGTTAGCCGCCCCGAGATGCCATGGGCACGAGTAGCAGCATAGAAATGTTAAGAAATAAAATAAATAAATCCAGCTCTATCCATAATTCTCTTTTAATACAGAGGTACAAGAGAGAGGAAGCCTGACTCTTCCTCCAAAACTTGCCAACCTTATGTGTGAAGAGAATACAATGGAGCTTCCCCATATGAAATGAACTTTCCAGGCATGGGAGGCAGCAGAGTAGAGGTGTGAATAGCGGTCTGGCGAGGACAAGGAAATTAATACCCAAAATTTAGTTTAAAGAAAGCAAGTCTATTTTTAAACCCAAATAATGGTCCATGAAGCACAGGTAGTCTGCGAACCATTTGTTGGTTACAAGGGTGTCATCAGCTACATTGCAGCAAAAGACAACTTAAAGTGTTCTTTCTGAATCTTACTTTCCCTTTTGAACAAACGTAGTAGTTATGAGGGTATAAACAATTAGTATGAAGGCTAGCAAAGTCAGCAAAATCACAAATGTGACTTTACAAAGTAAGATGCGGTGCAATTTCCAATTGGGGAAGGAGAACGTACGTAGTGACATTTTGGGTCAGACCACTGGTCCATTGATCCCAGCATTCTGTCTCCGACAGAGGCCAGTCTCAGTCGCTTGGGAGAGGTACCCAGTCAGGTCACAATGGACAATTCATTTCCTGTTGTCCACACCCAGCTCCCAACAGTAAGACGTATGTCCCCTAAACCTACTCAGCTAATAGCCATTAATGGACCTACTCTCTGTTAACAGCTATTAGCACAAAACTAAAATCACAAAACCTACTCTTTATTGTATTTGAGCTCAAAAAACCTTGAACGAAGTTATGCTAAAGATGCTCGGAAGTCATTAAATACATTAAATAATTGCTCTTCAGTTTTCATCTGTGTGCGCCACTTTTTGTGAAATTATGCTTAGCCTTGGCAATAGTTTACTGCTATTGCCATCTGAACTAGTCAAATGTAGCAATCTACACATTAGAAGCATAACATTCCATTAAAATGGGAATTATGGCAAAAGGTTAATAGAGGACTAAAACAGAAAGACTGATCCACAAGTCACTTACTCCTGTGCAGAACTTCAATGAGGCTACTCTGGAGTAAGCAGTTTGCTAATTGTGGCCAATGTGTTCCAGCAAACTACCTTGTATTTTATGTGAATAGGGTAACATGAACATTTAGCATAAAGATGGAAGGAAGGAGAGCAAGAAAGTATGCACAGGAAGTCGAGTACCACTAAAGGGTAAATTAATCTCTTGGCCTCGAGTTAGATTTTAGTCCTTGCTACAGCTGCTCAGTTCTGCACTTGAAAAGCAAATACATTAAAATGAAGTGGCTTTTTGGCATCCTCACCTAGCGATCCTTCTCGATGGATCTTCATAAAACTGTTTGCTTTTTATTGATCAAGGTGAAGCAGTGAAAAAGAATCCAAATCAGGAATAATAAAACAAGGAATCTTTTTTCTGAAACTGAGCATTATAGTTGATATAAGACACAGGACATGAAATTTGCAGGCTCCTGGGAGCCACTGGCAGCCAGAAAACTGAGGCTGGCAACTGACTCAGGAGTGTGGTGGTAGAAGAACAGTTTAATATCAGGATAAAATCTAGCAACTTAATTTTTGGGGGCTCCCAGAGTTCAAGCTGAAATTTCAGGCCCTGTAAAACATATAAACTGATGGAAGCAGATTGAAACATTTCAGTCTTAAACCAATGAAAACATCACAGCAAAACTTACCCTCTCCCCTTTTATGTGCACCCTTGGTGGGGAGAAGGAGGCAGGGGAGGCATACTTTTCACCTGCATTAGATAAGTGTCCGGGAGAGGGTGTTAAAGTTGCAGGGGACATAACCCTGTCCGGAAGAAGGAAGAATCCGGATTAAAGAGGTCAGATAAAGGGATTTCTTTAACTACTTGCAATTCAGCATCCTGTATTTGCAAATGCTCTTTTTAATTAAATAGGTTTTTAAAAGCCAACATTGCTACATACAGCAGTAACAAGCAATCTGTTCAGTCTAAATTAGATCAATTTTAACTTAATTTCTGTACAAGCAACTTCTTTTAATATGCAATACTACAACTGTTTTTCCTTGTATTGATGGTATCTCTACAGAGCATTTTCTATGAGATTTATAAATACATCATCAGTGGTCATTAAATATAATATAATTAAAATGCTTTATTACAAATCCGGTTTGAATTTTTAAAGAAGTTATGCAAACCGAGACCATAATTTCTTTTTCCATTTTATGAAAGGGTAGAATTCGTTTATCTTTAAGCTTTCATAATAAATTTAAAATACACACTGAATTCTGATTTCTCACAACGCCTGATATAAAAGAAATGAGAAGGTAACCCTAAAGATAAAGAGAACATCTGGTGAAACACGTAAGCAAGCTTCAGGCTCACATTTGCTACTCAAATTAGAATTCCTACCCCATGGCTGCAAGCTTCATGCATAGCTTAGAAGAATAACTCAGAGCAAGGAGGATTATAAGGAAAACATTCCTAGATCTAAAATGAGATTTCCTTTCCCCATCAGAATTGACATTGTGCATTTGCATGTGAAGTAAACATACTAATGTCGACGGCCTAAAAAAGCCTTCATTCTATACTCAAATCTATATTTAGAAGGTTATGTCAACTAAAAAGGTAAGCGTGCAGTATAAAACTAGACAGCTACGCTAGCTTTCTACACACATCCCTCTCTAACTAGGTATTTCAAACATATCTTATAAACTTAGACTAGTGGATCGATGCACATGCTTCCAAATTTGACAACTGTAAAAATCAACAGGACAAGAGTTCAACACCCATTGCCGCTGACCATTTAAAAATGAATCCATACATGCAACAACAAAAACATGTTGTAACCTGACAACATGGTACACAAAAAACTTCTTGGAGGGATTGCATGAACTTGACAGTGGTGCTTATGTGAAAGAAAACCATGTCCAATAATGTTCACAATACATGGCTAAACTTTCAATTTCTGCTATAAACAACCATATCAAAATATTTATACTAAATTTACACTGACATAAATTGCTTTGCATTTGTGCAGTTTTTTTAAAAAGGCCCTGTTGTGCCACTAAGAGTTTAGAAACAGGCAGAATCTGCACAGCAGGGGGAAAAACCACTTGCATTTTGAAACAGCTGTGAAAGATCAATCCTCTGGAGCAACTGAAATCAACAGCAAACTAAAAAGTGTTTAGGAAATAAAACGTTTCCATCACCTCATTCTATCAGCCACTTCCATTAGCACCGATGAAAGAAAGACTGGATTTTACAGTACTATAAATGCTAGAACATTATCAACAGTGGAAATAGAGCTAATAATAATAGTAAAAAAAATAAATCAGGCACTCTTGCCATAAAACCTGTAAAAGGAAATTTTAAAAAGGAGAAAGAATAAATACTCACGGTCAACTGGTTATTCAGTTATGAAGATCAACTAATTTTCCCAAAACACACACATCTTAAATATACAAGTTCTGTAGTGAAGTCATTAAAACAACATTAAATTTAATACAGGAATTGTCAATTGCTATGGTGTGGACCACATGCTAACTAGGCAACTGTCTCATGGACCAACTTTTCTCACATGCTAAACTGCATTCTTTGGCAGCTATATTTGCCTACATGGAAAAATTAGGAAAGTATTTTGATTCAACCTGTGTAGCAACCAAGCAGGAAGAGTATGGTGAAGTCAGTGTCACATGACCAGTCAGTTCCGTGCAAACTCAAATTGAAACTCTTATTTGAGATCTCAACTTACTACATGTTTTAGCTGTCTCAAAAGATCATTCAAATTAAGACTGGAAAAGTGGAATGGGAATGGATCACTCCATTATGACCTGTTAGGTACTTCTCCAAAGCAACAAGAATGGGCACTGTTGATGGACCACTGGTCTGACCCAGTATGGCACTTCTTATGTTCCTAAGCAGTTATAATTAAATTCAGGCCCTCAAAATAGACACCGCATGAATGTGCCATGCAGGTCTGGCTCACCAAGATACTTCTATCTGCAAGAGATTATAATCAGGAATTTAGCTTACAGTGCCACCAATCCACCATTTCATATGAATTAAGACTTAAGAGTAAAAATCCAATTACTAGTATTTAAGCCTATTTTGGACTGCAACATCAGAAGAGAGCTTTAGAGAAAAATCTGGTGCAAAATGTTTCAGAGCTAGTCTTGTGTGTTAAGGTATTACAAAAAATACTACTGCCACACAGTGATGTGGGTTTTCTGGAAAATATTGAGTTGGAAAATTTTCCAATGCAAATTTTCTTATGTACATTATAATTAATTTGCATAATATTTGCATACAATGTTTGAATCTGAAAATTTTCTTGTGCAAAATTTCCTATAGTCCTGGAAAATTTTCTGCAGAAAAATTGGGCAGTTGAAAATTTTTCAGTAAGTTTTCCGTTGTGGATAGTTTTCCATAGAATGTTTTCCACCCCACATCACTGTTGCCACATTCTACAAGCCACTTACCTCTGAGTGGTCCCCATGGGCTTCAAGGGAACTACTCTGGAAGAATTGATTTCGGATCATGGGCCAAACTATTACTATTATGAGTAGTCCCCTATTAACAATGATACTGCAACATACTATTTTACTGTTCATTTAAATCTCGTCCAGCGGAGCTTTTCCGGGTGGTGAGGGGGTTGGTTGGTCCACAGTCTCTCCACCTGGAAGTCCGCCTGGAGTCATCTAGTACCCACTGTCATTTCTTTCTTGATTACTTTGCAGATAAAATTGCACTGATTCACCACAACTTTGATGCCATGCTTAATACAATGGGTGAACCAGAGCTTGTGGAAGCCCGGCCATGTCCAGTTTCGTAGGATCAGTTTCAGTGGGTGTCGCTCACCGAGACTGGAGATGTTCTTGGGGAAGTTCGGGTCACCTTTTGTGAACCTGACCCATGCCCGTCCTGGCTGGTTAAGGCCAGCTGGGAGACATTAGCGCTGTTGCTGGCAGGGGTGGTCAATGCCTCCCTTTGGGAGGGCAGAGTGTCGGGCTGCTTCAAAGAGACGGTGGTGTGGCCTCTGCTCAAAAAACCATTACTTGACATTGACTTCCTCACCAGTTATCGGCCAGTCTCTAACCTTCCCTTTTTCGGGAATGTTACTTAGCGGGTTGTGGCCCTGCAGCTGCAGGAGCATCTCAACCACACCAGCAATCTGGATCCTTCGCAGTCTGGCTTTTGTCCGGACTATGGCACCGATACTGCAAATGTGGCTTTGGTCGACAACCTCCGCTGCAAATTAGGCCAGGGTCATTTGACCATGTTAATTCAGTTAGATGTGTCATCTGTTTTTGATACAGTTGACCCCGAGATGTAGGTGACTAGCCTGCGGGACCAAGCTGGGGTGGGCGGGATTGTTCTTGAGTGGTTCCACTCTTTCCTGGCCGGAAAAATCTCAGCGTGTGGTGCTTGGGGATTGCTCTTTGTTGCCCTGAGACCTGACGTGTGGTGTCCCGCAAGGTTCCATCTTGTTATCTCCTGTTCAACGTGCATATGCAGCTGCTCAGGGAGGTAGTGAGATGGTATGGGGTGCGGTGTCATCAATACGCTGATGACACCCAACTCTACCTCTCTTTTTCATCCAACCAAGACCCAGAAGTCTCAGTGCTGGAGACTGGGGGGGAATTTATTATTATTATTATTATTAACAAACATTTATATAGCGCCAGCAGTGTACCTGGCACTTTACAAAGTAATAAAATAGACACGGTCCCTGCCCCTAGGGCTTACAATCTGA
>QEPC01006267.1:305275-386950 GCA_003113815.1 Sphenodon punctatus
CCATGGCCCAAGAGACAAACAAACAAATAGAACAACAACATAAACAAACCGTTACTATACAAATATAATTAAAATAAATTAATAGATAAATACATACGCCGTCTGGATATTTTGCTAAAATAAATTTTAGCACATTTGGAAATTTATACTTTGCTTAATGGATATACACGTCAGACAACAAAACCAGATAGCATTTTGGTACCGATCCAGGATACAGAACATTCCCTGATATGGAGCAGCATCCCTAAAAGGGCAAATATCTAGCTTGGGGGGGGGGGGGGGGGGGGGGGGGGGAAGATGCCTTGGTCTTCCGCAGAGGTTGCTACGGCTTATGCTTGTCCCCTGATAGGAGGTAAAAATTTGGCTTAGCTTCCCCATTTCAATATCGGCCAAAAAGCAATGCTTTGAATTATCTATAGGCTTGGGACAAGGCCCCAGAACTTACCCATGAGTATCAATTGTTACTGAATGGGTACTAAAGCCAACTTTTGCGATCCACTGGTCCTCATGCTGTTCATCAAGGACCATCCCCCGTCTAATTGTCATTTCGGGTCCCAGGGGTCTTGCTCCCAGAAAAGGCCTCATAGATATGGAGCCGATTCTTAGATGCCAAATGAGTGTATATTGCCAGGTCTCTAATGGCCTCTTCTTGGGTAAGTGACAAAAGATATTGGACATCATCAAGAACTTGAGGTTCACAAGGCAACCAAGGAGCCACCCGAGTTGCCCTAAAGGCATCAAAATAGAGACACTGCAAAAGAAAATGACCTACGTCTTCCACTTCCTGTTTGTAGCAGGAACATAGGCTACCCTTCCAAGGAATCGGTCCGTATCTTCCTTCCACCACCGCCCCTTTGACCATTTGCCATCGAAAAAGAGTATAAACTCTTCTCAATTTTGGATTAACCAAAATATCCAAATAGGGCTCAAAGGAAACCTGTCTCTTGAGAGCCCCCAATTGCGGGGCTACTTTCCACGCAACTACCTTGGCTATGTCCTCCTGGTCAGCAATGTCCCTAAGTCGGAGATAAATCTCAGACTTTATGGCCGGGATGGACTTGTCCAGGTAATGCTGGAAAGAAAACCCCATTGTATTTATTAATCTTCCCAAGGAGAGGAGCCATGGATAAGTTCGTGGTCCTTGGTATAGTAGTTCCTCCCTCAGGCATTGGACAAGTAGTGCTATATCCTGCATCTTTAGTAGTCTTAGCCAATAATTAGCAAATGCTCTCTTCGCCAGGGAGTCAATAGAGGGAATACCCAGTTCTGCCCTCAGTATGGCTCCTGGAACCCCTGGTGGGACTCCCAAAAAGCGCCGAAGAAACAAGTATTGCACTCTCTCAAGTGGGAGCGTGTTGGCAAACGGTATAAGTTCTATTCCAAACATTAAGGTAGGGGGAATCTTGGCCTTATACACTTTTAATAGCTTAGAAGGGGGAAGGCCCCTGGATATCCTACAAGCTCTCAGAAAGGGATGAACAGCCTGCCTAGCAATAATGGTCCTCCTGGATAGATGGCTATTCCATGTACCCCTCTTATGAATAGTTATTCCCAAATATGAAAATTCGTTTACCAGCTCGACCCTTCCTGCTCTCAATTGCCATCTAGAAGCTCGTATTTTCTTCCCCACAACCAATATCTTAGTTTTTGAGAAATTCACGGTCAGCCCATTAGCTTCGCAGTACTTTTGGAATTTTTCTAGCGGATAAGGAGTTCAATTTTAGCCATGTTGAGTTTGAGTTGACGTTGAGACATCCAGGTAGAGATGTCAGAGAGGCAGTTGATGAGACGAGCTTAAACAGAGGGAGAGAGAGAGGGAGTGGAGAGATAGAGTTGAGTGTCATCAGCCTAGAGGTGGTATTGGAAGCCATGGGAGGCAATGAGTTTGCCTAAGGATGAGGTATAGATCGAGAAGAGGAGAGGGCCAAGAACAGAGCCTTGAGGAACACCAACTGAGAGGGGGAAGGAGGAGGAGGCGGAGTTGGAGAGAGACACATTAAAGGAGCGGTCAGAGAGGTAGGAGGAGAACCAGTTATGGACAGAGCCACAAAAGCCAAGGGAGTGAAGGGAATCCAGCAAGAGTGAGTGGTCAACAGTATCGAAGGCAGCAGAGAGATCAAGGAGGACAAGAATGGAATAGAGACGTTTAGATTTAGCCACCAGAAGATCGTTGGTGATCTTAGCGAGAGCAGTTTCAGTAGAATGAAGGGGGCGGAAGCCAGATTGGAGGGGGTCAAGGGAGGAGTTGGAGGATAGGAAGTCAAGGCAGCGGGAGTAGACAACACGTTCAAGCAGCTTGGAAGCAAAAGGAAGGAGTGAGACAGGACGATAGCTAGAAGGGTCAGAGGGGTCAAGAGTGGACTTTTTGAGAATAGGAGAGACTGTGGCATGTTTGAAGGCAGAAGGGAAAGAGCCAGTAGAGAGGGAGAGGTTGATGATGTGCAGGAAGGAAGGGGCGACAGTGGGAGTAATGGAGGTGAGGAGGCGGGAAGGAATGGGATCAAGGGGGCAAGTGGAAGGGTTGGAGGAGGAGAGCAGAGAGGAGATTTCCTTAAGGGAGGCAGGGGAGAAGGAGGACATGAGAGAAGGAGGGGGAGGAGGGAGAGGGGTGGGAGTGGGAAGAGAGGAGTGGGAAGCGATGTCGAGGCGGATCTTGTCTATCTTGGAGGTGAAGAAGGAGGCAAGATCCTGAGCAGAAAGGGAAGAAGGAGGGGGAGGACAGGGAGGCTTGAGGAGGGAGTCAAAGGTAGAGAACAGGCGGCGAGGGTCCCGAGAACAGGACTCAATGCGGGAGGCATAGTAGTGTTGTCTAGCAAGGGAGATAGCAGAAGTAAGGGTGGAGAGACAGAATTTGAAGTGAAGGAAGTCAGCGTGAGAATGGGATTTGCGCCAGAGTCGTTCAGCAGCACGAGTGCAAGAACGGAGGTGGCGGATACTAGGGGTGAGCCAAGGACGGGGGTTGTGGGAGAAGGCAGGGCGGGAAGAGAGAGGGGCATGGGAGTCAAGTGTGGAGGAGAGAGAGGCGTTGAGAGCAGAGACAGCGGAGTCAGGGGAGGAGGAAGAGAAGACTGTAGGAAGAAGGGGAGAGAGAGAGGAGGCAAAGTCCAGGGGATCAATAGCTTGAAGGTCACGGAAGGGGCGTAGAGAAGGGGAAGAGGAGGGGGGACAGTGGGAAATGTTGAAAGAGGCAAGGAAGTGGTCTGATATAGGATGAGGATCGAAGGAGAGATCAGCGACAGAGCAGTTTCTAGAGAGGACAAGATCAAGAGAATGGCCATTAGTATGGGTGGGGGAGTTGGTCCAAAGGTGGAGGTTGAAGGAGGAGGCTAGGGAGAGGAAGCGAGAGACTGAGGGCTGAGATGGGTCATCAACATGAATGTTGAAGTCACCAAGGATGAGAGTGGGGATATCAACAGAGAGGAAGAAAGTGAGCCAGGACTCAAAGTCAGAAAGAAAGGAAGAGAGAGGACCAGGGGGACGGTAGATGACAGCAACACGTAGATGGAGGGGGGAGTAGAGGCGCACGGAGTGAGCCTCAAAGGTATGGAAGGAGAGAGAGGGGGGAGGAGAAATTGGTTGGAACTGACAGGATTTAGCAAGAAGGAGGCCCACCCCACCACCCCGTCCTTCAGGGCGGGGTTGGTGAGAGAAGGAGAGACCCCCACAGGAGAGGGTAGCAGGCGTGACAGAGTCCGAGGGAGTGATCCAAGTTTCAGTAAGGGCAAGGAGCTGGAGGGAGCGAGAGAGGAAAAGATCATGGATATAGGGAGCTTTACTGATAGATGAGCGACAGTTCCAGAGGGAGCAGAAAAATGGTAGTTGATGAGGGGGGAGGCAAGGAATAGGGATAAGATTGGGAGAAGGGGAGCGTCGTGGTAGGCTAGAGACAGGAGGAATAGGGATAAGATTGGGAGAAGGGGAGCATCAAGGAAGGCTAGAGACAGGAGGAGTGGAAGGGGAGCAAGGTGAGAAGGTAGCCAAGGGAGAAAAGGATGTATGGGGGAGGTTAGAGAGTGGTGATCGGTTGGGTGGAGGAAGAAGCAGGGAGGAGAAAAGTAGAGGGAGAAAAAGATGGACAGGAAGAGGAGAAGGGGAGGAGGGAAAGAAAAGGCGAGAAAATAGGGCAGGCATGTTAGTGAGTAAGATAGGAGGGAAAAATACAGTAGAAGAAATGGAGAAAAGTAGCTGTAAGGTGCGCGCCATAAAGCATGCGCCTTTCGGCCCGCTGGTCGGTGGAGTTTGGGGTGGCAGAAAGGCCAAACCCCAGGAGAGTCGTGGTGTCCGCAAGCGATGACAGCCGAGGATGCTGGGAGCGTATGCAGACGAGCTGCAACCTCACCAGTTCTCGGCCCGCTGGTTGGTGGAGCTTGGGGTGGCAGAAAGGCCAAACCCCAGGAGAGTCACGGTGTCCTCAAGCGATAACAGCCAAGGATGCTGGGAGCATATGCAAACGAATGGATGAGGGCGAGTCGACTGAAGTTGAATGATGAACAAGATGGAGAGGATGTTGGTGGGTAAGGCAGTGGATGTGGTGGTCCCTGTCACTGACGAGGTTCACCCTGCGCTTCTTCTCCAGGTTCGCAGTCTGGACTTGCTCTTCAATCCGCACGTCTGCATGGATCTCCAGGTGGGGTTGGTGGCGAAGAGTGCGTTTCGCCAGTTACATCTAATGCATCTGCTTCAGCCATACGTATCAGATAGCGACCTAGCCACCGTCATCCATGCTTTCATTACCTTGAGACTGGACTATGGTAACGCGCTCTACTGGGGCTACCTATGGTGATGGTACAGAGACTGCAGCTAGTGCAGTTTGTGAGCTGCACTGAGCCGTCTGTTGCTGGAAGGGGGCTGGATATTAATTTGGATATAAATCAATCAATCTCTTTACACGGTCGGGCTGCCGTGAGCACATTACACCGGTGCTCCAGGCTCTGCACTGGTTGCCTATAGTCTTCCAGGTCCAATTCAAGATGTTCGTGTTGACCTATAAAGCCCTACACAGCCTTGGCCCGACTTGCCTATGGATTCATTTCACTCTCCATGCTCTGGAGTGACCCTTGTGGTCGGTTGGGAGTGCCCGCCCCGAGGTCCCTGCGTGGCCACTATGGCGAGGGCGTTCTCAGTGGCCGCACCTTGGCTGTGGAATTTCCTTCCGGTGGAGGCCTAGATGGCCCGAATCCTCCCTTCCTTCCAGCGTATGACTAAAATCTGGCTATTCCGGCAGGCGTTTGGCAGGGGAGATGGGGTATAGGGTGGGGGGTTGTGGATTAGGGAGGGAGACCTATTGTTTTTGCCTTCTCTTTTATTGTGTTTTAGCTTGAGGTTTTACTGTTTTTATATGTAAGCTGCCCCGAGCTGCCTGAAGCAGGAGGTGCAGGGTAACAAAATTTGTTAAGTAAATAAATAAATAAATAAATTCACAGTGGAATAATCATTCCATTATCCATAGTTGCAGTAATTTTTTAAAATGCTATGAAGCAATTTTGCATTTTACCCACATGTCTGAAGTGGACTTAATTTAAATACTTTAGGCTCCAAGTCAGAAATTTAGATCATTGTGAGCTTTCTGCAAATGGGGCAGTTTGCACATGGGCTTTTTTCTACAGAAATGATGTATCATTAAAATCTGCCACTAAAACACAATTCAGAATTATTGTAAAAATCAAGGATTACTCAACACTCAAAAGAAAAGCAAGTCCATTTCCAGGATGGTCACAACAGAAGGTCATATCTAGATTCTGATAGAAAAAACTATTATAGAACTAACATATGCTTGCACACAGGAAAAACTGGGTAAATGTGGTCCAAATGTCATTCACTGATTAAAAAGCAACCAGTACCACCGACAAAGTTTTAAGTTAGAATTGGTATAGATCAGCTCACTAAACTCAGTTCTTTTGTGACATTAAAAAGATGACTTCCAAATGATGATTAATACTCACCAAAGTTACAATTTATTCTTGCCAAGATGACCCAAACTGAAATGTACACAAAACTCAAAGCCACAATTTGCACTTCTGCTGTCTAACAGTTGTCTTGCTACAAAAGAGTCTAAATAATAGAGGTTTGAACAACAAGTTGGAGAATGCTACAAAAGAACATTTAATTTAAACAATACATAGCAGAAAATGCTCCGATGAAAGCAATCACTTGCTGCAGGAACTGCTGGGGACAAAAAGTCTAAATACATCCACTCTCTGATCTACACTAACAAAAGCCAAAGCGAACTCATTAGGAAAATTCTCAAAACCACAGGACATTGTTATCAGAAATACTGCTGTCACAACAAACCAACTTGACTCAGATAAAAATCACTTCAACCATCCAATAACTAGTTAGAAATATCTAGTCAGAGAGGGATGTGTGTGAGCAAAGCTACCTTAGCTATCTAGTTTATACAGCACGCTTACCTTTTACCATTTTTAAAATACAAGAATACAGTTTTTAGAAGAAATTATTTGGTAAAGAACTTGCAAACATAAAAATGGAGGTTAACTCAATAAGGAATTTCTACAGAAAACCTCTAGAGAACAGCATTTTATAAACTAGGTTGCAAACAGTATTAGTTAATGTATTCTTAATTTGTGTACATTATGGAGACCTGGCTGGACACTGAGTCAGGGCCTATATTGGCTGGCCTTGTTCTGGATGGGTACCAGTGGCAGCGGTTGGTTTTTAAGGCTGGTGTGACAGTGGGCAGGTTGAAGTTGCTGCAGGCGGGCCTAGGGGCAATGCAGGGGCAACGGTAGGCCAGTGGCGTGGTTTAACCCAGCAACAAGGAGTTCCCAGGCTTGGTGCTTACTCGACGTTTGACTGCAGTGGGGAACTGGATGAGGGCGAACCACTCGAAGTTGAATCCCGACAAGATGAAAGGGATGGTTGTGTGGAAAGCTGGGGGAGTGATGGCCCCCATCACTGATAGCGTCCATCCTCCCCTGATATCTCAGGTCTGTAGTCTGGAGGCCCTCCTAGATCCACAGCTCTGCCTGGATGCCCAGGTGGCAGCAGTGGCGAAGGGCACATTTCGCCAATTACACCTGGCACAATGGCTTAGGCTGTATGTCTCGGACTCTGACCTTCCCACAGTCATCCATGCTTTTATTACCTCGAGACTGGACTACTGTAATGTGCTCTACGTGGGGCTACCCTTGGTGATGGTCCAGAGACTGCAGCTGGTGCAAACTGCGGCAGCCCGTCTTTAGGGTGACGAGTCATTGCGAGCATATTACTCCGGTGCTCTGTTCTCTGCATTGGCTACCGATAGTCCTCCAGGCCCAATTCAAGGTATTGGTTTTGACCTTTAAAGTCCTAAACGTCCTGGGACCCGCTTATCTGCAGTACCGCCTCATGCTCCAGATTCTGGATTGGCCTCTGCTGTTGGCCGGGGATGTCCTCCTTCAGGTTCACCGTGTTTCCCAGGTGTGAAAACGCCCATGAGGAGGGCGTTCTTGGTAGCCGCTCTGCAGTTGTGGAACTCCCTCCCGTTGGAGGTCTGCCTGGCTGTAGACCTCCCCTCTTTCCGTAGACAATGTATGCCTCTGCCGAGGGAGACAGGATGGGTGGGTTGGTCCCTTTGCCGAGGGAGCCGGGTCTTACACTGTCTATGGAAAGAGGGGAGGTCTACGGCCAGGCAGACCTCCAACGAGAGGGAGTTCCACAGCCACAGAGCGGCCACCAAGAACGTCCTCCTCACTGTCAACACCCAGGAAACCTCAAGGAGGGCACCCCTGGCCAACTGCAGAGGCCAATCCAGAATCCGGAGGGTGAGGTGGTCCTGCAGGTAAGTGGGGTCCAGGCTGTTTAGGGCTTTAAAAGGTCAAATCCAACAACTTGAATTGGTCCCAGAAGACTAGGGTGTTTTTTTTATTAGTTTTACTGTTGAGTTATTTTGAACATTAAATTTTACAATATTATTTGTTTTAAAATGTTGCTAGCTGCCCCAAGATGAGGCAACTGCATAAAAATACACACAAAAAAATCCCCAACAAGGCAGAGGTTCCTGGACTGTCCAGGCCAGGACACGAAATTTGCAGCCACCCGAGAGTCACTGGCGCCCAGAAAACTGAGGCTGGCGACTGGTTCAGGGGTGTAGTGGGGAAAGAACGGTTTAATATCAGGATAAGGACTAGCAACTGATATTTTTTTATTATTATTGGAAACCATCATTAAGGACAGAATTACAGGGCATGTTGACAAACATGGCTTAATGGGGAAGATTCAACACAGATTTAGTAAAGGTAAATCATGCCTCACTAACGTGTGGAATTCTTTGAGGGTGTAAATAAGCATGTGGACAAGGGAGACCCAGTAGATATAGTCTACCTGGATTTCCAGAAAGCATTTGATAAGGTCCCTCATGAGAGACTCTTGAGAAAATTAAAAAGTCATGGGATAGGTGGTAGTGTCTTACTATGGATCAGAAACTGGTTGAAAGACAGAGAGCAAAGGGTTGGACTAAATGGTCAGTTTTCACAATGGAGAGATGTAAAAAGTGGTGTGCCTCAGGGATCTGTATTGGGACCGGTGCTGTTTAATGTATTCATTAATGATTTGGAAAAGGGTGTTAAGAGTGAGGTGATCAAATCTGAAGACGACACCAAGCTATTCAAGGTAGTTTAAACACGAGCAGACTGTGAGGAACTGCAACGGGATCTTACGACACTGGGTGCCTGGGCATCTAAATGGCAAATGAGATTTAATGTGGACAAGTGCAAAGTGATGCACGTAGGGAAAGATAATCCAAACTATGTGTACACAATGCTGGGTACTAAGCTAGGAGTTACCACTCAGGAAAAGGATCTGGGGGTGGTTGTGGACAATACAATGAAATCCACAGCGCAGAGCGCAGCAGCAGTCAGAAAAGCAATCAATGTTAGGAATTATTCGAAAGGCGATAGAGAATAAAACTGAGGTCATAATGCCTCTATACAAATCAATGATGCAACCGCACCTGGAATATTGTGTGCAGTTCTGGTCACCCCATCTCAAAAAAGACATAGCTGAACTAGAAAAGGGACAGAGAAGGACAACAAAAATGATCAAGGCCATGGAAAGGCTCCCGTATGAGGAGAGGCTTGGTAGGTTGGGGCTCTTCAGTTTGGAGAAGAGACGACTGAGAGGAGATATGATAGAGGTCTGTAAAATCATGAGTGGTGTGGAACTAATAAACAAGAAGCAGTTATTTACCTTCTCAGCAAATACTAGAACTAGGGGACACTCCATGAAACTCATGGGTGGCAAGTTTAAAACAAATAAAAGATAATATTTTTTCAATCAGCGTATAATTGGGATGTGGAATCTACTGCCAGAGGTTGTGGTAAGGGCCAGTACTATAACTGAGTTTAAAAGAGGTTTGGACAAGTTTCTGAAAGATAGGTCCATTAGCAGCTATTAGCCAGACACAAAAGGGAACATGACGGGAGCTGAGGGAAAACAACATTGAATGGATCCCCCATTGTGACCTGTTGGGTGCTTCTCCCAAGTCACCGTGATTGGCCACTGTTGGAGACAGGACGCTAGGCCAGATGGACCATTGGTCTGACCCAGTATGGCACTTATGTTCTTATTATTTTTTTGCTCCCCGAGTTTGATCTAAAATTTCATATTTTACTAGCCAAGCATAAGGGGAAGGGAGCCCAGGACTGTAAAGGTCCACTCACTTTGGGGGGTAGGGGGGGAAGAGGCGGAGCGGCCTGAGAAGCGCCTAGGGTAGCAAACATCCCAAGTCCTGGGTTCATGAACATTGTTGACTAGCAAAGTCATCACAAAATGAGCTTCAATTATCATTGTGAGGTCACTTATCTTCCAGGAAGAGACAACGTAAGCAAAACTTTCAACGAACTGCACTTGATGCTCTTTCATTAAGCTATCCAGGCTGGCTAACTAATCGGACTGAGTGACCACCATAACCTTGGTCTTTGACCAGTTCAGGACAATTTTAAATAATAAATTTTCTGCCAAATGGTGCACGGAGCGTTTCACAACACTAAACATAGAATAATATAAAATCCATTAAAAACAATTTAAAAGAGGATGAGAAAATGCATTAAGGAGAAGATCTTGGAGTGTTAACTGCCAAATATTCCAAGATCGTCAAATGTTCTTAGCAGACCTGCCAGTGGACACCTGCTTACATTCTTACAGAATAGTCAGGCTGACCACCCAAAGCAGCCACACTTAATGCTTCGTTACCTCAGTTCCACAGCCTACATTTTGCTGTTCATCTTGGTTTACAGGCCAATCTTTACACAACAAGAAAATTATGACCAGCTGAGATATATTCTTTATCCTACCTAATTAAAACTTAAAAAGCTGCATCCAAGCAGGGGGATGGACTAGATAACCCTCTGAAGGATAGATAGCAAGGACTGGGCCCATGCTGTTTGTACAACCCAGCCAGCCAGATTCTGAGCAGAGCCTCAAAACTGTAAGCAAGTCCAGCAGGCCTACACAAGGCCAAACAAACTAGATAAGGAACTTGAAGCCAAATGGTCATGCAACGGTATTATTACTTTCCTCCAATACCGCAATCCTCCCACCAACCCCCGAGACATTCCTCACCAGGCACAACTCCCTGTGACAGGCACACACAAGACAGGCACCTTCCCCGATGTGCTTTCCAGGTTTTATTTGCTCTGGTATGCAAGCCTCCTGAGGAGCACCGTTGACTGATGGCTGCAATTAGGACCTCTCAAAAACAGGTGGCAGAACATTCCAGACTGTAGCCCAACCAGACACAGGTAATCAAATACCTTTCCTGGGGAATTTTTTCCCTCCTCCCTCCACTAAAGCAATCCTATAGCTCTGTTTCCAGCTGTTTGTCAAGGGACAGGTGCCCTCTGATTATAAAACTGGTTTCAAGTGATACTACTATTGAAATTCTTGTCAAAACCCCTTCCTTTTAATTCAATTAATTGGTTTGCATATCATTCAAACCCCTATCTGCACTCGCCTTATGATGAAGTCTACCAGGTGAACTTCACTGCCAGCCTAGAATCACACAGGGCAGACAAAGCACAAACCTTTGGAATTTTGAAATTCCGAGACATGACAAGCCAATGCAATCTACTTATTTCTCCTGGGATAAGAATACTATTGTCCAACCAAAGGCTAGATTAAAGACCTCTCAGATGGTGTTGGTAAATGACATGAAAAGCTACATTAAAAAATGGGACACCTATTTCTAAATTTTTTCATGCAAAATCTTACCACAGCATCCCTGGTAAAGCTTCCCAAATTAGGCAAGATAAATAACAAAAAAAACACTTATCCCAAAGAATTGCACTTTTTTGCCAGATTTCACACATCAACACTTTGTAGGTCTTCTGTGTATAAGTTTGTGCTAAGAGCAATTTCCCAAAAAGTGAGCTATCACTCTAGAAGCCATTATTATTATGGTCAGACAGGAAACTGCTGGTAAGTTAGAGAAAGGAAAAAGGTGGGGTACAGTTATGTTAGAAAGGAGAATTGGTAACCTACCTTAGGTGAATTCCTTTCTTTCATACACTCTGCATGAAAGAAAGGTGCAATTGCAGCGATCGTGAAACACCCCCCACCCCACCCCCGGTGGTTGAGATAGGCCTTTGCCGTCACATTGTCTGTATACACCAGGATGTGCCGTGAGGAAAATGTCGGGGCCAGCTGCTTGAGAGCGAGGCAAATGGCTTTCAATTTGAGAAGATTGATCTTCTTGCCCACATCCCTCTGAGTCCAGATACCCTGGGCTGAATGAGCTCTGAATGGCCTCCCCATCCCTAGAGGCTGGCATCCGTTGTTACTACTGTCCTTGTTGGTTCTGTAAGGGGGACGCCTTCCTGGAGCATCTCTGGCCTTAACCACCAGGACATTGAGGTCTTTAGGCTTCGTGGGATGAGAACCCAGGGGTTGAGCCCCAGCGTAAGCTCTCTTTGAAAACCCATGAGCTGCCTCTGCAAGGGACGAAGGTGGAAACGTCCCCAAGTCACCTGTCTGATGCAGGAAATCAGTAGACCCAGTAATCTTGCTAGCAGCTTGAGTCTCATGCGTCGTAGTAGTCTCAGCTGGTGTATTAACGACCTGATCTTGTCCCGCCGTTCTGGGGGAACGAACGCGCGGTCTAAGGCGGTATCCACCAATATCCCTAGATGCTCCAGTCTGCGGCTCGGTGTTAGGTGACTCTTGCTGGTGTTTCTCAGCAGGCCGTGTTTCTCCAAGTACTGGATCGTGACATTCAGATGCGTCTGAGCACTGGACGCGGAGTTGGCCCTGATTAGCAGGTCGTCCAGGTAAGCATAAATGTGTATTCCCTTGCTGCGAAGGTTGGCAATGAGGGGAACTAAGATCTTCGTGAAGACTCTGGGAGCAGACAACAGACCGAAGGGCAAAGCTCTGAACTGCCAGTGCTCCCCACTGTATGCGAACCTGAGTCATTTCTTGTGTGGCTCCCAGATTGGCACGTGCAGATAGGCTTCCCTGAGGTCCAGAGATGCCATCCAGTCGTACTTTTGCAGGCTCTGACAGATTGATGCCGCAGTCTCCATCTTGAACCTCCTTTCTCTTCACATATTTGTTCAGGGCTTTGAGATCTAACACAGCTCTCCATTTTCCCTGTTTCTTGGCGACTAGAAACAGGATAGAATAAATGCCGGAGAAACGTTCCGGCATGGGGACCACGATATTAACTTTGAGAGAAACTGCGTTGCAGTCTACATCTCTCCTCAGAGCAGAGTCCACGCCCCTATCTGTAGGGTCCTTAGGGTGACAATCTCCCTCAGTTGGGAACACAGTCTGACGAGCAAGCGAGGCCACTGCTGCGTCTATTTTGGGGCTCTTAAACAGGGGCTCCTCTTTTCCTGGAGAACGAATAAAGCAAATCCTGTGCCTTGTTCATCTTGAAAGATCTGTCAGGGTGCTTCCACTGCTCTAGCACCAACCTTTCAAAGGCCTTGTCTAAGGGCAGCCCCTGATCCCTGCCATGCAGGGAGGGGAGCAACTCCCTTGTTTCCTCCTCCTGCGAGTCAGAGGAGGCCTCTTTGGGGGGTTTCTCTTTGAGTTGGAGGGTTTTTATAACCTGCCCCATAAGCTCTTCTCTGCCCTGACTGGGAAAGTGTCTGTCCCTATCACTGGGGTCCGCAGGAGATTCTGCCCATTCCCCTTCTTCCAAGACAGACCCTGTATCAGACTCTAATGAATCTGAGTCTGAAACTGTCAGAACCTTATTGCTGAAGGCCTGGCTGGAACCCTCTGGCTGCTTGTCCTCCTCAGAGCCCTAAGGAGAGAGTAATAACTGGGCCCTGGCTCCCCCGGTGGAGCCTTGTGCTTCTTGGTCAGCACCTTGGGCTTCCCCACCCTGAGGAGTTTCGCGCCGGCCCTGCCTGAGGAGGAAGGAGAGTCCCTTTTTCTCTTTGCTCCCAGCTTGGCCCGGGCTAGTTCCCTCAAGGAAACTAAAATCTTGCCCATGGTTTGGGCTATAGTGTTTAAGGAGGGAGCCTGCGTCTCCGGAGGGCCTCCTTCATTTGCGGGCGTTCCCGCCCTGCTAGTGGGGGAGGGAGGGGAACCGGCTCCTTACTAGCCGAGCTCATCTTTATTTATTTTATTTTAAATCACGGCTTCTGGTAAGGGGGACGGGATCAAGCAGCGCTGATCCCGTCCTGAGGCAGGGGGATCACCAAACTGGCGCTGTTCGCTAGGCGGGAAGCTGCGCGATGTCCCCTGCTCCCCGGCACAGTGCAAGGGAGCTGGCTGGGGCTTCAATATAAATCTATGGCCCAAGAGCGAAAACCCGAGACCGCGTCTGGGATCGCTGCCCCTTCAAGCCCCGCCAAACTGCTTTTCTAATCCAAGCCTTTTTTTTTCTTTTTCTTTTTTTTTTAAAGATCTGAGGCTCCGAACGAGCGTCCTACAGGTCTAGAGGCAGAAGATGGCCTGGAGAAGCGACTGGGTAGTTCCAGTGACGCAGGCGCAGAAGAAAATTAGTCATCTGCCTCCTATCGGTCAATGGTAGAACTACCCAACAGGACGAGGATGCAGAGGTATGTGAAGAAAAGGATACCTAGACAGTTTGTAACCATAAGTTATTAACCACCACCTCTTTTTGCTCTCTACTGACCAAGCCAATCATACTAACACACCCAGCACAATACAATGAACACACATAGTAAGTGCAGTAGTGAATCTCTTTTCCTCATTTGCTTTCCATTCCAGCCCATTCAAAAGGCTGCTTCCAGAGAGAGATTCCTTTCATGCTATTCTGACCATTCTGCAGTGGTTTAATCTGAATACTATCTTCCCATCCATGCTGCAGATACCAACATTTGCCTCTTCATTTAGAGACATGGGGATATGGATCTTGCATATCTTCCACCTAAGTATTCATATTCATTGCCCCATGAATTTCTCTTTGTCTTTTTAAATATCACCACTGCAAATTAGTACTAGGACTAAAACAGGAGTTTGCAAAAATGAAAATTCCTGTCGAAATCCCAGTGCCTGACACAATCTTGGTCAAACCAAGAACCTCTTGGTATTCTGTAGTGTCTCAATTGACATTTCATTTCTTGATTTACTGATATTTGCATACCAGGATTCCGTTTACTTCTTTGCCGTTTACCACTTTATCATCAATTTCAAATCCAGAGGTAATACCATTATAATACCACATTTCTTCTATCTTCTCTGCACTCCATTTCCCTTGTACTTCTTTGTCACTTGTTGGTTGTTACACAGATTCCTTTACAAATCTGTAATCCAGTTGCAGATTGGTCAAAGCAAAGGAACCACACACACTTCTGATTGGAGGCACTGTTGTTTAAAACTACTATTTTGGGGCAAGCGGAGGGGAGTGTGTTAAAGGGTGAGCTATTCACACATTGATTGGCAACAGAGGACAGAAACAGAAGTAAAACGGTACCCTCGGCAATGCAGTAAATGAATGGCATGCGGTAAACAAAGTCAGCAAATTGGAATGGTATCTTGTGGTATTGTGAGAACTCAGAAATCATATATTTGGAAGTGGTTGGAAAATTGATCCTGGTTCCCAAGATGGTGAAATGCTCATGAATAAAAATGTTGCTGCTCATTTAAGTCCTAATTAGTACTTTTAATGCTTTCACCTAAATCAAAAGAAAAGTCCACCCTGAAATCTGCATTTTCCAGCGACACACATTACCTAAAGCCAATTCATCATGAAACTGTTTATTCTGTGTTCCAGTCTATGATTTACCTGCTTTTGTCCTAGGTATAAAACGTGTGAAGCAAAGCTGTGAAGCACAATTCTCCTGTGCAGAAGCATATATCTATTTAGCCAAACTGCTCTACCTTCAAGTGACTGCATTCCGCCACCACAACTTATTAAATGAATCTCCTTTTGCACAAAATATAATTTTATTCACCTCTTAGATTCCAAATACAAAAGCAGGCAGTATTAATAAAAAAATCCATGAATTTTAGATTGTACGCTTGCGTATCTTCCTAACATACCCCAAACTTCCAGTTTACTAAAGTTTAGGTTTGCATCAATACTAGATTCACTGTGTGTCTGCTGTTGTCTATCACGACTTGAGAATAAAAATATAATTAATATGCTTCCAAAGTAGCAAATTCAGTAACCAATTCCTCTAGGGCTGAATACTCAACGTTCATTTCCAGCCCAGTGTGAAGTGAAACAACAAAAATGCCTTTCTAGTTCATTCAATTTGAGTATTAAAGTTTTCTGTGAAGTCAGTACAACGGTGTCCTAGGGATTCATTTTCCTGAACCTGGTCATAACATATATCTTCTGAAAACAGAAGAGCAAATAAAGAGAAACAGAAGAAACCTTCAAATCAGTGTTGCTATCTGATGACGAGCTATCATGAGCGGTATTTATAAGTGTTTTTAAGCTTTTAAATGCTTAAACCGTTCAGCCAAAATCACCCACCAATGTAGATATAGCCCTAGTGCCAAGCTTGACCCAAGTTCACAAGCCCCCACAATGCGTTTTGGCAAGTTTAAAAAATACCCAGAACTGGAAGAAAATCCTTCCTCTTTGATGAACATTTAATACATCTGAGGCCGTCAGCAGCAGTACTCTCTACTCAGCATAGTATTCACAGGCATCAAATTTAATAAAATGACCCCAATAAAAGTTAATCAGAAGTGTTTAAATGTATTGGCAATAAAACAAATTTTATAGCCAGCAGCGTCAGTTATCTTCTATGTGACAAATTAACTGAGCACTGAAAATGGGAGATGCATCAGTACCACTGAAACAATGAATACGACTCAAATCAGCAGACAGGGTTACTTCTTAAGCGGAGCATACATAAAAACTAAGCCCAGAATCCTTTGGTATCTGGTGCTACACAAGCAGCAAAATGATTTTCTCCTTGAGGAAAGTTAACTTAGTATATATTTCAAAAATAAATATGTAAGTTTTACAACATTGCTTGAAGATGCAAGTAACATATTCCCAACCCCAGCAATCTACCAATGCAGAGTATATTATTAATTATTATGATTATTATAATAAGCACTTGTATAGCACCAGCTGTGTACCTGCCACTTTACAGAACAATGAGATGGACGCAGTCCCTGCCTACGGTTTACAATCTAAAAGACTCTGAGGGGGGAGACAAGGAGAGGGGACATAGGGAGAGACAAGGGACAAAACATTCAAGCGGATGCCAAGTCTCAAGTGCACATGCTTGGCTTGGTTACAGTCAGGGGGCGGGCAGACAGTAAATGTTGAGAGGAAAGTTCTAGCAAGCGTCGGGAAAGGGACGAGGAAGAGGTGGGTTTTGAGGAGGGATCTGAAGGAGCGGATGGAGGGGGCAAGGCAGATGTGGGCAGGGAGGAAGTTCCAGGCATGCGGGGCGGCGAGGGAGAAGGGACGAAGGCGGTTAGGGGAGCAGGGGAAACGAGGGAGAGTGAGGGAGGGGGCAGAGGAGGGTTCCCTCTCCTCTTTCCTTCCGGACTTTGAATCCTGGCTCACCTTCTTCCTCTCCGATGATATCCCCACTCTTATCCTTGGTGATTTCAACATTCACGTTGACACGCCCTCCGCCCCCTCTGTTTCCCGCTTTCTCTCTCTCGCTTCCTCCTTTAATCTCCGACTCTGGACCGACTCCCCCACTCATACTGACGGCCATTCCCTCGACCTCGTCTTCACTCGAAACTGTTCTCTAACTGACCTCTCCTTTGACCCCTTCCCTAGTTCTGATCACTTCCTCGGCTCCTTCAGCCTTTCCCACCGACCCCCCTCCGCCTCCCCCTCTATGCGCCCCTTCCGCAATATGCAGGCCCTTACTCCCTCGGAGTTTGCCGCACATCTTTCCCCCCTTCTCCCCCCCGTTTTCGCCTCCTCCTCCCCTGACTCTGCTGTCTCTGCTCTCAACGCTTCTCTCTCCTCGACCCTTGACTCTCTTGCCCCCCCCTCTGCTCGCCCCGTCCGCCCCCTCGACCCCCGCCCCTGGCTTACCCCTGCCATCCGCTACCTCCGCTCCTGCGCCCGGGCTGCCGAACGCCTCTGGCGCAAATCCCGCTCCCTCCCTGACTTCCTCCATTACAAATTCTCCCTCTCCTCCCTCTCCTCGGCTATCTCCCTAGCTAGGCATCGCTATTATGCCTCTAGGATCGAATCTTTCTCCCGCGACCCTCGCCGCCTTTTCTCTACTTTCGACTCCCTTCTCAAACCCCCCTGCCCTCCTCCGCCCTCTTCCCTTGCTGCTCAGGATCTTGCGTCGTTCTTCACCTCCAAGATTGACAAGATCCGTCGGGATATTGTCCCCCGCCCCCCTCCCTCCTCGCATCCTTCCCTCCTGCCTCTCTCCAGGAAATCTCTGCTCTTCTCTCTTCATCCAACCCCTCCACCTGCCCCCTTGACCCGATCCCCTCCCGCCTCCTGACCTCTATTGCTCCCACTGTCGCTCCCCCCCTTCTGCATGTTGTCAATCTCTCCCTTTCCACAGGCTCCTTCCCCTCTGCCTTCAAACATGCCACTGTCTCCCCCATCCTCAAAAAGCCTACCCTGGACCCTTTCGATCCCTCTAGTTACCGGCCGGTCTCCCTCCTTCCCTTTGCTTCGAAGCTCCTGGAACGTGTCGTCTACTCCCGCTGCCTGAACCTCCTCTCTGCCAACTCCTCCCTGGACCCTCTCCAGTCCGGCTTCCGCCCCCTCCACTCTACTGAAACTGCCCTGGCCAAGATCACCAATGATCTACTTGTCGCTAAATCGAAGCGCCACTACTCCGTTCTTGTCCTCCTTGACCTCTCTGCTGCCTTTGACACTGTCGACCACTCGCTCCTCTTGGACTCGCTTTACTCTTTGGGCTTCCGTGGCTCTGTCTTTGACTGGTTCTCCTCCTACCTCTCTGACCGCTCCTTTAATGTCTCCCTCCCCGAGTCGACCTCCCCCTCCCTTCCCCTCTCGGTTGGGGTTCCCCAAGGTTCTGTCCTTGGCCCTCTCCTCTTCTCTATCTACACCCTGTCCCTTGGCGAAATTATTGCCTCCCACGGATTCCAATACCATCTCTATGCTGATGACACCCAACTCTATCTCTCTACCCCCTCTCTCTCCTCCTCTATCCGCTCACGCCTCGTCGACTGCCTCTCTGATATCTCCGCCTGGATGTCCCGACGCCAACTCAAACTGAACATGGCCAAGACTGAACTCCTCATTTTTCCTCCATCCCCCTCCTCTCCCTCTGACCTGACCGTCTGCATTGATGGGGTCACCATCCGTCCTGTTCTCCGTGCCCGCAGCTTGGGCTTCATTTTTGACACGCACCTCTCCTTTAAACCTTACATTGACTCTGTGGCCAAATCCTGCCGATTCGCTCTCCTCAACATTGCCCGCATACGCCCCTTTCTATCTATCTCCTCGGCCAAAATCCTTGTTCATGCCATGGTTATCTCTCGCCTCGACTACTGCAACCTCCTCCTTGCTGGCCTCCCTCGCTCCCACCTGTCCCCCCTTGTTGCGATCCAAAACTCTGCCGCCAAGATCATTCACTCTGCCCGTCGCTTCGACCATGTAACGCCTCTCCTCCTCTCCCTTCACTGGCTCCCCCTTCCTGAACGTATCCTGTTCAAACTCCTGGTTTTCACGTTCAAATCGCTCCATGACCAAGCTCCCCCTTACCTCTCGGACCTAATCGCCCTACGCACTCCTGCGCGCGCTCTCCGCTCTTCCTCTGTCCCCTCCCTCGCTCTCCCTCGTTTCTCCTGCTCGCCCAACCGCCTTCGTCCCTTCTCCCTCGCTGCCCCGCATGCCTGGAACTCCCTCCCTGCCGACATCCGCCTTGCCTCCTCCCTCCGCTCCTTCAAATCCCTCCTCAAGACCCACCTTTTCCATGCTGCCTTTCCCAATGCCCTCTAGTCTTTCCCCTTGCTCTTACTGTCAGCCCTCCTCTGCTGACTGCTGCTACCGACCACCTTGTAACCAAGCCAAGTACACGCACCTGAGACTTCGCATCCGCCTGAATGTTTGTTTGTCTTCTCCCATGTCTCTCCCGCTGTCCCCTCTCCTTGTCTCCCCCTCCTTGTCTTTTAGATTGTAAGCCACAGGTAGGGACCGCATCTGATTGTATGTTCTGTACAGCGCCAGGTTGCAACTGGCGCTTTATAAATGTTTAATAATAATAAATAATAATAAGAGGAGGGGTGGAGAGTGCGTGCAGGAGTGTGTAAGGAGATAAGGACTGAGAGGTATTTATTTAAAATGTATTCGGCCTTAGCTTTCGTCATAGCCAACAAAATGAACAAAATACAACTGCCAATGCACAAGACAAGCAGTATCAACAATAGTACTATAACAAGCAACATTCATAACCAAAAGTACTACAATCATTTACCCAATTACACATTACTAATGTAAATCCTAAGGAATCTCATTAGATATCTTAACTTCCCACCTCGACTCTGCAGGATTTAGGGGAGACAAAGGAGACTGATTGTGTGTCGTAATAATCTTAACTCAGAGAAATGCACAGGATATCCAGGAATCCAAGTCTGGGCAGCAAACCTGCGAGAGAAGATTGGCATATTTCCTCAAACCACTCCTACCCCTTGAATTACCAACTCTGTGACCCTGCTCTGAATTCCTGCTTTAATTTCCCGCCTTTTTTTGCTAGTTAACCAGACAAACAATGCTACTGCGAACATTTCTTCCTTAGAGGGCTGGTTATATAACAATCGCAATAAATCTAAGCATTCGTAACCTGTCTGGTCCTCTATATAAGGGTACAGCCAAACCGTTCTTAGACTCTGATAGTGTGGGCAATTCAGTACAAAATGTTCCATTGTCTCGATTTCGTCCCGATAGCATGTACAACGGCGGGAGTCATACTTGATACGGGCATATCTGCCTTCGACCACCGCCGTCTGAATTTGTTCGAATCTGAATAAAGTGTAGGTTCTCCGCAGGATTCTATTAGTTCACTGGTCCAAGTACAGCTCGAAGGACACGGTGTTCTTAACTGAGGCTAACCGGGGGACTATCTTCCATTTACAAACTGTGGCTAAGTCCTCCTGGTGGGCTATATCCCTTAATCTAAGTTTGAGCTCTCTTTTAATTGCACCAAAAGATTTTCCGAGGAAATATATCAGGGAGAATCCCATGTTATTTAGGAGCACTGTGAGATATTTAACCCAGGGGAAAGGTCTAACCCCATTATGCTCCAATTCTTCCATTAGGCACTGAAGGGACAAAATGTTCTCACTTTGGGATAATAGTCTGAACCAGTATCCCATAGAAGCCAACTTTCCAGAATACTCCACGGGCGAACAGCCTGCCTCTGCTCGCACGACCGCTCCGGGCACATTAGTCCCTACCCTGAGCAGTCGACGGAGAAAGGAGTTCCGGATCCTCTCCAGATCTATCATATTAGGGAACGGAATAATCTCAAGTCCAAAGGTAGTCATGGGATGGATCTTGAGTTGGAAAATATGTAAGAATGTGGACAGTGGCACATTCCTGGACAAATTCGCAGCCCTTAATATGCATCGTGCAACCCTAGTTGCCTTGTTTATCCTATTTTTGGTATACATGCACCATGTTCTCCTGTCAGTGTACGTCACCCCAAAGTATGTACAAGATCTAACAATAGCCAGACTCCTTCCCTTGATCAGCCAGCTAGATTTTTGATATCTCCCTCCCAAGACCAGAATATTAGACTTCCCCGTATTTATCTGCAATCCGTTAGACTCGCAAAACAACATTAGCACTTTTAAGAGTCCTCTTAATCCTTTTTCAGTTTGGGACAACAACACTACACGTCTTCTGCATACTGAAGGGCATACAGTGGATAGGTCCTAATCCTTGGGGGGTTGAATTCCTCCTTCTTAATTGCATCCACTAGATCCGAGAGGTACAGGTTGAACAACAGGGGTGCCAACACTGAGAGGGCTGAGAGGTAAGGGGGAGCCAGGCTGTGAGGGGCTTTGTAAATACCAGGAGTTTGTGAAGGATGCGTTGGGGGAGGGGGAGCCAGTGCAGTGAGGAGAGGAGAGGCTGCAGATGGTCGAAGCGACGGGCCGAGTGGATGACCCTAGCAGTGGAGTTTTGGATGGAGATAAGGGGGGACAGAAGAGAGTGGGGGAGGCCAGAAAGAGGAGGGTGCAGTAGTCAAGGCGGGAGAGGACCATAGCATGAACAAGGGTTTTGGCTGAGGAGACAGAGAGAAAGGGGCAAATCCGAGCAATGTTATAAAGGGCAAAACGACCGGACTTGGCAACAGAGTCGATGTAAGGTTTAAAGGAGAAGTGAGTATTGAAGACAAATCCCAAGCTACGGGCTTGGGGAACAGGACGGATGGTGACACCAACAATAAGGATGGATAGAGAGAAGGGGGAGGAAGGAAAGGGAGGAAAGATAAGTTTAGTCTTAGCCATGTTGAGCTTGAGTTGGTGTTGGGACGTCCAGGCAGAGATATCAGAAAGACAGTTGATGAGGTGAGCTTGGACAGAAAGGGAAAGAGAGGGGATTGAGAGAGAGAGTTGAGTGTTGTCAGCGTAAAGATGATATTGGAAGCCGTGGGAGGCAATAAGTTTGCCCAGGGACAGGGTGTAGATAGAGAAGAGGAGAGAGCCCAGGACAGAGCCTTGGGAAACCCCTACCGAGAGGGGGAGGGAAGAGGAGGTGGAATTGGGAAGAGACACATTGAAGGAGCAGTCAGAGGTAGGCGGAAAACCAGTCAAGGACAGAGCTGCAGAAGCCCAGGGAGCGAAAAGAGTTCAGTAGGAGTGGATGGTCAACAGTGTCAGAGGCAGTGGAAAGGTCAAGGAGGACAAGAATGGAGTAAAGGCGCTTAGATTTAGCAACAAACCGATCATTGGTAATCTTGGCAAGGGCAGTTTCAGTGGAGTGAAGGGAGCGGAAGCCAGATTGGAGAGGGTCCAGGGAGGAGTTGGCAGAGAGGAGTTCCAGACAGCGGGAGCAGACAACACGTTCCAGAAGCTTAGCGGCGAAGGGTAGGAGGGAGGGAGGCGGGAGGAAAGGAGAGTGGGGAAGGGGGTGGAGAGGGAGCGGGGAGAGGAGACGGGTGGGAAGCAATGTCATGGCGGATCTTGTCAATCTTTGAGGTAAAGAATGATGCGAGATCCTGAGCAGAGAGGGAGGAGGGGGGCTTGAGAAGGGAGTCAAAGGTGGAGAAGAGGCGGCGAGGGTCACGAGAATAGGATTCAACCTGGGAGGCATAGTAGTGTTGCCTCACCAAGGAGATAGCGGAAGAGAGGGAGGAGAGGGAGAATTTATAGTGTAGGAAGTCAGGATGGGAGCGGGTTTTGTGCCGGAGGCATTCAGCAGCCCAGGTGCAGGAGCGGAGGTAGCGGATAGTAGGGGTGAGCCAGGGATGGGGGTCGAACAGGGCGGGAGGAGAGGGGGGCAAGGGAGTCAAGGGTCGTGGCGAGAGAGGCGTTGAGGGAAGAGACGGCAGTGTCAGGGGAAGAGGAGAAGATGACAGGAAGTAGGAGGGGGGAGAGAGAGGAAGCAAAGACTAAAGGGGTAATAGCCTGCAGATCACGGAAGGGGCGTGGCACTGGGGAGGAAGATGGGGGTTGGTGGGAGGTTGAAGGAAGCGAGGTGATGGTCGGACAGGGGACAAAGGTCAAAGGAGAGGTCAGCAACAGGACAGTTTCTAAGAAGATGAGGTCGAGAGAGTGACCATCGATGTGGGTGGGGGAATCAGTCCAGAGGCAGAGATCAAAGGAGGCGGCTAGGGAGAGAAAGCGGGAGGTAGAGGGCTGGGAAGGTGCGTCAACATGGATGTTGAAGTCTCCAAGAATGAGAGCGGGGGTATCATCAGAGAGGAAGAAGGTAAGCCAAGATTCAAAGTCTGGGAGAAAAGAGGATAGGGAACCAGGGGGGGGCGGTAAATGACAGCGACCCGAAGGCGAGAGTAGAGACGCACAGAGTGAGCCTCAAAGGAAGGGAAGGGGGAGGGGAGGGGCTGGAATTGACAGGAGTTGCTAAGGAGAAGGCCCACGACCCCCCTAGCCCTCAGGGCGGGACTGGTGAGAGAACGAAAGGCCTCCCAAGGAGAGGGTGTCGGGGGTGACCGAGTCAGTGGGAGGGATCCATGTTTCTGTAAGTGCAAGGAGTTGAAAAGGGTATCTCCCCAGAAGCCAACAACAAAACAGAATTTGACCAAGTATTATTCAGATATCAGACAGTCAACTAGAAAAGGCTGGATTAAAATTACATGCATTTTGGTACTCCAAATCAGCTGTCCCTTTATTTTAAAAAAATTGGGGGGGGAGGAAGGGAGAGACAGGGCATTGCAGATGGCAAGTAGACTTACTACGTTGACACGTCCTCTCCTGAATATTTAAAAAGATTATTTTTCCAATCATAATCCCTGTGCCACGTAGAAAGCTTCTCAAGTTTTGGCTCCATTAACAATGGCAAGATTTATAAGTTCTTTAAAAAGCTCCCCCTTTAAGAAAAAGTTGGGTTAACTATTTAAATGAAGATAATCTCTAAATAGAAGATTATCTATTTAAAAGAAGATAATCCACCCTAAAACCAGTTACTCTTGTTTTAGGGTGGAGGTACTGTATAAATGTCTTGGCTAAATGAGAGGTACAACTGGAAAAGTGGAACAATTGAAACAGTAGGCCCAAGATGAAAGTAAGTGTAAATTACACCCACTTTCTCTTCAATAAGTACTCAGCCTGATGATTTTGCTTTTCAGCATGATCTGCATCAATGTCTATTAAGAAACACAAGAAGAGCTCTCTCCTGTGAGGCAGCAGCTGAAATGAAAGATTAAAACCAAGTATCAGTCTTGTCAAGACTGCAGAATCTTAAGGGAAAATTCTGTTTACCTTTTTCTTTTGCTTAGCAAAAGTCGAGGGACAAAAAATTTTTTGGTTCTTGTTTGTGCGTATGGCCGACATCAACTTTATTCTGCCAACTCTCACACACAGTGCTCTTAAAAATAAAAGAAAACCAAAGACATGGGCTGGCATGTATAATAAAGGAATCACATTTAGAAGGTTTGAGGGTTCGCAGAGTTCATTTCTATTCAGATTGCATAGTTCAAACTAAATATAAAACTGGTGTTTTCAAACCACTTTTTGAAGTATCATGCAGTTTCCTATGCTATGAAAGGTTATTGTCTCTAAAAGCCACCATTCTTAAGATAGCATCTACAATGTGCTGCAAGTGTTGAAGCATATAGAGAAAAGATCCAGTTCTCTGGAGATAAATTTCATTTTTCCATATGCAAAAAAATGCCTTTAATTTTCATAGTTCTGCTTGTCCAATATATTTGATAGCTTATGAATTCTGTTAAAGCACTCCTACCTAGAATATGTATGTGGACATTTTAAAGTGAAAGTGGCTAAGGGTAATTTAAAGGATATTACTTTTAATAAATTTATTCCTACAAAATTCCACAAGTGAAAATGTTTAGCATACCTTCTCAAAAATTAAGGAGCTCTCCCTAGGTGAAAACAGACGTATTGCCAACTCCACTTAAACACTACTTTAATATTTCTTATACATATTGCAGGGCTGTATTGGTGCCCTATGAAGCCCTGCAGCATGCATAAGAAATGTTAAAGTGCTGTTAAAGTGGAGTTAGCGTTAGGTCGGTTTTCACCCTCTCTCTCAGTATGCATTTTGTATGGAGCTGGGCACCGCAGGGAAAAATCTGAATTACTGCAGATGAGAACAGTCTGAAGAATGATAGGTGACATTGCAAAATACCCATACTCCGTTCTCTAGCTCAAAAAAGGTTAAGTGATGCGACACTGGACACGCCTTTGCCTCATCCAACTCCTACTTTCATACCTACTTCACTAAGACAGCAATGCATTCCACACAAGCCACCTGTCATACTTTGTGCCTTAGTTAAATTTTTCAGATGTAATCACCACAGGAAGCGAAGAGGGAGAATGGATTATCAACACAAGCTGAGAGCATCACATGAAAAGTTCTATGGCTGCAGAGTATCAAACCTACACTTTTGATACAAGCCAAACTTACCACACCGTCCTCATATAGTTCCTCATGCCTGGTGTTGGAAGGTTCATAACCACTAAAGCTCTTTGCAACCCACTATTTTATTTTATTTTTAATTTATTGCATTTGTATGCTGCCCCCTCATGCCTACGGCTCCCTGTAGCAAGCATTTTAAACACAGTATACCATTGTGCTTCCATCACCTATACTTTAAATGTGGATTCGGACATCAACAGCTGCAGATATCACTCCACAGTCTACTGGAGATAAGATAGTTCCTAGCTGATCTAGAACAGTACCCAGGTTATCTACTAGGTGCAATTTAAGTTGAATATTATTCACCTTACTTGGAAGGTGGTGGGGCCAGAAGGGCAGAGCTAAGGTACTACCTCATTAACGAAAATGTACAGCTGCATCGTATGAACAAGTTCTTTTCTCCTACAATTCAAGCATTTTGCTTCATTTCCTACACGCCTGAAAGTACAGAGGCCTTTTTCCCCCTCCAGATCAGTTCTGAAGACACACATTTTCCACTCAGCTAACCAACTTGTTTCACACAATAGGTAGCCGTATAACAATTTCCGTCTTTGAACTTTAACTACCTCACATCATCATCTTTGTAAAAAATGTAAATATTTACAAGACACAACTATAATTTGCATTTAAATCTAGAGCACTTTCCATGTATTATAACAGGCTTCAAAAGCAGCTGATCTATTGTTATGCTTAATCAAGCTCAATTATACTGGCCATTCCATCTCTTATGATAAAATATATATCATAGGGGCTTTTGAGTGGTGGCGGGTCTTGGCTTTCAACACAGGTACACAGCAGACATTGGGGCAAACAAAAAGTGTTTTATTCTCTCTTCCCCCAAGTAAGGAAAATTTGATTCAAACTCAAAAACAAGCTAAAGATTACAAACCAAAAAAAAAACTTTGGCAGACTTACTCTTTTGTTCAACAGGCTTCCTGCTCTGCCTCAGCTCCCTTGAGAACAGAGACAGAAACTCTCCTGTCAGTCAGCAGGTGGCGTGTTTGTGGGTCTGGTCAGGGAATCAGGGATGCAGGTGGCAGAGGGTGCTTAGCTCAGGTGCTAAGCTGCAACTCCCCTTGGGACCACCTGCTTACAGGAACCTATGAGACCCCTGCCACCTGGGTTTGGGTGTGGTTATCTAGTTTAAATGACCAAGCACGTCTGGGCAGACCCTCTTGCCATTTGCTGCCCAGGTCATCCAAGCTATCATCTTATTGGGCAGCTAAGTTGCAGACAGGAGGAGGCCCTCACCTGTCCTGGGGGGTGGGCATTCGGAGACCTGGTGGCCCTCTGCTAACCACTCTTGTAACCCCTCGTTTGCCCTGGGTTATGCAGGCGGGCCCAGCTCATTATTTTATCTTGTTTGCCCTACAAGTAGTTGAAATACCTGAGCCGCATAGGTTCAGCCATGGGGAGTGCCTCAGTGCCACACCGTCTCCAGCGCCTGCTTGGGAGTGGGCTGTTGCCGCCTGTCCCCCTGGATGTCCCCGTGAAGGACTTCTAGGTGCCTGTATTCTGGGGGCAGAGGCGGTGCCATCCCCTCGTTTAAGCCCGCGTGGTCTCCAAGCCCGTTAGAACAGGCGCTTGCCGCTGGCACCGGGGGAGGTGCCTGGGCGCCCAAGTGTGTTGCTTATTTAAGTCCATGTGTTCATTGTTCAACAGGCTTCCTGCTCTCCCTCAGTTCCCTTGAGAACTGAGAAGGTTGTCTTTTATACAGGAAGCTCTTTTTTCATTGGTTCCTCTTTGGTAAATCACGTGATCAAAGATATTTAAGCCTCAAGCTCTTTGCCACCAGATGTCTACACATAGGCTGCTTGCCCATGTTAACGCACTGGGGGAAACTTACAAGGAGGAAACTTAACTAACATGAAGCTTGGAATGTGGTCACGGAGTTAGAAGCGTCAGACAGACAGACATGTGCATGCTGAGGTGGAAGGACGGAGAAAGAACACAAAGCAAAAGGGACACTACACCCAGTCAAAAGAAGGTTACTAACTCGAGATATTTCTACAGTTATCGTGATACAGCCTTTTTTGCTTTTGATGGTCATAAAAAAAAAAATAAAAGCTGTCTGGGCGCACCCTCCTAGTGGTTTATTTTAATTCTGCAAACATGAAGAAATCTTACCCAAGCCAGAAGGGTGAAGAACAGACTTCAAGGTTACATGAAATAAGACTATAATTATATCCTTCATCCGACAAGCCCAAAGATCAGAAATCAGCAGTTCACTAATGAAGCACTGTTTAAAGCAGTCCTAGGAGTAATACTTCTGAAGTCATTGGTGAGCAGTACACAAATGTTACTCTAGCTGTTAAACATCTCTAGAATTCTATATTGGTAAAAAGAAAAAACACAGATTGGTAATTATATTTGGCCAGAAATATTTAATAAGACCATTTTGAATCAGAGTCCCTTGCGGGACCTCAAAGCTCTAATCTAATTTACATTTGCAACTAAACTTCCAAGCATTCTCTCCTTGAGTGGTTTGCTACCAGGTAGCTCACTGCAGTGTTTCCAAATGCATGGTTAGCTTAAAAATAATCCGTCAACACTGAAGTAGTGCAAACTACAAACTTATTTGAAAAATGTACGGCTCTTGCAGGATGCTGTTCAGTGCTTGAGAAGAAGTAAAGGCTACAGCTTGAAAGGTCGTTTCCAAAATTCCTGCGAACAAGGCCTCCAAGAGTTCAGTGTATGGGTCTCAGGACAGTGGCTATGAAGCTACATCATAAAGGAAGATTTTCAGTTTTGGAATAATTCTAATGGATGTCGACATCTTGAAAAGCAAGTAGTGGAAACACTCAACATATTTCACATATTACATGTGCATTTTTTGTATCTGGTCCTTAGCTTCCCATCCCAGTCAGGCTCACAATAGATTAATTTCTGAGAAGCTGAAAAAACTGACCATGTCAAATATTTATTAAATCTTTGCCTAAAGTTATAATTGTTTGTCATTGAAGAGGAATAAATTAGTTTAACAAGTACAGTGTACATTGATGCAAGCACTTCTCATAAAGACTGCTTCAGTACAAATTACTTCCACCTTGCTTTTGTATTGTTTAAAAGATACGCCTTAACAAAAAATTCTGATGCATAGCAAGTTTTTTTCTTTTTCTTTTAAAAGTGATGTATGCCAAATAGGAAGCGTAGGTAACTAGAGAAGAGACTGTTATTTTTGTTAGTTAAATTTAGAATGATAAAGCCTCAAGACATTTCCCCCCCCCAAATTGTTTTAATCTGGTCCTAATTTTTCTCTAGTTAGTAGGATAGTAAAAAGCTATCAGTTGGTAGCACTTTTTCTCTCTTTGTAACTTTTAGGCTTATCTTCTTATCTAGTTATCAGCTTTGCATCAATAACTTCCTTTATGTACTGCAGAGTGCCCAAACAGACTATGCTCGTTACCCAAAATGAAATTAAGCACTATCAAGACCTGTTTAATGATTAAGCAATACAAAGACCTGTTTAATGATTGCATTGTTACAATATACTTCAACCACAATGGAATAATCAATATAAAATAATTTGAGAGCCTGTTTTTAACAGAATATAACTGTTATAATGCAAAGAAATATAAACTCTGCATACAAGACAACAGTTCTATTCGGTAACTATGCAGAATATTTCACAATTTTAAACTTATTTTTACACCCACCAGTGAAAGCAGAGGTGAACTGGTATGTAAAAAAACTAGCCCTGTTGATGCATCTAACTTATTTGCCTACCAACTTCTGAGAATAAAAGGTGCAGTCCCTATTCAAAACCATTTTAATAAGTTTCCCAACTAATGCTACCCAATGAAGGGCTCCCAACTTACCACTGCACAAACTTTTCATAATGATTATATCATTGTCAGCATCTGTATTAAAGGACTATGTAAAAAACATTCCCTTGAGCGAAGAGTGAATGAGACCGTATTTCTTATATTCAAGTATTCCAAGACTACGTTGATTCATAAGCCGGCACGAGTCCTCATTCATTGAAGGATCCACGCATGTGTTCTTACTTTCATGTGAGTGCTGTACTAAATGCTGGACCCGAAAGCAAATCGCATATGAAAACACAGCTGAAGAGAACACCAAGTTAATTGAACTTGAACATAAACCACTGTAGTTGCAAGCTTTTAATCTTGTGTTTAACTAGTTTTCTTGTTTCAGGGTTAGCCTAGATGTTGAACTTGCACCTCTTTAGAATTTACTTTTGGCTTGAGCAGTGTCTTCCCCTTTTATAAGCCTTCTTGGAATTATATCAAATTAAAGTCTAAATCACAGAGACAACAAGGAACCGTGGCAATTTAAACAGACAAGTCTTGAAATAATATTGTGATCAAAGTATCAAAGCAGTCTAATAAAACCCAGGTGGCTCTGGCTTATCATACATGGTACTCATTACCTCGATTGCTCTATTTAATAGATTTCCTGGTGTCAACAAAAGAAGGTTTCTGCTATTAATTCCTTCAGTTATGGCTCTACACATGTTCCTGGAACTCTCTGATAAGAAAACTTTTGTCGACAGAAAATCATTTTAGGAAAACATCTATTTTCAAAATCGGAGCTTTTTGCCACTGTTGGCAAAGCCACAAACCATCGTGGTTTTGTATTATTCACTATCGACATACAGCTGAGCTAATTACTAAGGAGGTACCAGATGACTCAGGCTTGCCACCGTTCTGTACAGGCAAATGTCTTTGGCCTAAATAGCTACATAAATCAAAACCACATAAAAATGGCAACCATGTTAGAAGACAAATTCCAGTAAATTACAGGTATTTTAAATACAAGGCACCTTTGTCAATATTTTTAACTTTTCCTCTTAGCAGGTTCAGTGTCAGATGAGCACTGAATCAAGTTCTTGCTATGAAGGAAAGCATACACAACTTGTTTGAGGGTTATAACGACAGCTGCAATCATCAAGCCACTTACCCTATAGTAACCCCATTGTTTTCAATGGGACAACTCCACAGAGATGTGAAGATGGCCAACTTGACTTTAAATGGACCCAAACTGGACGTATACTCTATATGTTCTACTTGAACAACTAAAAGTGACTTGGAAGTTTCTGGTGGTTGATGGGGTCTTTTCCCCACATCATGGAAAGGTTTTAGAATCACCAAGAATGTAACAAGCAAGCAATAAAGAAAGGACTACTTTTAACACCTGCGTGAAACTCAAAGAGCTGTGACTCCTTGCTATTATTCAAATCCACTTTTTCCATTCCTCCGTAAGTGCTGCCGTCTTTTGTAGAGTTCTGTAAATTCTTGGGACATGGCCTGTGTGTGTGTGTGTGCAGCACCATACACCACACTGCTGATATATAAACAAACAGCAACACAACAAGTGGAGAGACTAGGCCATAGGGTGGAAGCAAAAAAAAAAAAATTAGACAGAAGTCAAAAATGCCAGATCTGACTCACTCTCCTTTGAAGTTTTAGTGGTTTACTTTTCAACCATATGCAGCGCAACACCCAAAGGATGGACATTTTTAAAGTTTTACCCATAACGAAGACCTCCATTTTCAAGAGAATTTCTCATTTTGGCTGTATAAGAAACGTTCTTTAGCTGCTCAGAGTGTTTCAGGAGTGGCACCCAGTGTTCAAATAGATTCCTTACAACTGATTCAGTTCCCTAAGTTCTTGGACTATCATCTCTCATTTTGTTCTAGCAGACTGCAGATAAAACAGACTAGGAGGATTATTATACAACACACTGTTTAACCATACCGGGTATTCCAAGGAAGAAACTTTGTGTTGGACTTCACATGTTGTGATTTATCACTAGTGTATGTTTAAGTCACATTTTCATCTCTTTAGTATAACTACCTAGCAATTATCCTGTTAAAGGTCTTGCATTTAACTCACAGACAGATTTTCCTGGAGTCAGAAATGAAACCAACATCTGTAGAAAGTATGTTTTTTAAAGCTGTGTTAAACAATTTTGACAAAGCAATTAGTTTCTGATCCACTACTGTCATTGTTTTACTAGCCTAGCTTGGTTTATTTAATCTTTTTCATGAGAACATGCCACCTGAAAAATGTATTGAAAGATATTGACATTATGCAGTTAAACTGGGATTTTAAAAATCATCTACTATGTTTGACTAGGACAGCTGGTTAATGTTGCCAGTAACAAGTTTAGCAGATAAACGGACATCCCGCACCTCCCCCCCCACCCCTAAAATTGATTGGAAGGCTAGAATCTGCATTTAAGTAAAATTCAGCAGCTGGAACAAGCAATGCAGAGAAAATAGCTCTTTTTAAGCTCTCATTCTCAGCAGCCCTTTTACTACATCATATGGCTTTGATAGGCACAAATTGTATTAAGTTTTTTAAAAATCAATGAGTACGAGGAATTTCTAGGGTTTTAGTGTTAAATAGTAGTAATGGTTAGTAAACAAAATTATGGTTGGGCGGAAGGAACTTACATGAATCGTACTTCTCTAAAAACATTGGTAATGGAAGAGCGCGTCGATATCTCTGCTCTCATACATTGAGAATCAATCCATGAAACAAGGGATTTTACAATAATTTTCAACTTAGATAAAAACACTTTCCCCAAGAAAATACAAACGCCTGTGTGCGCATACAACACAGCAGGGTTTTTCTCTTGGAGCCACAACTCTTAAATTTAATAATTACACAAGCATGCCTACTTATGTATTTTTAAATTAAGTTTTGAGGGAAATGCTTGAATGCGTGATCTGAGCGGCCCTATAAGCTATAAAGCCTGAAGACAACCCTCCGCCCCCACCACCACCTTTTCCATAGAAGAGAAAAACAGTTAATATTCAGTGCTTTCTCAACTACTCGTTAGCAATGCTGGAAGAAATCAGTTACATGTACATTGAGCAATCACTGTGACCAAAAGTGACCAACACTGAAACAATATTGATGGTGATGAAGCCATCCTATCGGAAGCACTGTTATAGCAGTGGTGAAAGTTATCCTTTGCAGATGTTTTGTGATATTTTGATCCTCTAGCAAAAGACTTGATTTTTCCTTAACACACCTAATGAAAGCTGTTATAACAAGACCCACCATACACTGAAATAGTATATTCTCACTACTTTTTTCTCAAAATCGACACACCGAGATGTCAACCCTACCAGATTAAAAGCTTACGTTTCAAAATTCTGATATCCCAAAGTGTTAAAAGCATGTCGGCTTTGAGACTAGAAAAATATAAAACCCTTATAAAAGAATTGGGCACTGTGGATTCTTTCTGCACAAATTCAGACCTAAGCCAGTAAAACAGATGCATTATTTTCTGCACAAATTCAGACCCTAAACCAGTAAAACAGATCCATTATTCCTCAGCAAGTGGTAAATTGATAAGCTGGCATTTTGCGTATTATGGTAACCTTCTTGAGCCACCATCATCTTCCTATATTAAACCTTAAAAGCAGTAAATACTTAATCACTTCTGCCTACATCATATAACTAGTCTCTCCTTTATATAAAAATTGAATGCACGTTCCAGTACAAAGTCAATTCAAAGTAAATTCCTCTTGAAAAAATACTTTTGAAACTAATTTTCAGGTTTCAAATAGCTTCCCTATTTTTTAAAAAAAGACTGCCAACTTTTTCAATATGCCACATATATATCACCTTAATTGGGAACAATAATCACTCTTTGGCCATTTTCACACAAGACACTCTCCACCCACTATACATGTTGCAGAGCTGCAGTGTTACCCTATGCACTGTAACACGTATAGGTGGGTGGGAGGTGGGTGGGTAGTGTCTTGTCTGAAAACACCCTTCGATTGGCCTCAAAGAGCTTACTAATCCCTCAAAACATTTGTTACTACCCTAAAACCTAGCAAGACTCGTTTAGCTATTGCAGAGGCTATGAATAGACTGCTAATACAAATAAAGCAAACTAACAAGAGAAAACTCCTTGGAGGGTATTCTAAAATACATCAACCTAAAAGTATTTTATTTTGGACATTCCAGATAGGTTTACAAAATTATGTTCCACATTTTTAACACCTACTGCTGTAGCAGCATGGTCTCATAGTAACAGCAAGCACTGGAGACAAGAGTCCCAAGTTATATTTCCAGTTGTGCCTACCACCCTGATTTGTTATCTTGAGACTGCTACTTAATAGTCTTGGTGTGAATTTCTCCATGTATAAAAATGGCCATCAACATTACTTACAGGACAGGTGTATTTTGAGGTTTGGTATTTATTGAATACTTGAGTGCTTCAAAAAAGAGAGCCAGAAAAATGCAACTGCAGTTTTTCAAGGTTATCAATTCGTGCAGGAGCCCAGCACCACTTGTGGAAGGTTTAAAACTAACGTTTCTAAAATCTTACCTTTTTACCCATATTTACTAAGCCCTTACAATCAATTTTAATTTTTTTTTTAAAAAGCAAACATTCTGAAAATTATAATTACAAAGATGTACAAAGACAGTGGCTGGAATGCAATAAAAAGTCTCGGACAAGTTTTCAAAAGTCACAAAGAGAATTAGGTCTAAGTACTGCAGTAAGTTATATGTTTAACAGAAGCAAGGTCAATTCCTCTTGAAAAAAATAATTTTGAAACTAATATTCAGGTTTTTCTTTTTATTTGAATATGACCAGGTTTTCCTCAGTCCTAATCTGCTTCATGAGCTACAGCCTTCCATTAAGAAAGCCAATTATTTTTAAAATAGCATCCCTCAGAGAGAAGTGTTCAGCTCACTAAAGAGTGAGTCTCAAATTAGGAGGTGTTTAAAATAAGCTTAAAATTTTGTTTTCAAAATTAATTCTAGACAATATTTAGCTCTCAAAGATATGTCGCTAGAGTATCCAAGTCTTTCCAAATGTTTGAACCACAGATTTCAAGAGCAGACATTAAATTCTTGAGGCCCTGGACATTTTTAGTTTAGTTAATAAAGCATCAAATAATGCTCATCTGAGACACATGTTGACTATCCAGATTTTATTAATTTAAGTCTCATTTATCCCTATCATTTCCAAAATATTTATACAATAGATGCTTAAGTCTGCCTGTAAATAGTAATAGTATTGGCTAGTGTAGCACAAGTGCTTCTCAACCGCATTATTCTGGGATCCTCACTGAAGTGAAACAGTGACTAAATACCAAGAACCAAAGGACATATGCATCTGATGTACTCTCTATACTGACTTGTATAAGTGTGCCTGCTTCCTGTGACTAAAGAACACATTTTTAAAAAAAAGTTTAGTTGTCATTAGTTAAACGGAGATCATTCCAAGAAGCCAAGACAACACAACACTATTACTCGCATCACTTCTCAAAGACTTACGGTTTTTATATTTAAAGTTGTCTAAGGTGTTTCGCTTATCCTTTTTCAGTTATATTTCCTCACTGAAAACCTAAATATCCTCCCTCTTTCAACATCTTTCTACTCCCCTACACTAATCAATCAACTAGTCAAGCCATATATAGTTTTACCTCCTTTAGGTTTTCCTCAGTGTTGCTCACAGTCTCACGATAGCAAAGGCAGTGAGAACTTTCCATCTAAAAGAAATATATTTAAACAGCAAGAACTGCTACCACATTAAAGAGCTCATTTTGAAAATTGATGTACAAGTAGAATTCTGTTTATGAAGAGTTAGGTGGGCTTTGACAGCAGGATCTCCAAGTTATAGCACCTCAAAGTTAATAGCTAAGGGACCAAATAAATGTTCTAGACACCCATCTTACAGGGAACTAGCTCTCTTATTGAAGCTCATGATGAGCTAAAAGTCTGCATGTGGCCTGTTCTTCTCACCTTCTTTCCGCTTTTAATTAGTATTATTCAGTTGGACTAATAATTTTGGAATTATAACAACTTCCTCTTACATAGATCTGAAACGGAACTCAAAACTTCAGAGTATTCCCAATGAATGTTCTGCAATACAGTCTTCCTTCTATTAGGAGAAAGATGACATTTGTACTGCCAAGTCAATGGGTAAGTGGACTCTGGTGTTGTAGCACTTTAGGAAAGATCCTGTTCATTTTCCTCTAAATTCCCAATCTCTCAAAGTTGCATATTTAAGAAATTGAACAAGGATGAGATGTTTTCAATCCTCCTCCGAGCGAGAATCTTAACTTTCATTAAAAATGCTATTGCCCTCATGGCTGCACAGAAAAGTGTGAACACAAGTCTGCAACTTAGGCCCTAGACGTTACGATACCACGGTCAACCACAGTGAACCCCCTGTGGTGGCCGCAGTACCGTAACGTCTGAAATTACCCAAAAGGTTCACCACAGTGAACCTCCGGCGGGAATCTCATTGACCACGATTCTGGACCTCCGGCCGCCCAAAGGTCCAGAACCGTGGTTAGCTGGACCACAGTCTGGGATCAGCGAAAAGTAATGTCTGTTACCTTCCGCCGGTCCGAATCGTGGTCCAGACCACGATGCGGGATTGGGCGCAGCGGCTCGATTGGCCGCTGCGCCCACCCATTTTCTGGAGGGCAGGCAGCCGGGAGAGCAGGGGGGCGGGGCTGTGCAGCCGCACATCACACCGCGTAGCCCCGCCCCAATCCCCTGTAGGAATCAGGACAGCACGTCTAAAGGATGGCCGGACTGATTCCTCACAAGGATCCAAAATGGTGCATGGCGATTTCACGTGTGAAATCACCCACTGATAAAACGGGTGTTACATTTTATTATACATGTTGCAGGGCTGCTCTATGGGTGCCATGCAACATGTATAATAAAATGTAACACCCATTTTATCAGCGTTAGAGTGTGAAAAGGGCCATATCTTTAGGCATTAGGAACCATAACATGGAAAACAATTTAAAAAAAATTTAAATCCTATGTTTGGCCCTTGCTTATGACTTTTCTTCAACATTTGGGACAGAGGAGACTCTCTTTCACTCAAAATATCTGGTGCAAGCTCCAGGGGATTGAGAATATTGCAATCAGTCTGTTGAAATAGGCCATGGTAACTCACCTCAGAAATGGATGAAGAAAGTCGTGGACAGAATAATCCAAGCAATTAACCCTGGAGTGGAAGTATTTCGACAGCTGTGGAAAATTTATCTAGAAAAGTGGGGGAGTATGAACCAAAGATGGAGACACTTTACAGCATCTGACAACATCATCACCCTTTTATGAGACAGCTATAGAAGACAGAGTATGTGAACGAATGAGGATTGTTCATAAACATATAGCTAGTATAAAAAACATTAAGACTAATAAAAATGCCAGTCATCTCAAGTAAGAAAGAAAAGAGGAAGGCAGACAACAGCTAAAAATGATGGCTAGAGCTAGAATCATTTTCAGGTCAGAAATTAAAGCTGATCAACTGATTTATACCTTGCGCATATCACGATTTTAAGGATTTTTGTGACCAAAATAGTTCAATGTTTAGCTTCATGGTATTAAAAACAACATATTTGCTAAATATTAGGTAATAAAAATAATAATTATCACTATTAAAAATAAATATATTGAATTCAGGATTCTATCTTTCGATTTTAAAAAGTTCACAATTTTAAATGCTATGCAATATGCATTTTAAAATGTTCTACAAATAAATTTAAAGATTGCTTTAAAATAAACCTGTTTTCTCTGATTTTCCTCCAAACTGTACCAATTAAGATTTTGGGGGTACAAAGAGAATGCATTTTACTTTTTTAAAAGTTACTTTACTTGTAGTAATTTATTACAATTCACAATATACTAACAGAAATATATAAAAATAATATTTTAATGCCAATACTTTTAAAATTAAAAACAAGCATATAAAAAAACCTTTCAGTCCTTTCCTTTAATACTTCCTGAGCTTAAATCTGACAGGATGCAAGGGTAAAGCAATTAAAATATCAGATTTATTCTTCATACTTTCGAGTTCTACCTCTCAGATTTCAATTTCAAGATCTCTCAGCTGACCAAAACTAAACATGAAGTATGTTTGATTTTAACGTTTCATTTCACCAGCATCAGGGTCCTTATAACTGATTGGAATAACTTAAATGTGGAATAATCTACAGGTTTATTACCCAGAATGTTCAGCCATAAATCAATAAGTGGTACAGTTCAACATTTTCAAAATACTGCAATGAATAACAATGCAGCTACAGTACTCAGAAGGTTTATTCCAGAAGATTTATGCCTAAATTTACTATCTAGCTATACACACACCTGCTTCATTTTTCTAAAGATTGCTGAATTCCTTTTACATGCTTTAAGTCCTCCGAACAGAAGACCATTGTACCAATTCAGGCAAGTTAATTCTTGAAAATTAAGAAAGGGCATTTTCAAATGACACATCCACGCATGGCATGCCACGTGCCCAACTGTTTGTGGGAAGGTGCCACATGGGGAGGCATGCTCCTGTGATGCACGCAATGGTCACTTGTGACCACTCACGGAGCACTTCTGAAAACTCTGGAGTGCCCCATGTGGGCCAGGGTGACCGCCTCCGTAAACGGGGCAGCCATACTGGGAGCCACTAGTTTGAAGCACTCCCGATGCACATTGTGTGCGTGGTTGCCTTGCAGCCACGTCACTCAGCATCCACACACACACACACACACACACCCAAACCTCCCGTGACACTTATAAAAACACCCGAAGATGCACTTTATCTAAGTGTAGATATCAAAAGATGGAAATTTATGCTGGCATTTTTGTCCACTAGAAATGGGAAGATTTTAAAAAACACACAAAGTTTAAAAATATGGACAATATTTACAGGGTACGTTAAATCATCAAGTCACAATTATGACTACTGGAAAAGAATTTACTTTAGCTGGAGCAAGTTGCCTAAACAGACAAGTCCATAGGGTAAAGATCAGAACTTGCAGATACTGTGCTGGTTCAAAGCTTATGTAATCAAACAAAAGATAGAAAAGATCTAGTGCATCATCTTGCCAATACAGAAGGATTCCTTGCATTTCCTAGCACTTTATTCAATTCAAAGTTTTCCAAAATATAAGGTTTTAAAAGGAAAACAATTTTCCTTTCAGAACAGTGCCACAATTGCTTATTCTAAAGCACTGACGTGTTCTACGGCTACAACCAAAGCAAACATTTATCAGAAGGTGTAGTGCTCTCGGTAAAACCTGTATGTAGGCAAAATACAAAATGAGGGGGAAGAGCTATATGGTTTAGGGATACAGAAGATTTCCACCGAGTTTATTAAAAATTCTTTGGTGGAGCATATAGCCATTTCTACATGGGAGGAATGGTGATGCAGCACTAAGATAGCTTTACAAAGTCATTTCACAGAGAGATACGTTCTACAGAAAATCTTAAGGGAACTACATTCAGATCATGTAGTAAATCTGCCTGGTTCTTCAAGCAGCAAAATAAACTGCACAAAATAGAGATTGCACGTATATATTTATTTTGTTTATTTATTTCCATATACTTATACCCCGCACCCTCCTGCTCGCAAAGGCAGTTCGGGGCGTCTACCCTTGAATGTACCGTCTACCCCTGAATGTACTAGCCTACATTATCAAAGACACAAATCCAAATACCAACATTTGTATGTATTTCATGCAGCCTTAATTATCAGGAAATGTAATTTTTGAATCATAATTTTTTAAAGCTGAAGCAGTTTTTGTTGGGACAAAAAGACTGCTTAAATGGACTTTGAGAAAATCCATGCTAAGGGTTAAGCTTCCCCTCTACCCAGACTGTGAGGTAGTCAAATTGGCTGAAAGACGTTCTGCAAATCAGAGAGGGAAGCTGTTGATCTAGTTTCTACATAGAAATCTTTGAAGCAAGATATACTGATCTATACCGTGCCTCAGCACCTGCAGTACTAAACTAATTTAGTCTGCTGAAAAACAGGCGGCGAGTTACTGGATCTATATTTAATTTGATGCACTTTATAACATATTTTAGGAATTCAGTTGTATAAATGAGTATCTGAACCTTATCAGATGAAAATAGTTTCTCCCTCCCTCCCTCCCCTTTCTGCAAGCCTTGCTTTTTATGGCTGAGAAAACAAAGTAGTCGGATTCTTGTAAGCTGGGTAACAGTGCCCCCTAATGGCGATTTCAATAACAGGCTTTTAGCCGATATCAAAATATCTTTGATTATATTCTATAACACCACTGCTCAGTTGTTTGGTGGGGATATTTTAAGTATACCATAAAAGCATCTCCAAATTTATTTATTTTTAAAAAATGAAAGCAAGCACTTAAAATAAACACTCCAAAGTAACAAGATCACAACAAATAAGAATTCCATTTGAGGGAAATTCCAGTGTCAACTTTTAGGCTAAACCCTGAACAAGTTAACTTCAATAATTTATCTAATTCCTCTGAAGGAAAGCTAGCCATTCTCTGATACAAGATGAGAAAAGACACACTTATCTTGAAAAGACACTGTACAGAGCAGTATAGGACACTTCACCTACCTAAATTGTGACCTATGTAGGAGCTAGACTAAAAAATTCCAAACTATTGTGGATGGCATACTGCAGTGGTGAGGTTTGAGGTAAGGATATCATTGAGAATTAACAATAGAAATAAGCTTGCAAAGCAAAACATTCCACTTCAGGGTTTTTGTTGTTGTTTTGTTTTTAAAAAAAGACAATTAAAGTTTGTTTCTATCATCAAAAACCTGGTTTCTGTCATAACCAGTATGGAAGAGGTAACCAGTATGGAAGAGGTTTAATGACAAGGCTGGAAGAGATTTAAATGGCTACTCCCTTGTGCCCAGAGGAAGACAACTGTACCTGCAAATTTAGAATTTCCTAAATATGAAGAGAGCATTAGAAGTCACCTAACATGCCTATGCATCTGCTCCTAGTAAACCCCTGCCTGCAGGTTGCAACTGACGGAGCGTTGTATCAACACAGTAAATTGGTACATTCAAACACAGCCTTGTTGACCAAAATATTTAGTGAGGATTTCAAACATGTGGAAAAAGAGGACATGCATATTCACATTAGCAATTCAAATGAGACAGAAGGTTCAGGTTAGATCAAATTTTGGAGGAAACAGAGGGTAAAGCATAGAAAAGGATGATTACTGCAACAGATTTCTGCTTCTCAGTCTAACATGCAACGAAGAGCTACAGGCAGCTTTTGTCGAGAAATGTAGAAGGATATAAAATCAAAGTTATTCTTGCACTTTAAATTGACAATCCTCGCAGAATATGTCTCCTTCCAATAGGAGGAAGCATAGTCACATAGTTAAGACATTTTGCTCCATAAGACCTGGGTGTGGTTCCTATTCCATCAGTAGCTTTTTATGTCACCGTATGCAAGACATGTCTACTGTCATACCACATGCCTCTTCTCCATCTGATAAGAGGATTTTCCCTCCCAGTAGCACTGGGAGGATATAATGCATCAATGATTGCAAGGCACTCTTACTGCTGAGATGAGGCCATATAAACACACAGGCATTCATCAGGTATGGACTGCCCATTCGACACGGTGAACACACCGTCCAGGACAGTGGCTTTCTGGAAGCAGCATGAACGGATCCACCCAAAAGCTAGGAGGCACCCCCAAGGCTACTGGTCCCCAGTGATCTTGACAGGGAGCAGCAGAACCTCACTGCCTCCCACCCCTACAACCTTGCACGTATTGCAAGGCTGGGTCCAATGCTTGCAGCGCATGTGGGACACAGCACTTCTATTCCCTACCAAACAGTTGTCTGGCGAGCAAAGGACCTTACTTCTCTACGCCCCCTGCACTGCAAGACTTGCCGAGTGAGCTAGACGTAGCACTCCTGCTTTCTTCTCATTATCCCTCCCCACTACCAGTCCTAGGCTGGAACTTACAATGGGGGGTACCCAAGATGGCAACTCAGAACGGAGCAGATCAAGGTAGATGAAAGCAATTGTTAAGCTACATCATGAACATGGGCTTTAACTGCAGAAGTCAGAGACTAATATAATACCTTCTAACGTTACCCCACCAATAAGGAGAGGGAAAAACCCAACAGCAATGAGTAGATTCATAGAATCACAGAGTTAGAAGAAGCTTCAAGGATCATCTAATCCAACCCCCTTCTTGGGTTCAGGATGACCACAGCTACAATATCCCTGAAAGATGGCTGTCCTGCTTCTTTCTGAAACCCTCTAGTGATGGAGAATCTGGAAGTTGCTGCTCTCTAAGCAACTTGTTTCTGGAAGGCTGTATCCATGTTCTACCCAAACTGGGATTTTACAAGTGGGTGTTTTTGTTGTTGTTTTAAAAAGGCTATGTTGGTGTTCCAAGGCTTCTCATAACAACAAAATACCAACAGCAGTCAACACATAGCTATACAAGGAAATTTGCTTTGAGATCAGTTTTTGAGGCGTTCAAATCAAAACACACAGATCGGATGAGGCCAGACCATTAATTAGTTCAATGTTTGCGTACTGTGCCACCAAGTTCTATTTTCAAACTTGGTTACTGCTGTAGTCAATGGCCAAGTGGTGGTGGAAGTGACTCTCACACCAAGGAAACCCCTTCTGCCAATCACTCTTGAGAAAACCAACACGTGCAATACTCCTTGGGGAAAAAAACAAATTGCTGTGACACATTAGGAAAAATGGTTAATATTAAGGAGGTTCAGCTGGAAATTCCAGAATTTCCTCTGCACAAAATAAAAATGTATTTAAGAGAGACACCACTGACACCTGAATTCAAAACTTAAAAATGCATAAAATAATTTTAAAAAATAATTAACAGTCTCCAGGACTAGAGCCCTAATTCCAGTTCACAACACAGTCACAAATGCTTTCAGTGTCGGCCCCAGAACCTTCAGAGAGTGTTCCATATCTGTCCCTAGCTATATCTGAGATAGAAATGGTATTTTCACCTGAATGACCAGCAGCCCAGAAGTACAGTGGAATCTACTTGCATAACTGGAATTTCTGGATAAGTAAATTAATTTGTTTTCTCCGGTCCCAGATCTATGGGGATTTATTGCTTCTTGATCTGGAAAAGTAGAATTCTGAACCCTGATAACTTGAATTCTTAAGGTGGATAGAGTAAGCCCACCTGGCTAAAAATAACAAGATCCTTTGAGTGTACTAATGATTTCTTGGCTGCATGTGGCTAAAATGCTATAGTATATACCAGGGTGGGTAAAATTTCCTAGTCCTGAGTGCTGCACCCATTTACCACAATGGGGGCCAAAGAACCAGAAATAGCTCTACAGCCACAGTTTGCCCACTTCTGGTATATACCCTGACAGGGCAAGTCTTCAGGTTGGGCAGACTGGGGACAAACAGACGTTAGGGAGCATCAGTTATTTCGGTCTCCACTTCTCCAGACATGCAGACTCATACGTACAGCCAGACAGAACCATGTGTGAGAGAGTCTGGTCAGTTCTGACTCTGGGCGTCAGAAACTGTAACAGGAGTGAGCACCAGATTTTCCTATCTCCAAACCATTTAACACTCCCAGAATCAGAGCGAATAGAATTATCACACAGCGCTCTGCCCTGTTGTCTGCTCCAACTCTCTGCTCTTAAGGTATGGGTAGGGGACTGGAGATAGAGAAATCTAGGGCTGAAACAAGAATTCTGTTAATTCTTGCAAGAATCTTGCAGCCCCAGCAAGATTCTGACGAGAAACTCAAGCATCTCAAGAATACCAAAAAAATGATCTGCGCATGTGCAAAATGGCCACACATGTGCAGAATGGCCATGGCGGCCATATTTGTGCACGCTGAGGTCTTTTTCTTTTGCTAATTTGAGGTTTACGAGAATCTCGAGATGAGAAAATCTAGTCAAGAGACCTATTCTTGAAGAAACGTTCAAGAAGGGAGACATCTTATTTCAGCCCTAGTGCTAACCTAATCCGAGCATCAGTTTTTTCCATCTCCAGGTCCATTTCCTTAGTCTGTTTAAGGAAATGGACACCAAGGAACCAGCAAGACACAAGTATACATTTTATGGGCATTGGCTGCAACTTTATTAAAACAGTAAAATCAACAATAAACAGACACCCAGACGAGGGCATAAACCTGTGCTGGACCACGCTTTGGACCAAAAGTGGGGGCCGGACTACCCCCACAGCGCCCCCACCCAGGTGACCATCCTTCCCTGCCAGGTCACCCTCCCCAGGGAAGGGAGGGGCAGCAGTGCCCCCACAACCCAGTCGTCCACAGCCTGAAATTGGGGTTTCCCCCCATGCCTTACCACCACCACCCCAAATTGGGCAAATGGGGGGGTGCCATTATTTATTTATTTATTTATTTATTTATTACAAAATTTATATTCCACCCCTCCTGCCCGTAGGGCAGCCCGGGGCAGCGAACAGCCACAATCAATAAAACAGTTTTTAAAAGTTAAAAATACAATACAATAATGCAGGGGGGAAATACCCTACCCCCAACCCTTGCCAAAAGTCTGGTGGAACAGCCAGGTCTTACATAAACGCCGAAATAGCAGGAGAGTGGGAGACAACCGAGCCTCCTCCGGGAGCGAATTCCACAGCACAGGGGCGGCCACCGAGAAAGATCCAACATCGGTGACCACCCACCTTGTCCGGGGAACCTCCAAAAAGACTCCCAGACGATCTCAAGGGTCGCACAGGCACATGGAGAGTGAGGCAGTCCCGCAGGTAAGTAGGGCCCAGGCCGTGAAGGACTTTAAAGGTTAAAACCAGCACCTTGAGCCTGGCCCAGTGCTTTATCGACAGCCAGTGCAGAGCCCGGAGCACCGGTGTCATGTGCTCCCTGCGACTCACCCCTGTAAGGAGATTGGCCGTGGCATTCTGCACCAGCTGCAGCCTCCGGACCAGCTTCTCGGGCAGCCCCACGTAGAGCGCGTTGCAGTAATCCAACCTCGAGATGATGAAGGCATGGATGACAGTGGCGAGGTCGGAGTCTGAGAGATACTGTCGAAGCCGCCTGACAAGACGTAGCTGCCGAAACGCACTCCCCGTCACGGCCACAACCTGAGATTCCAGGCTGAGCCGTGAATCGAGGAGCACACCCAGACTGCGCACCTGAGACACCATGGGAGGGCAAACCCCCCCAACAAGAGGAGATTCAAACCACCCCCAGGGTCCCCCAAGCCCTCACCCACCAACATCACCTCCATCTTGCCAGGATTCAATTGCAGATGGCTCGACCACATCCACGCCCCACAGCTGACAGGCACTGGGAAAATAGGGAGACTGCATGGCCTGGGTCGGTGGAAAAGGAGAGGTAGAGCTGAGTGTCATCAGCATACTGGTGACACCGCATACCCTGAAACCCTTTCACGATCTCCCCTAACGGCTGCATATAGATGCAGCCCCTACTTTTAAGGAGCTCTGCCCCAGCGTGATCCCTGAGCTGTTATCCACCACAAAAAAGGGGTGCAGAGATACTCTAGGCCCCTTTACCCCACACAGGTATGTCCCGCGTGCATCCCTGAATTCGTCGCCCCAAAGCGAAACTACTACTAAAATGGGAAATAACCCCAGGAAAGTGATATCCCTTAGCACACCCAGCTCCCCCCCTCAAATGGTAGGCCAACGTTTCGCACACCAGCGACCCCTGAAGTATACCCTGAAACTGATCCCACCAGCTGATACTACCTGCAGGTCGGTCTCAAAGGGGCACGCATTCCTCCAAAGCGACACTTCGTTAAACTTTTCCAGGAAAACCAGCCAAACCTTCATCAAATCCTCCCGCATTCCCTTGTTGATCCTATTATGATGATGCGGTGAATGAGCACCGGCCGTGGCTCTGGCCAACTGAGCGCTGAAAGCCCTACCTGGCGCAACAACCTTGCATGCGAAATTAAGGTGGCCTAGCAGTTTCTGGAGATCCCTAAGAGTAACTTTTTCCTTGATCGTGAATTCCCCCAACATCTGGCGAAGCCTCGTCAGCTTGTCCCAGGGGAGGCTGGAGGTACAGGCAATGGTGTCAATTTCAATGCCCAGGAACGCCAATTTTGTAGTTGGGCCCTCAGTTTTTTCCACTGCCAGTGGCACCGCAAGCTCCTGGGCAAGGACAGCAAAGGTCGCCATCAAACGTGCACATTCGCCTGCGTCCCCCCTCCCCGCGAACAAAAAGTCATTCAAATATTTAGATACCGATGGGAGCCCTGCCCTGCCCTTGATTGCCCATTCCAGTAGAGAACTGAGCCTTTCGAACACCACACAGGAGATGGAACAACCCATGGGCAGGGCCCCAATTCTTCTGCAAAAAAAATTCTGCAGGCCCAAAATTCCACGGGCGCAAAATTCCAAAATTCTGCGGGCCCAAAATAGTTACAAAACAAGTCTACTAAAATTAGACATTAGTTCTTTATTTATTTGCAGTACTGACAACTTTATAATTAAAACAAAACGTTTATTTACATATTTGCATTAACACAATTTACTGTCCAGCAAGTGGTTTTCAAAGCTTTGTGTGCTGGGTTTTTTGTCAGATGGCGATTCATTTTCTTTATCCAATGAATAAAACATGTGCTTTCTGGGTATGGGTATTTCAAACAGCAGGCAACCCCTCTCCCCCCCCCCCCCAAAAAAAACAACACATGGCAATGCAGAGCTCGCACCAGGAACCCCCCCACCTACTTACCTGGCGGCTAGAGCACACAACGGCTTCGTCGCCCTGAGAGGCCCCGTTGGGAGGGGCCAGGAAGAGGCCAGGAGCCGGATTGGGGTGAGCGCACTGAAAGGAGCAGCTGCTGCCGCCGTCACTACTAAATCAATTCATTTTCTAAACTGGGAAGGGGGAGGGGAGAAGGCAAGCCCTGGCAGCTTAGGAGGGGAAGCCACGAGGGTTTGTTCATCCCCCTCCCCCCGTGGAATCTCCTGCCCCGTGTCTCCGCAGCGCAGGCTAGGAATTCTGCACTGGGGTAAGCAGGGCAGGAGATTCCGCGGGGGGAGGGGAATTCTGCGGGAAATCTGCGAATCGCAGACCTGCATTTGTCTCGGAGTCCTGCCCATGGGCAAGGCCTTATCGTAAAAATATTGACCCTGAAATGTGAAACCCAGCAAATCAAAATCCTTTAGGGACCCTGGGAGCAAACTGAAAGCTGACTTAATGTCATATTTTCCCAACAGGGCTCCACGGCCGCACGCCCTCACCATGCGTACCGCCAAGTTGAAGTATGTGTATTGCACGCAGCAAAGCTCGGTGGCAATAGCGTCATTCACTGACGAGTGTTAAATCAATTCCATATTAGCCAGGAGTGCCAACTGCACCCCTGACTCAGGTCCACCAGCGAGCAGGACATCCATTGAGTTTCTGGCTAAAGCCACAATCCCTAGTACTCTCACCCAATGGTGGGGGGGCGGTGGGGGGTAGTCGGCAAGCCCCTTAAGTAGTGGGGCTACTGGGATGGGGCGTTATGCCACAACAAGGGGGGGGAGAGCACAGACTAGGGGAGGGGAATGAAGGAGGGGCAGTATGAGCAGCCCCCCCCCCCCAGTAAGCCCCCGGAGAAAGCCCACCAGGGAGGTGACGCTATGCCCCAAAAGAGAAGGGGAGGCACACAAGACACCACCACCACCATCCCCCGATGAAATGCCCCTAAAGGCGGCGTCATGCCCCACATGGGGGGGGTCACACAACACACCCCACCACCACCATTCCATGCAGAAAAAGGCCGCCAGGGAGGCGACATCATGGGGGTGGTGGGGCACACTACACACCCCCACCATTCACCTTAGGATATGGGAGGAGAAAACGCAGGGGAGCGGACCCCCCCCCGCACAACCACTCTCCCCCAACCCCGCACCATCCGGATGAGGGCTAGCCTGGGGTAGGTGAGGAGTAGATGCACCTGGCATCGTGCACCCACGGCAGGGGGGTGCGGGGAGGGGACACCATTGCTTCCCCACGTCAACAAGCCCCACACTGCCGGTGGAAGGAGGGAATGAAAATCCCGATCCAGCTCCTCCCCGCCAAGCCACTCAGCGGGGAAGAGAGCGGTGGGTTGTTGTTGTTTTTAATAATTCAGCCGAGGCTCTCAGCCAGGAGGGAGCTGGGGGGGGGGGGGGGGGGGGGGGGGGGGGGGGAGGGGCGGCATTGCCGCCGCTGTGCACTCAGGAGCCACAGAGCACATGGGGGGGGCGCAAAGATTGCCACTGCAACCAGCCTCACCCCCACCAAGCCCTTTCAACTTGCAGGTGGGGGGAAAGGGAAGATGAGAAGGCTTCTGAACCAGCTGCTCCTCCCCCACCTAAAACCCTGAACCGCTGGCATCAAGGAAGAACAAAGGGAGGAGGGATGGGCTGTCGTCCTCCCCCCCCACCCCCGCAAACCTCCCTAGGCCCGATCCCCGGGCGAGGAGGAGGAGGAACGGCTCCCACTGCTGTCCGACAACTCCAAGGGTTTGGGGGGGGGGTGTTGGAGCTTGGGGCACTCGCAGTGGCCTCAGCAGGGGGGCAGGGAGGCGGAGCAGAAAAGGCAGCCTCCCTGCGAACTATCCCTTACCTGAGGAGGCACGTGAACTCTACAAAAGCCGTCCGGATCCACGCACAGAACCACACGGCAAGAGGGGTGGCCAGGCAACGTCCCTGCCTATATACCTGGTGCTGGCCCGCCCCCTCTACAGGTAAGGGGGCCTGTTGGCTGCGACTGCACCTGGGGCGGGGAGAGTGCCACCCTCCCCGAAAAACTGGGTTCCAGGGCCGGCCCGCACATATTCCCCCCCCCCCCCGCTTAATTGCAGCATGTAGGGGGCTTTAACCTGAGCATCAGTTTTTTCCATCTCCAGGTCCATTTCCTTAAAGTCTGTTTAAGTAGAATTTCTGATAAGTCAAACTGTTTTACATGGCCAAAGAAATTTGATTTAACTTTACTGTAACTAGGACAAACTGTGCTCAAGTCAGTTATAGTAATTTCTCTGTATAACATTTCCTTCTACGTTAATCATTTCCCTCAAAATGAAAAGAAAATAAGATCATGCATTGTTGCTGCAAAGGATGCTCAGAAGACAGAAAGGTGACTCAGGGGGAAGATTTCCTAGCAATAAATAATTTAGGAAGTACACAAACACAATGCTTTTGTTCATTAGTGCCAGAGATCACAGCCAGTAGCAAACGTACACACTGAAAACACATGAGTATTTACAAAATAAGTATTTGCAATGTTATACTTAACACAAAGAAATCTTCATAATTACCTATTCCACTAAAGTGTTAAGTATCATTTTACAGAGTGAGAACTGAGGGAGAAAAGAGCATTTTTCACCTGAAAACGGTATCCCCAGATAGACTCAGCTTGCATAAGTGAAAATCCATCAAGTTAAACGAAGATGAGTGACCAGTCAAATTTCAATATTTTAAAGCATCAGATCATTCTGCCTCAAGCAACTGTTCTCCCCAGCTTGAGAGCCACAGTGCTTACAACTGAGAGTACTTCAAAGCTGAGAAGTGAGAGGCATACTGGTTGGAATACTATCTGTCAGAGAAAGTAGTATAATTTTAACTTTGTGAAAAACTTATTTGGAAAAAAATATACTCACTTAAGTCTCTGTAAACGCAAACGATGGGTTCGTGTGACCTGCCATTTTCCTGGCAACTGCTTAGCACTAGAGGCAAAACTATGCTATCCTTTTGACTACTTCTACCCATTGTCCTAACTAGTGTTGGCTCCCTTTTAGAAATATGGAGAGTTATAACAGGCCACAGACCCTACAATTAAGCAGGAAAGATTCAAGCTAAGAAATGCTTGTTGGAATCTTTTTGGCCTGGCTGCATGGCTTCTTTCTTCTGGTTCCCCGATATTTCAGAGGATCTTAAGAACATACGAAGTGCCACAATGGGTCAGACAAATGGTCCATCTAGCTCAGTATCCTGTCTTGAACAACAGCACCTTCAGTTGCTTCACAAAAGTGCACAGCAGGCGAGAAATAACTAGTAATCCATTTCCGGCTATTCACCAGCCCCTGGTTCATAAATTCACTAGCTATTTATGAACTTATTCCCATTTTCCTACCCCAATACCACCTTTTTCCAAGTTGCTTCCTCTCTATTGGACTTGGTACCAGGGCAGCTGCTTCTCCATGCACCTTGCTGGCAGCAGCAAGTACACGATTAATGCCCCACAGCCTTGAGCTTCTGCTAAGGGGCAAATGCTGGAGGCACATGGGCAGGAAGAGATCATGCATTCCTCTGTACCAGCTCTATAAATATTTTATGGCAGCTACACTTCTGCTCCCACATTGGGGAAAAACTTTTAAAAACAAGAAGGAAAATTAAAATAGTATGCGTAAAGCTAGCTCGGGGTTGAAAACAGACCACTTCAGACACCAGCAAGAAAGCAAGCAAAGTGGCCTTTTCCTAGCTAACAGCTTTTATGCAACAGTCCCGATTTTTCAGATCAGTTTTCAACACCACTCTATTCTACCTATTAGCCAGGGACCCAATGCCGCCATCGCTGCTTAATAACGCTATTACAGTCCAATAACAATGCAAGAAGTTGAGAAAAAGTAGTATTAGGAACACACAGTGATGTGTCTGCATGTAGTTACAACACAGTAGTGTGCTGTAGAAAGCCAATGCGGAAAAAAATTAAGTGGTGTTACATAAACACTCCTGAACTGAAAATAAAGTGATCCATTTCCTTTTTCTTTCTTTCTTGCTGGCATTTGATGCAAAAGCATAAATACTTTCAACCTGAACTTGTGTTACACCGCGTTTTCAGTTTAAACCTACACAGGTCTGATGCTAATAACTTTTATTGTTCTGTTTCTTTTGCTGACTGGGAGAAACTGTAAACACAATGTCTGCACAGGTATAAGATTGTGGAAGAGAAAACCATATATTATATATTCTATTTAAAAACTTCTGCTTAAAACACCCATATGCTGGCAGTTTGCCTCAGAGCCTATGAGGACTTGAGGCGGGGGGTCCGGTGATGGGGGAGGTTAAGTCAGTGCCCTTGTCATGGACGGACCATTATCTCCTGCAGGCCAGTCTCTCAGCGCACCCCCTCCAGAAGGGGAAGGGACCAGTTAGGATGGTCCGCCCTCGGAGGCTGATGGAACCCCAGCGGTTCCAGGAGGTCCTGAGGGAGCTTACCCTGGATGTGGACGGTCACTCTGTGGATGAGCTGGTCCGGCATTGGAACATCTTGCTGGAGGAGGCCATTGACAGGGTGGCTCCGAGGCGCCTTCTGCCTCGGTCTCGTCACCGCAGGACCCCTTGGTTTACTGAGGGGCTGCGGTGTATGAAGCGTGTGGGCAGGAGGCTAGAGCGACGCTGGCGTCGGACTCGGTCTGTCTCCGATCGTCTTCTCCATAGGGCCCATTTGCGGTCCTATGTGGAGGCTGTGAGGACGGCGAGGAAGGAATTCCTCGCCGTCCTCATAGCGTCTGCGAAGTCGCGTCCAGCGGAGCTGTTTCGGGTGGTGCGGGGGCTGGTTAGTCCGGCCTCCCTCCGCCTGGATGGGGACTTGTCCCGGGCCCGCTGTGAGGAGTTTGTCATCTACTTCGCAGACAAGATCGCTCGGATTCAGGCCGATTTCGACGCTGGGTTGATAGCAGTAGGGGAAGAGCGCGGGGGGGCGGAGGGTCCGTCTGGTCCATCTTTATGGGGTGAGTTTCAGGAAGTGACGCCGGCCGATGTGGTGGATGTCCTGGGGTCTGTGAGGGCCACGTGTTGTCAACTAGATCCGTGCCCGTCCTGGTTAATAAAAGCTTCCGGGGAGACGTTGGGGACGGTGCTGGCGAGGGTGGTGAATGCGTCCCTTCGGCAGGGGAGGTTGTCGCCTTGCTTAAAAGAGGCTGTGGTGCGCCCCCTGCTGAAAAAACCATCGTTGGACGTAGACGCGCTCGCCAGCTACCGACCTGTCTCTAACCTTCCCTTTTTAGGGAAGGTTATTGAGCGGGCAGTGGCGCTCCAGCTCCAGGGTCATCTAGATAACATCGGGCTCCTTGACCCTTTTCAATCTGGGTTCCGCCCCGGCTATGGCACCGAGACGGCGTTGGTGGCCTTGGTGGACGACCTCCGCCGGGAGATGGATGCGGGATGTTCGACATTTCTCATCCTGCTCGATCTCTCGGCCGCTTTTGACACCGTGGACCATGGGCTGCTGTTGAGACGACTGCGTGACCGGGGGGGTCTGGACGGGACTGTTCTTGAATGGTTCCGTTCATTCCTCTCGGGGAGGAGCCAGCGGGTGGTGTTGGGGGAGGAAACATCGAGCCCCCGCGCCTTACCGTGTGGCGTTCCGCAGGGATCGATCTTGTCTCCATTATTATTTAATATCTATATGCAGCCCTTGGGGGAGGTCGTGAGAGGGTTCGGGGTGCGATGTCACCAATATGCTGATGATACTCAGCTGTACCTCTCTTTTTCAACTGACCCAGACCCTGCTGTCTCGTTGCTGTCCCAGTGTTTGGAGGCCGTGGCAGAATGGATGTGGCAGAGCTGACTGAAGCTCAACCCCGATAAGACGGAGGTGACGTTGGTGGGGAGAGCGAGGGAGGTAGTGGCCCCCCTGATTTTTGGGGGGGGGGCTTTGCCCTCCCATAGCTCAGCAGGTCCGGAGTCTGGGGGTGGTGCTGGATGCGGATCTCCGCCTGGAGCGGCAGGTGGAGATAGTCGCGAAGGTGACTTTCCGCCAGTTGCACCTGGTGCGGAGGCTGCGTCCGTACGTCTCCGGCCCGGACCTGACCTCCCTCATCCATGCCTTCGTCACTTAGAGGCTGGACTACTGCAACGCGCTCTATGTGGGGCTTCCCTTGTGCCTGGTTCGGAGGCTGCAGCTAGTGCAGAATGCGGCGGCCCGTTTCCTTACGGGGACGGGTCACCGGGAGCACATTACACCCGTGCTCCGGACTCTGCACTGGTTGCCGATAGCGTGCCGAGCGAGGTTCAAGGTTTTGGTGTTGATCTATAAAGCCCTACACGGTCTCGGCCCCTCATACCTCAGGGACTGCCTCGCCCTCCGTGCCCCAGAGCGGCTCCTTCGGTTCACCGGGGGTGCCTTCTTGGAGGTCCCCCGCGTTAAGCGGGGGGCCACAATGGAGAGGGCATTCTCGGTGGCCGGGCCGCACCTTTGGAACTCCCTTCTGGAGGAAGCCCGCCTGGCCCTAAGCCTGTTGACATTCCGGCGAAGCTGTAAAACCTGGCTGTTCACCTAGGCCTTTGGGGAGGGGGGGGAGGGTTTTAGCTCCCCTACCTTATTTATTGTTTTAAGTGAGGTCCCAGGCCCTGTTTTAATATATGGTTGCTATTGTTGATTTATTTTTAAATTGTTTTATATATACTGTATGTGTTTTATTGTTGGAAGCCGCCCCAAGCTGTTTGCAGGAGGTGCAGGGTAAAAATCTATAAAATAAATAAATAAATAAATATAATAGCAGAAACAATAGGCAAAAATGAATTTACTAAAACCTAAAGTCAGAATGCCATAGCATTGAGGTGGGTTCATGCAATGTTAGTAACACATTTCTTCCAAGGAAGATTTACAAAATTAAGGTAAAATAAGCCAGATTTAGGTAGAATATGCACCACTCAATGCATGCATTAAATGAGTACGCATTCAAAGATAGCTTTTTTAGATAGAATGATACAAGTTAGGATTCAAGAGAGACAGTGAACAGATGCTAAACTTGTCTACATCTCTAAATGTGTTAAAAGGACAGCATTTTGCATTAAGCTACTTTCCCTATCTTTCTTATAGTCCATAAAGAAACACAAGTAGCAGCAGAAACACACATAAGGCGGCATAGGACTCGATACTTTTAATTCACTTGAATATCTGCGTTCCAAATTTGACTTGCAAACCTGTGCACTTCTGACATTTGAAATGTATTAAACAAGTCAGGATGAGAATTTCATCAATAAGCTCTGGAGAAAGCATTAGATGCTCTTCGCTTAAAACTTTCCAAATCACGTGTCAGCGATGCTTTTGGCCCTGATCATTATCTTTACGTAAGGACAGCCTTTATGTAATGCTCTCTCTCATCTTGCATGACTATGAAACCAAAGCAATATTTCACACAAACGACATCTTACCTTCATCAAAGTCGGCATCGTCTTCTGTGTGCTGAGGGAATGGAAAGCAGTTGGTGATTTCGAGCCTGTCATCCACCACGAGGCCCAGCAGCACTCCTTGGACCACTTCACTCCCCTGTCCTTCTTCTTGGTAATGTTTAATAATCTTCAGCACAACCTTAAAAAAAAAAAAGAAAAAAGTTAAACGTGTAACAGCTCCGTTCGTTAATAAAGAAACAATTATGTTGCAAACCAGGTGAAATAGAAACTTAAAATCTCAACAAAAAGCATGATCTGAGATGAGCATGCTTACCTCAAATTTGTTATTCTGATTATTGGCCAGGACCTCGCATCAAATTAGAGAAATGACTTGAAATCATCAAACAAGTCTGATCTGTTTTTAAAGTTAGATTTCCAAGAACGCACCAATGCAACAATATAGCCAGGAACCTGTGTTCTCTGTGTTTTCCCAATTGACACCAAACATGGCCTATACATATGATGGAATACATATGAGTAGGGTGGCCATACCTCCCGTTTAAACGAGGACACTTATGAAAAATACACAGTGCAGAGCTGCACTCAAACCAATGCAGCCCTGCAACATAATTTTTCATAAGCACCCTCTTTTAAAAGGGAGATATGGCCACCCTACCTAGAAGGTACACAAGAGGGCTTGTCTGCTCCCCTGTTCAGTAAAACAGGGTGGGGAACCTCAGGCCCAGGGGCCAAATGCAGCCCATGGCTAGTTTTTATTTGGCCCCTTTGCAATTCCTAGACGGCCCCTGGATCAAGCTTTTACCCTGAAGCTCTAAAAGACCAAGTTCTACTCAAGCACAGCAGAGATGAGTGTGCATACAAGAGAAGGGTCAGATCCATGATCTGGGCCCTCCTCTTCCTGAGCGCACCCCTTAAACCAGGGCTGGCATGGTATTTACCAGGGCGATTCTCATCAGGTAAAAACTGGGGGGTTTCCCACCCAAGGACTAATTAGTCCTAGTTTTAGGTGTTAATATTTTCGGTTTAAAAAACTGTTTCATTAATCCACAGCAAACTGCAATGGATTACAGTTATATTTTAGTTACACTTCCAAACTGTGATTACCTAAGGCAGTAGATAAAGAGTCCAAATAAAAAGGTAAACTCAATGGATAACACTAATACAGAAATGGGCAAACTGCGGCTCTAGGCCCACCTGCAGCTATTTGGCCCGACTGGGTGTTAATAGCAGTGACAGCGGAGTGCCACCGTCACAACACGATCTGAACTGGGAAGCTGCTGACGCCACGGTCAGGATTGGGTCTGGTCAGTCAACGAACATGCTGGTGGCCAGGCAGCCGCACGAACGTGTGGGCGCCTGGCCCAGCCCGTGCTTCACCGAGCGCCCCACCGTGACAGGGAGTCATGGCAGCCCCAATTTGGACCGGGCCACGGACGGCCCTAACAAATGTTACATCCCACTGTAGCCTGCTCTGGCCCGATCAGGCAGACAGTAACCTGGGCTGTGACCCCAAAGGCCTCCAGAATCACAGGCCAGGCTAGCCGTTACCGCATCTGGAAGCAATCATGGGCTAACGTCTTGCAAGACTCCAATGAATTTTATGGTGGCCCAGGGGCCACCGTCGTGTTTGTTAACACATCGTGGTAAATGGGTGTGGCTCTCAGGATTAAGAAACTTTGCTCACCCCTGTACTACGATGTAATTTAAAATCTAATACTTAGCTTTTGAATACCCGCATATATTGTGTTTTGGCATTTCACAATTTCTTGAAGGAGGTTATATAAATATTTGAGTTTTTATTATATAAGCCAAAATTAAACACTACATTATGAGACACAAAACACCACCAATGCAGAGCTCTAGGCTTGAAGCATTAAGCAACCAGAAAAACTTAAGTGCCACACTCTGTCAGACCAGTGGTCCAGCTAGCCCAGCATCCTCTCTCTGACAATAACCACCTTTGGTCACGAGTGATCTATTCCCCATTTATTCCCAGCTCCTGACAGTCAGAAACTACATCTCCTAACCAACTGGACTAATAGCCATTTACAAACCTAACCTCTAAGAACTAATCCAATCCTTTTTTAAACTCAATTACACTGACAGTCTTCACAACATCCTTTGGCAATAGGTTCTAGAAATTAATTGTACACTGAGTGAAAAAGTTCTTCCTTTTACTCCTTTTAAATCTGTTGCGAGTTAGTTTCATATAATGCCCCCTAGTTCTAGTATTATCCGAAAGGGTAAATAACTCCCTTATTTACTTGTTCTGTACCACTCACAATTTTGTAAGTGTGGTATGTGACGTGATGGCTAAGTGCACAGTATTTGGACCAGGAAGGGGGGGGGGGAAAACCCAGTTCTAGTCTCGCCTTAGCCAGAATCTCACTTGGTGACCCTGGGCCAGTCACAATATTATCTCAGCCTAACCTCACAAGGTTGTTGCAAGGATTAAAAGTTGTGTTAAACTGTTATAGGTAAAGTGTTCCAAGAGCTGTGGCAGGAGGGCACCATGTAAAAACTAAAATAAATATTATTATTATTATACCCTATCCACTCCCCCTCTTCTCTAAACTGACGAGCCCTAGCCTATTGAGTCTCCCATTGTATATGGAGAAACAAGGATTGATCAAGGAATTCATTTAGCTTTCTGCAATGACCTTGTCTTCCTGGAGTGTCCCTTTCACCCCTTGATAATCTAATTCCTTTTCTTTGTTTGCACAACATACATGTAAATTTAATTGCTCAGCAAGATTCCCAGATCCAAAAGCTTAATTTCTGTTCAAGGTAGCCTAAAAAATAAAAGCATGATGCTTAAGATGCAGGTTGAGGCTCTTTTTTTATTTATTTCCTTTCACTAAAGTTACACAGATCATATTGCTGCAGAACAATTACCAAACAGTTAAAGATTCTTCAGTAGTTTCATTAGCATGTTTAATTTTATTTTCCCAGGGAAAACTTGTAAAATACGGTATTTACCAGTGCCCTGTCCAAAATTAGTTTTTCCTAGGAAATTGCCAACCCTGCCTGAAGCACCCCCAGCACCAACTTCTGTGTAGCCCTCAAGGCTTATACTAATTCTCAGGATGGTCCCTGGGAAGTAAAAGGTCCCCCACTCCCCAATCTGGCTGTAAAGCTCTCTACAAAGCAACTTGAGGAAACAGGTGTTCTTCCTGTCAACAGGAAACAAAATGGGGTAAAAACAAAAACCCACACACCCAATTTCTTGAATCTTCCAGTTGCAATATATTTAGGAATTTACTTCGAGCAACAGCATTTATAAAATGGGAGTGGAAATTACAAACGAATGGTGTTCGTTTAAAACATTTAGGTTTCAGTTCAAAGCCAGACATTCATCAAGTTGCATAACCAAGACCAAAAATGTTTATAGTAGATTTGACAAGCACAAGAGTTCTCTGACTAAAAAAAAATAAGAAATATCATTCTGGCCTTTTCTTACTTTTCTCCAAAAATCTTCCCTCTGTGTGCTGCAGATGGCTTGGTTAGAAACATACCCAATGTTGTTCGACTGATTTGTGGCTAGTACAGCACAAACCCCATGCTACCAATTAACTATACTTAAAACAAAATATAAGAGATCTAAGAGCAACAAGAAATAGAGCATGACAGAGAAAACAACAGCCACAGGCACAGGCACAGGCTTGCGAGAACGGAGGCGATAAGGAGTATGCCAAGTCAACCACAAGCGGACCTTATTTCACCAAGGTCTCTAATCCATTCAAGCAAACCCAGCTAAAAATGCTTGATGACCCTGTTGCTAACAAAGTACTATTGATTTTTGTGTCTGTAGGTGAACCAACTACCATAATGGATTTCAGCTTGACCACTAAGAAAGAACAGATTTTGCATAAATACTGTACTTAGAAATTCAGTGTACATTCTGTGAAGCAGCTACACTAATAGAATTTAAGTCCACATTTACATGGCAGGAACAGATATTTCCTTGTACTCTAAATAACGAAGCAAAAGGTTACGTTCCTAACAACAATTCTAGCACACCAATAATGAATTACGCTGTCTACAATGCGGTGGTAAACTTATTCAGGTTTTAATTTGGGTAAGTGCCTAAAAAGGAATGAATATGACTAGTGCCACACGCAGGGCAAGCAAGTTACACCCCTACCTCAAGTAGTTACATTTTAAACATATGGCATAAATTCCTAATTGAAAAGATAGGTGGGAACCCTCATGGTTGATGGACAACTTTTTTGGCATATACTGATAGGGAAAGAGAGAAGAGGAAGACCAAGCTTCTTCAAACAGCAAGAAGTGTGCTTTAAAATGTTGCATTGGGCAACAATGGGGACTGAGCAGCAAGGGACTGTAATTATTTCTACGCCAGTTTGTAAAGAAACTGGCACAGCATGGGTATGTTCTCATAAGTAAGTTAATCTGGAGAAACTCCTACAGAGTAATTGCTTCTTTCCAGTTGTGTTCAGAAAAGGAGCAAAAACCAAGTAGTAATTTGATCCTTCACCTTCACAGCTTACTGCTCACTGGGATGGAGCCAGCGGGAGCATGAAAAACATGTTAACACAAACAGTGTCGTACACCGGTATGGAGAGCAAAGAGACAGGTGCACTCTAAGAAGAGGGAAGACTAACGGGGGGGGTGAGGGTGGAAGCTGACAAACATGTTTGCCTCCATAGTAGAACTCTCCTTCTCCAAATTAATCCTGATTCCTTTGTTCAGTGAATAAAGCGAGGGTAAAGCAAGTCACGGGGTTATTACCTCAGAGTAACTATTTGTGTGAACAGGCCAAAGTGAGGCAACACTGAAAGCTGAACCCATAAAGTTTGCAACGTGGAATTTTTTTACGCATGCATGTGTGCACGCACGCATGTGTGTATCAGCTCGGGGCACCTAACAGTATAAACGTTTTAAGAATACAAAATACAGTAAAATAAAAACAAACAAACAAACAATAATATAAATATAAAATACTATAAAACTATAAAATGGTGGGGCACCAGAAAAATATACAACCCCCCCCACCCCACCCCTAGCCCTAGCCCTCAACCCCCACCCCTTACTCATCTCCCTCACCGAAAGCCTGGCGGAACAGCCAGGTATACGTTGTCGTTGGAAGGAGGAGAGGTCCAGGGCCACACGGACCTCAGCTAGGAGGGAGTTCCACAGCCTTGCTGCGGCCACCGAGAACACCCTCTCCATAGTGGCCCCCTGGGATACCCAGGGGACTTTGCCCCTGGTTGACCACTGGTGCCATTCCAAAGCCTGGGGAGTGAGGCTCTGGGGAGTGATATAATAAATAATAAATATCAGTCAGGATCAAGATGCCCATTACTGTAATTAGGGTCATGAGCCACAGTTGGGAATTCCTGACCTATATTAGATTATTCCATGCAGTCCATCAGAGTATGATCCATGTTCCTTAAGAAAGGGTTCAACAAAAGAACAATCTCGCTCTACCAGGGAACATGAAAGTGACATATGAGGAGTGTGGGATGCTATTAACTGCACGATTTAACTCAATTTGCACTGAATTTTGCAAGTTCTATATTTCTAAAATTTCTTTCTTTAGCTCTTCTATTTTCTATATACACTCGTGATCTTTCTAAGCTATCCAACCAATTTTTCCATAAACTTGGGTGATTCAATACTAAGGGTGCAATTCACCACCCACTGAGCTCAATGGCAAGACGCCCATTTACTTTTAATGCTGCCCTGAGCATCATTACAGCAGTTCTGATGAAAAAGACAGCTGTTCAGTTCACTCATTTCTCGACAACAGCCTGACCAATACGGGTGTTGCTACCACAGAATAGCTCCTGAAATAATTTTACAGATCAGGAAGGTGAGAGCCAGAACCCTAAGTGTAATTAAATATCTCAACGCATGATAAAAATCACGTATGTGCTACTTTCTACCTGCGCTAGACTGATCTCAATTCAACTACATGAACACATTCTGGGTATCGAAATATTTTCCAGGGTAGTTATAAGCTTTACTGTGTACCTTTCTAAAAAAGAAGCTTCCTAGAAGTTTGACAATGCAGACAAACCCATTCCTTTTCCCCAAAAAACTTCACAAGGAGGCACCCCAACAGACAATAATTTCATGTCAAATATCTCCCCCCACCCCCACAAATATAAGCATCATTGAGTTCCTTTAATGGTCTTAACAAGGCAAAGGGTCAGTTTCCAAATTTTAAGCAGGCATCCTGTGCGTTTGCAGATTTACCCAAAATTCCACATTTAGTGTCTGAAACTAAGAAAAATTATGTACTAGCGTTTTTGGAAAATATTTCAAAATTGTAAGGTATTTCCATTCTAAACACACCACACAGGCCTGTAAAAACCAACTTGCTTCCTTGGCTCTGGCAAGTACACTTTTTATGCTGGCGACTGGTTTAGAGGGAGGGGGGGGTTGTTTTTTTAACAGCCCTAGTCCACCCCTGCCTCTCTCACCACTTCAATCCAGTCTGGGAAGTAACCTTTAATGCCTAGCTAGTAAATTATTTATTTTACAGTCCTGGTACCACAGAATTTTGCAATTTGTATTCTACTTCAAGCAAAAGTATGAAAAAATGTCAAAATTACTCCCAAATGAGGGAAGTTACATGCAAGTTTCTTCCTAATATAGTTGGCGCTTCCACAAGAAGTTTCCTCAAAAAAACCAAGCAGGGGAGGCTTTTATGAGGGGGAAGAGTAGTAGATTACTTGCACCAATACCGTTACTGGCACTATCACATGGAGTCCCTGAGAAGACAGTGGGCTCATTTATTTCATAATTTGGATTTGATAAATTGAATACCGGTCTCTCATTTAGCAAGCATCCATAATGCATATTCAATACCTAGGCACAATGACAGAAATTCTTAACGGCACTTTTTGTAGACTTATGGTTCCAATATAATTTGGCTTTCCACATTCTCCCCAGGAAGATTTCTTAATTACAGCATTCTGTAGCTGCTGCATTGACCAGTTATGTAATTTTGGTGTCCCTTATTTTTCAAAACTGCTTTCTTAAGAGAGAGAGACTACAGGTTTAGCCTATAGCTATAAATTTGCAACTTTAAACTTTGTTAGTTTACTATCCACTCTTCTACGATCAAGTAATAGCTTTCTGGGCACAATTCAAGGTGCTGGTTTTCACCTACAAAGCCCTAAATGGCCTGGGCCCCAAATATCTGAAAGACCGGCTCTTCCCTCATGAGCCATCGCGACCTCTTGCAGACACTTACAGAGCCAAATTAAATACCGCTGACTAGACATTCTTATTCTATATATGGCACTAACTCCATATAGTAATACACCATACCGGTAAGCTTAGAAAAGCGCATACGTCTTTGATTTTACCACGTCAGATGCTCTAAGCCGTGTAAATTAAATCTTTGAAGTACCAAAGCAACTCTGTATCCTATTATGGACCAGTTACTTGCTCAATTTTAACAGCTTTTAAACCTCAATTAAAAAATACTTGCAGTTATGCAGTCGTTTCTCATCTTCAAAGCACTTTTCAAGCATTAAAAAGTCATACTAGAGGGAAATAGTTTTGCTAAAAAGGATTATATATATATATATATATATATATATATATATATATATATATATATATATATATATATATATATATATATATATATATAAATAAAAATAAATTTTAGCAAACTTGCTATTTAATATCAAATGTTTAGCTGAAGTAAATTCACGGACAAAAACTTTAGCACTCAGGTCAACAACTGTTAACTGATACGCTTCCTTCCACAATGTTGCTTACATTACAATTTTAAAGCATACAAACCAAGGCAATTGCAAGTTAAAATACTGGACAAATGACAAAGCTGCCCATGCTGCAAGCTAGTTTGCTTGACTGTGCCGTGTTGCCATGGTCCGGAATTCCTCTATAGGGGCCTAGCAGCTTGGGTAATGCTCACATGCTCTGGAAGCACGCTGAGTTTCAGGTCTACAACAGAAGTTGTAATATGAATAAACTGGTACCTTTATGAACTTGATGCCAGACACAACCATGGATAATCAGCTCACCATGATCAATTTTCAAGCTTCTAGCTGCTTTTTATGTAGCTTCTAACTTGGCACACAGATCCATATATCAAAATTTACTGCATTCTGTGGGAGGCAGTGGTGGAAAATAGATCTCAGGAACTAACTCCTTCACCAAAATCAATTTTTCCTTAACAACAATTCTCCTCTTCATAAACCACAGAAGTTTCATCACTAACTCTTATCATGCCCCTCGAGGAGCACTTTCAAGTTTGGTCTTTTAACACTGAACCTTAACTAGAGGACAGCTTCCCATCACCCCTATAGTCAATGAACTCAGAAATAGGATATCAATAGCAAAATGTCAACAACCTTATTCTGCCACTAAACTAGCTTAGTCTCTACCTTATACTACTTTCACTGCCGATGAATGTTTGATCCTCATTCACATGGTTGCATAAGATGCATGTCCTTTATTCCTGTGGAAGGGATGCAGATGTATACAAGCCTGCGTGCATTATGCTAAAGCACTCAAGGGGTTAATATCATTGTGGTCCAGTGAACTAAAAGTACAACGAAACTAAGTTTAACCATTAAAGGAGTCTTGGCACACAGATGGACATAAAGATGTAACGCTTAAAAAAAATCTGTTCTCTGTTCGTCTAACACACAACACAACAGCAGCAAGAAGTTTTTCTATTCTCAAAGTTATCCTGCCATCAATCACTTTTACGTGTCTTTTATAAGTGCTTAGGTTTGCAGGGAATCAAGTCTTTCAGAGCTTTGTGCTTTTACAACTTGTACTATTAATCTTATGTAAGCAGCATTAAAATCTCATTGATCTGCTAAAAAACCCAAACCCACAGGTAAAATGCTTGCTGCAGCTAGAAGCATCTAATCCATTAACGTGAGTTGCACATATACTGTCATATTTGTTAACTGTCAAGACTGCAAGGTATTAAATTACTATTAAAACCCTCTGCACATCAGAATGTACAATACATAAGAATGACACAGATGACCTGAAAACCAACCCCATTAAAAACATATATATATATATATAGGGGGTGGGGGAGGAGAGAGAGATTACAAAATAGAAAAGGTGTTGTACCTGAAATGAGCTCCCCTGCATTAACGAAATTTTCTAAAGCTCAACTTGGTGGACACTAAATTAGCAGATATGCCACCGTTTTCGCACCATGCTATCTAACCTCGGTCAAAGCAGATCTAATTGACACTGCAGAACACACCTGCTGCCTGTTTCCCACATATGCTCCCAATGTTAACACCGGTGGCGATATACCCATTAGCCACAGTGTGAAAAGAATAAGCGGACTTTTTTTTAAAAAAAAATATTTCTAGAATTCCAACTATAAGTAAAGAGAACAATTTTTAATTGTCTCAAACCATAGGTTATGACAAAATCAATAAAATAAAAATAAGCAAATTTATCACATCAGTAGTTATAGAAATACAAAAATAAAATAAAATAAATAAAATCAAAGAGTTTCAATTTAAAATTGCTCAAATTTACAAAACTTCAGAGCACTCCTGTCTGAATATATATAATACGTACAGGGAAGGAAGCAGCATAGCCAATTAACATCACAACATTACATCATAAGGCCCAGATTACAGTATAATGTTAACCAGTAAAAATCAATCTAGTTTATCAAATTTCAATACGGTCTTACACCTACGAGTAGCTAGTGCATGTGCCATATTGGCTACTTTCTTCGTAACACATTTGCTGGGATTAGCCAGCAAAACAGACAGCTGACTGAGTACGAACTCCGAGGGCTGCATATAAGTCAGACAGGGATGCTTAAGGGATGCACTCAAGAAGAACATCCAGATCATGGATGCAAGTCATAGATCTGTCCCCTATCCTGGACTGCATGCCCTCATCTGTGCTCCCTTACCCCAAACTCATTCTTTCAGTGCTTGGGGGCTGGAACTGGATCCAGGGGCCAGATTCCAGAACTGGAAAGGGACCAACTAAAATTAGACACAGGCCACATTAGGACACTGGACCTGAAGTTCCCCACCCCTGCTTTAGAGTATGGTCCCATGCAACATTCCTGATGGACAGCTCCAGAAATAGACAAGTGCATGTTTACCTCTGGCTACTGTGGCCTTCGATGGCCTCTTTGTTCAGTTATTTGGATGCAGGGAGCGTTCTACCCCATGGCCAGTAGGAGGCAGCACCAACTTTCACCGGGCTTGCGTAGGGAGAGCGTGCCCTCGCTTTCCCAGTTGAAAGTCTGCCTCGGATCAGTTAGGAGCTGCAGCGCGGGTGCTCTGCACCCGGCACAACTTTCGAGCCCCTAGACTCCCGAGGAGCAGGGGCTCCACCTAATAGACTTAGCTAGGGAGAAGGGGTAATCCTTCCACCTTCTTCAAAGCCCAGAGAGTGAAAATGGACCGAGTGGATCTCCCGCGCCAAAATCATCCGCCCGGTGCCGGCCCAAGGATACGGCCTGGGGTAGAGCAGGTGTGGGGGATCGACTCACAGGGTACGCGCCCCCCCCCCCCCCGGCTCAGGGATACCTGCGACAATGGCAGACCGCCAAAACCTGCCGGACAACCGCCCGCCTAGCCGCAGCACAGCAGGAAGGCCCTGCAAGCGAACCTCAAAAAACCGAAACTGATCCAGCCCCTCCTGCCCAAACTCACACCGCTGCCTGCATCCACAAGCAGGAGAAGTCTTGCAGCAGGTCAGAAGCGGAGGAGGAGGACGGGTAGGCAGCCTCATCTGCCTCTCACACCAAGTAAGAGTGGCCCCCACCATTGACCCTATCCAGCAGCTCCAGCTGGACGCCCTACAATCGATGATGGGGGTGCTGACCCAGATAGAAGGGAACCAGACCAGGGGGCGGCGACCCCACAAGCACGCACGCCCCTCCCCTCTGCCCAAGGAGACTTTTAAGGGGTCCTCAAAGCCTTCGGGGAAGGATAAACAAAAAAGCACCCGCAAACCTCCCCAGAAGCAATCCCTTAGGGACCTCAACGGCTCCTCCTCAAATGAAGACGAGGGCAGCTCTTCCCTCATGGAGGGAGAACTACTGCCTGAGGAGTCAGAACCCGGCTTTACCACCACCACCAAACAGAGAAAGGGGGCCAGGCACACCAGAGCCCCACTGGTGACTAATGTAACCTCCGAGGAGGATTCTGATCAGGCCTCCTGTAGCTGCTCCCCTCACTCATCAGACAGAGAACCACCCGAGTGAGAGGAGATTCTGTCAAGGGGACCTAAGGAACTAGGCAGGGAACTGCCTTCTGACCAAGGCCCGAAGCTCCTAAAGCGGGTGGAGAGAGTTCTCAGGATCACACCCAGAACCCTAAAGAAAAGGGACTCGGATTCTTCCTCTGATGAGGATGACTCTGACAGGGACTATATCCCCAAGCTAGACAGCAAATCAAGGGACGCCACCCTGGACAGGGCGTTTGAAAAAAATAATAAAAGCCCAGTGGAAACGGCCCTATCTTTAAACTACCTCAAGTCGACGCTGCTGCTGCTTCATTGGCCCGACAGTCCGCATTCCCCTCTGAGGGAGACCTACTGCCCAAAGACACCACCAACAAGGGAGTAGAAGTTGGGCTTAGAAAACATTGAGGCCTTAACTAACATCTTACAAAAGGCTACAACTGCGTCCTATGTCTCCAGAGCCATCATTAAGTGGTTCAAGCTCGACAAGGACCCCGACATATGGGAGGCTCTAGCCCCCAAACTGGCCACTAATGTTACCCTTGCCCACACCTTTTGGATAGACTCATCTATGGATATCATCACATGGGCAGCCAAAGGCATGGCGGCCAATGTGGCATCCAGACACAGACTGTGGCTCCGCCCCTGGAGAGCAGAGCAGACCCACATGCAAAGAACCTTCTGGTTCACAGCACTTTCAAAAGGGGCAAGCTATTCGACTCTGCCTTAGACAAGGCCTTGGCGAAGGCTTCAAATAAAGAAAAGAAGCACTCTAAAACAGGTTCAGTCATTTAAAAAACTTCTTTCGTCCCTTTCAACGTTCTCACAACTCTCAACAGGTGACTGGCTGGCATCATTGTACTTAAGGGATGCTTACCTACATGTGCCCATCCTTCCAGCCCACAGATGGCGACTCCGTTTTTGTTATGAGGGCCAGCACTGGCAATATCACGCCCTCCCCTTCGGCCTCGGCATGTCACCCCAAACGTTTACCAAGGCACTCATCCCCCTCATTGCGAACCTTCACTTAGAGGGTATAGCCATCTTCCCCTACCTCGACGACCTGCTCTTCAGGGCCCTGTCACAGGAACTCGCCCTGCTCCACCTCCAGCGTTTAATCAACTACCTGGAGAACCATGGGTTCCTGATCAACCAAGACAAAAGCCACCTCACGCCCACACAGCAGCTGGAACACCTGGGAGTGATCGACACCACCCAGGACACAGCGTTCATTCCTCGACAACGTCAACACAAGATCCTGAAACTCAGGACGTTGGTACGGGCGCAACCTTGAACCTCCCAACAAACACTAGCATCCCTACTAGGCCTAATGGTGTCCTGCATTTGACATCTACAGTGGGTGCGATTCCACTCCCAAGCACATCAACAATTACTTCGACTATGGCAGGCGCACATCATAAATAATACGCCTGCTACCCTCATGATCAATCTGAAAACCCTTCTCTGCTTCAATTGGTGGGAAGACCCATGCCGCTTCGAACAGGGAGTCCCTCTGATGGAACCAACAAGAGTGATACTTACGACAGACGCCAGTCTGCTCGGCTGGGGGTCCACCTGGACATATGTCTGATGCAGGGTACCTGGTCTGTACCAGATCAGAATCACAGCATCAATTGGCTGGAACTCAAAGCCATTCAACTTGCCCTTCAACACTTCACCCACTAAGTAGAGGGACATGTTTTAGTCTTCACCGACAACAACCAGGGGGGGATCATGATCCCGAGCACTACACAAAGAAGCCACATGTCTAATACATTGGGCAAAAATTCATGTCCTCTCTGTCTGTTCTGCACGTATGAGGAATAGACAATGTAGAGGCGGACTGGCTGAGTCGACAGTCAGTGGACCCAGGGGAATGGACTCTCAGCCTTCCAGCTGATTGTACATAAATTCAGCCATCAAGTTCTGGACCTATTTGCTTCCCCTTCAAACAGTAAGACGGCCCGATTCTTCAGCAGGGTTCCGCATCCCAAGGCCAAAGCACAAGATGCTCTCAGCCAGCAATGGCCCCCAGGCCTTCTATATGCCTTCCCCTCCCCCCGTTTCCCCTCCTGAACCGGGCGATGCACAAGTGCAAGCAGCAACGAGTTCTGGTGGCTCCCTTCTGGCCCCGCAGACCATAGTTCACAGACCTGATCACGTTATCAGCGGGGGAGCACCTGGACTCCCCGCCGAACCGGATCTGTTGTCCCAGGGGCCCCTGCCCTACAATCAGCTGGCGTTCCTGAGACTGACAGCCTGGCTATTGCGACCTTAGCCCTTCATAGGTTAGGGTACTCAGAAACAGTAGTGGGGACACTGTTGGCTTCGAAACGCAAGTCCACTCACGTATTTATCAATGTACCTGGGGGGGTGTTTGTTAAATGGTGTCGAATCCATCAGGTCCCCTCTCAGACCCCTTCCATAGCCCAGGTTCTCCAGGTCCTTCAAGAGGGGTTGAACAAGGGGCTACGACCCAACACCCTCGCTAGACAGCTGGCAGCACTGGATAGCACCATAGGGTCCTTTAGCGAGCTCCGCCTTTCCACTCATCCTCATGTGCAACAATTTTTGAGGGCCGCCCGACGCATCTCCCCCCTCATTGCCCCCGTTGTTCATAGGTTTTCTTCCTGGAACCTCAATGTGGTGCTTAAGGTCCTTACGGGCGCCCCATTTCAACCACTTAGGGAAGTCTCGCTTTACTTCCTCTCTGTGAAGGTAGCGTTCCTAATTGCCATTATCTCCACTAGGAGGGTGTCAGAGATCAGTGCCCTATCCATGGATCCAGCACTGCACACCTTCAGGAAGGAATCGGTCATACTATGCCTGGACCCTTCCTTCCTGCCAAAGCTGTCCTCTACCTTCTATCCATCCCAGGAAGTAATCATTCCTTCCTTTTGTCCTCACCCCCGTCACCGCCGAGAGAAGTTGTGGCATACCCTCGACCTACGTTGGGCGCTCAAAATCTACCTGGAACACACGGAGTCCTTTAGATGGACTTAGGGCCTCATGTTAAGCTATCACCCTCACTCCAAGGGTGAGAGGGCTTCCAAGGCAGTAATTTCCAGGTGGATCTCATCCTGTACTGCTGATGCGTACAGGGCATCAGGACTCTTGCCTCTGATGAGGGATCTTGCCCACTCCACGCGAGGGGCTGCTACTAAACTAAAAAAACTAAACTGCCTCAGTCAGACCAATGGTCCATCTTAGCCCAGTATTGTCACAACCTGACACGGTAGCAGGGGTTTCAAATTCGGGTCCAAATCCAGCTCTTCCAGGGTCTCTGACAGAGGCCATCCTGGCGTGCTACCTGAGACCCCTCCAAGCCCCCAGCAGAGGCCTCCCTCAGGCGTGCTACCAGGGATCCTGAAGTGGAGATGCCGGGGATTGAACCTGGGACCTTATACATGCAAAGTACATGCTCTTACCACTTGAGCTATGCCTCCCCCCCCTAATTGGGCCTTTGGATCCAGAGCCCCGCTTGGTGAAATTTGTACGGTGGCTACTTGGAAAAGCCCACATACCTTCACCAACCATTACAACATTGATCTTCTGGAGTCCGTCGAGGCCACCTTCGGCCAGTGAATCTTATACTTTCCGTCCACTGTCCCTCCCTTTGCGTAATAGGCGTACTGCTTTGTTACCTCCCTACATCCGAATAACTGGACGAAGAGGCCATTGAAAGGATAATTGGGTCCCTTACCTTGGGAATTGTCTTTCTATCACCTCTGAGGGAGGTTATTCAGCCCACCCGGGAATACCGTTTCTGATTCAGTCAATTAAGCTTGATCTCCCTGACCTGGTCTCAGGTCATTGGCGTTGTGGTTTACACCCTTCTTAATGGGTAGTTGCTAGTTAGCTTGTTTTTCCCCCTGTTGTGTGGAAGGGGTTGTTTTTTCTCTTTTTTATTACAGATATCCTGATTCTTCAGCTGTGGTACACCTGGGAAAGCAAAGGCGCACTCTCCTATGCATGCCCAGTGAAAGTCGGTGCTGCCTCCTACTGGCCATGGGGGAAGAGCGCTCCCTACGACCGAATAACCTCCCTCAGAGGCGATAGAAAGACAATTCCCAAGGCAAAGGACCCAATTGTCCTTTCGCCACAGACTCAGTTCAATCTCTGTACTACCAAGGTTTGTGACACAAGATGCTCAAGATCAGAACCCAGAAAGAGGCAACTGACCCACCCTAAAACTAAATCTCTCTCTATGAAAATATATATCCATATGAAATGAATATGTATATTTGAGATGTGACAGATCTCACAGTCACACACAGCTTTTCAATAGGCTTTGTACCCATTATTGGAACATTGTTTCAAACAAAGAAGTTTTCACAAACTAACAAATCTTGGAAGTTATTCTAGAATTTGGAAAAAAGGAAAAAATATGATACCAAGGAACTCAATCTCACATTTTAGTCCTATAATACATTATCCTTTTCTATGTCCCTCTGAGCATAGCCTACAGAAAAAGGACTTTGACCGAGAGAAGACACTGCTTTTTGTTATTTTGATGTAAGGAAGACACTCCAAGCTCGCTAGATCATATATATTGGTCAAACAACAGCGTCAAATCTCTCTTTGGTAAGTCAATTCCTTCAATGGCTCCCAGTATATTAAGCCACTTTGTCTCAGTTATTTTTTCCCTCTCTCTTTTTCCATTTTCTCCTCTTTTTCCAGCTTTTTGTCCTGCAGGTTTACCATCATTTTGTCCATAGTAAATAGGTACCATATCCGACAGGGTCTTCAGAAGAAGACACTCCTTTGAAACGAGTGGTAGGATTTAGTTTGTTTTCACCCGTGAAACAGCATGACCATTTAAAGTCTTGCATTCCCTGTTCCTGTTGAAGAAACAAAACTATAGTTGCAGCTCTCTTCGTCCTTGGAATGGGCCAGATTTATTATTCTTTCAGGAAGAGAGCTTCCTTAATCATCAGGAGTTTCAGCTAAATAGAGGTTTCATGGCAGTTTCAAAACTCTGCCTGGCTAATATCATGTTCACATTAAATGTTCCTTACCCAAAGATTATTTACCCTTTGGGGATACTTTACCCATGGTTGTAAAATGGGTGATGACAGCTCTCAAAGTTGTATTTGTTTGGAGGGAGCTACGTCCCTGAGGCGGCAAACTATGTGATCGGCAGTGGTTCAGGGTCGGTATCAAGGCTTTGATTATTCTCAAAGATTACATGTACGTGAGGAAAGGTCAGTGGAGAACCTGGTGCATTATCTATTATTTTGCCCACTGTATGAACAATCTCACAAGAGATTGCTCACTTTATTAAATATTGACATGGCTAGATTCACCAGACAACTGCTGTGCTATTTACTGAACAATTCTAGGGAGTATGTTACTTGTACGGTTGCTGCATTTCGTCTCAGCAGCTAAAATACATGGGAAGAGACACAGGTCATCTCAGATAACTTTTAATTTCTAAGCAGTCCCATTTAAGTCTTTTTTTATTATTATTATTACAACAACATTTATATGGCGCCAGCAGTTTTATTACAAAGTAATAAAATAGACATGGTCCCTGCCCCTAGGGCTTACAATCTGAGAGACAGGAGCTGGGGGAGAGACATAGGAAGGGGAACAGAAGGGAGAGACAAGGGGTCTAACATTCATGAAGATGCGAGGTCTCAAGTGCACGTACTTGGCTTGGTTACGATGAGAATGACAGCAGGCAGGTCCATGTGGCACGGATAAGGGTAAACAGACCGTAGGTATAGGAAATAGTGGCTCAGCAGGATAAAGAGTCAAACAGAGCAGAGCAAAAGAGGTGAGTTTTAAGGAGAGATTTTAGCATCGCTAATCGCTTTAGCACTGTTTTAGTTAATGTTACAGTATGTGTCATTTGTTTTTATGTATGTTTGCGGCTGTGAATATTTATAGAATATATATTTTAGGTTATATCTTTATTGGGTGTTTTATATACACCATGTTATTCTATTTGACATAGCTTCACAGCTAGCTCAATAAACTTTTATTCATTCATACCTAATGCGCCTTAACCATGTCTGTGTTTGTACACGTACGGTGATTGAAGTAAAGATAATTACCAATCCAGAGGAGTTAAATTGTGTGGGGAGGTTCTTGCTACAGAGGGCATATTGAAGTGTAGTGTTGAGGGGAATTTCCCCCTGTTCATGGCCCTTTGCTATTCTAGAAAGTCTCCGTAGTTTCTCCTTTGTGTATCCTTCACACAGTATCTCTGTCTTACTCACTGCTTGCTATTTGTCACCTGAACCAAGTTCCCTGCAAGTTCAACATGAGAGAATAAGCTACTTAACCCCCTCGTTCTCACCCTACCTATAAGAATGAAGGAGGTAGTTATTACAAGGAAATGCTTCCAAGAGTAAAAACCTGGTCTGTAGATTGCTTGTGAGAATACATCCTGAATTACATTCACTGTGAAGTAATTTAAGCACTGGGCAGGAATGCTGACATAACCTTCCAATAGGCAAATTAACCCCACGTAGGGAAGTTTTAGGTGAACAGGGAAGCCCTAAGACTTCTACTTAGTTCAATTCTTTGCTCTACTATAAAATGAGTAAATTAGTTGATACAAATTAACAAGTTTAATGTAAACTGCTGTGTGTTCAGTGAAAATGGGGTAGTCAAACTGTGGCAAGAGTTGCCATATGCAAGAATACCCCAAAAACTGAGTTTTTGTCATTTAGAAATTGCTCACCAATCATCACTTGGATCATTTTGCTCATATGTTGTGTCCCATTTCTTCCACCTTCACCTTTCAGGCTAGAGACTGCCAACCTCTAGTTAACGAACAGTAAGCCCATATCCGGTGCTACCAAAACACACCACTACATCACCATATATTAATTTTCCAATCCCGTAGTCAGTGTGCAGTATCATTCACTATATATTTGTCTGAAATAGAAACTTTCATAGCAGGAATTTCACAGTATAAAAATTCATGTTCATTTCCATGGAAACCATCAGGACCACAGGCACTGCAAAATGACTCCCTTGTAGGAACATTTCGGTAACACAGCCCCAGGATTCCAATTGTTTGAACAGCAGGATATTCGATATCATTACCACGCTGTCAGGAAGCAATGATGGGGCTGTAATAAAATTAGGGCACCACAGTCTTTTTAGTTACAACTGGGATGAAACATTACACCCATGTTTTTGGTGGAATATTTTTTTTCCCCCTCCTCTCTCACAAATAGAGAATGATGTGAATAATTTACAAATACTTTCAAAATGGTTTGCTGTAATGTCAATACATAATTCCTTTGAATATGAAAGCTGATGGCTTATGTTCTTTAAGGCTCACAATGTATCTGCATTTTAGGAAAATCAGACAAGCTCTAATTTCAAGTTAGGGGTCTTGTGTACCAACTGGAAAATATTATGCTTTTAGCCATCGGCTGCATGTTGAAATGTGTTGTTACATTGCTGGCATTCAAATATTTGCAGTATTTATTGAGCTAGTAGTGCCATCTGTCAATAAAAGGATTTCTCCTCGGGCTTCAGCTTCTAATGGTTGCATATGCAAAGGCTTACAAATGACAGCCAAGAAAGGTAGCCGTGAACTTCATTGTCATTCAGCAAACCATATTTCACTTGGATTGTGTTGAATTTCTACCAGTATTTTGAAGCTGAAGTTGAAGAAAGCTTATCCACACTTACTTGGCTTTTAGAAATGATTAGAACAAGATTTTGTTTGGTCTGTCTGTAAGCCTGCTCTGCTTGTTTACACTGCTATAAAGTCTTTTGGTGTGAACAGAATTCAATTTCTAGGCCCTGCCTCCAACATCAGGATTGAAAGATTCATGCCAGCTCATGTCAAGAGGAGCAATCCTTTAAACATATGGGCCAATATGTTTTCAGACTGTTTTCTAGAATAGTCACAAGGGTAACCCCACCTACACACTTACCATCATGACCAACATGTAATCTTTGGTGAAACAGAAGTTTGTTCAGAATATCATCTTCAGCAATGATTATATGACCAACACATTTTATTTTAACAGGTTTAGAGAGGTAGGAGGTTTTTTCCTCTTCCTGCTGGGTGCACTTCAGCCCAGTGGGTATTTAGACCTGAGATTTAGACCTGTTGACTCTTATTTTCAGTTCTTGCTAAGAGACCTCAGGTAAGTCACTTCCACGTGCCCTCCTCCCCCAACCATGCTTCAGCTTCCCCATCCGTATATAGGGACGATATCTGCCTCCAACACATAAAGCACCGAGCCCTATGAATAAAAATGACTAACCCCTAGCCTTTGCACACTAATTTTTCCTTTATCTAAATTCTACAAATTACTGTTAATTATTCTTATCAAAGGAGTATTGTATTGTAGGATTAACTGTATCTGAGTGTTTCTGATCATGTAAAAATTTTTTGATAATCTAAATTTCTTGTTGCCTTTAAGGCATGATTTTCCCAGAAAGCAGCAATTGTTTGGGTACCAAAAATAATGAATTTTGTGTTTGGTTGCTTGGCAAGGATATCATAATTCTGATTGTCTTGGCTTTATAATGACTGATTTGGGGTAACTACAAAGTTCATGTAAACTTTTTCACCTTGGATTACTAACAAGTTTTGAATCCCTAACTCCACCTTATATACGTATTGGAAAATTTCTGCATTTGATTTTAAATCATAATATAAGACTGGGGAGGCGGGGTTAAGGGAATTAATCTTCTTGCTGCCTTCATGCCATCCGTGCACTCATACAACTAAACGAGTTGTGGAAAAGTATTAGCGTGAGTAGAAAGACAAAATCTAGGCTGGTAAAAAATGTGTGGCTAGTTGCAACACTTGGCTGTGAATCTTGGACATTTAAAGTGACTACAACTAGGCAGCTACAGGCATTTGAAATGAACTGCTTTTGCTGCATGTTAAGACTTCCTAGGAAAGCTAGAATGACAAATGATGAAGTATTAGTAAAGCTGGAGAAAGCAATGTCTTCTAAATTCAGTCAAAAATGCACTTGTCCACACTGTTGCCAACCTTCGTTAGACAGAAAAGGCAATTGAAGAGAAGAGGTAGACCTCATGCAGGACCACCTTGCTAAGACATATATTCACAGGAAGGGAGTTGTCTCTCCAAACACAATGTGCTACTGGACAGCACTTGGAAATAGGTTAACACCATTCCTCTGGCTCAGGTAGATGCCTCCTCTACAAGACTCTCCATTCCCACAAAAGGGAAGTGAATACCTTCTGATTCCTCCCACAAACCACTATTTTCTCTAGTACCACAAACCTGACGGACACCCCAAGTTCTGCAAGGGTCCCCCCTCAAACCTCTACAAGTCCACAGAACTACCCAAGGAAAACAGGAGACAGAAACCTGTGTAAAACAGGCCCTTGGGAGGGATGCAACAGGAAGGTCATCTTCTCTATTATCTCCAGCTCCATTCAGGACACTTGGGAAGGAAACCTCTAAAAAGCCAACTCAACTCCATTTTAACCACACCAACTTTGAGGCCAACGTTCCTCTGCACATTTTTGAAAGGAAGGTTTCAAATGTGGGAAATGAACTCATAACGCTAATTTTCTAATAGTTGCTATTCCATAATAAAGGTCATGAAAAAATATGAAATCCTTTCCTACATTTCACACTTGACAAGATGCAGAATACTTCAATGTATCTAAACCATAATAAGAGCTCATCTAAAATGCATTTTAATTCCTTGGTGGTAGGTTTAGGCAAGGTGTTTGTAAATGAAATGGGGTGGGGGGCAGGGAGTTACCTATAAGCCAAGGCAACAGGCATCAAGGAATTGAATTAAGAACAAACTTAATCATGCAAACAAGCTTTTGATAGTTTCTAAACAATATATTTTAAGAATTTTAATAGTTTTGACATGCTAACGAATTTAACTAATTCTGAATTAGTAAATGACAGCTTACAGTTACAGAATTCAAGAGTACTTGGGTTTATAATAAAGGTATGTTATTATCCATTATAAAACAACCTCTGGTTTACAGTAAAAGTTAAGGCTCTTTCAAATACAATCATGCACTAAAAAGCATGGAAATTGCAAGTTACAGCTCCTGCCTTAACTTGAGTGCCATGTAAGTAGTAAAGACCTTGTACAATCTTACATATTGTGCTTGGTTCCAACTTAGGTTCCATGCACCCATATTTTGCATTGGTCTTTCAGAACCAATGCTCTGCAGGTTGGGAGCAACACGGACGATCAATCCCCACACTCAGCCCCTGCTCCTCCAGCCCTGAGCTACCCTCAGCTCTACTGCAGCCCCTCAATCCCTACTCACAGCCCCTGCTCTCCCAGCCCTGAGCTCCCCCCACCTCTGCTGCTACTCCTCAATCCCCACCCGCAGTCTTTGCTCTCCCAACCCTAAACACCCCTCAGCTCTGCTGCTGTCCCTCAATCCCCACCCGCAGCCCCTGATCCCGCAGTCACAATCGTCTCTCCAGCTCTGCTGCTTCCCCTCAATTCCCACCTACAGTCCCTGCTCCCTGAGTCATGACCTCCTGCCCCAGCTCTGCCACTGCCCTTCAATCTCCACCTGCACCCCACGCTTCTCAGCCCTGCCACTGCCCCTCAATCCACACCTTGCAGTCCATGCTCCCCCACCCAAGTTCCCCCCAATCCCAATCCACAGCCCCCACTCTTCCAGTTCTAAGTAATAACTCCCTCAACCCTCCCACTGCCCCTCTATCCCCACTCGCAGCCCCTGCAGATCTCTGGAGGCCCCTCAAACCCCACTCACAGCCTATGCTTCCTCTGCCCTGCCCCTCAATCCCCACCCACAGTTCCTGCTCTCCCAGCCCCAGGCTCCCCCAGGTCTGCCACTGCCCCCTCGCGCCCTCCATTCCCCAATTTCAGTGTTGCACCCAACCTGCAGAGGAAGAGGATTGGGACTGAAAGACCAAGGCAAAGTGAGGATGCATGGAGCCTAAGTTGGGATCAAGCACAATATGCAAGACTATACAACATCTTTACTACTTACATGGTGCGCACAAATCAAAACAGGAGCCTTACCTTGCAATTTGCTTTTTAGCGCATGACTGAATTTGCAAGAGCTTCAACTATTACTGTAAACCAGAGGATTTTTTATAACGGTATTTCCTGTTTTTTAAAAGGATATTCAATAAAAATGTTAATAATTGTATCTAATTATATACGTATTTAATTGTAAACCTCCCCCCGTGCACCCTCCCAAGCTTCCACAATCCTGCTCCCATCTCCTCCCAGTCAGCCCCTCCCAGACACTCTCCCTTAGCTCCCCCCCAATCCTGCCCCCATCTCTCAGCCAGCTCTTTTCCAGACACTCTCCTGCCCCTTAGCTCCCCAAAGCCTACCCCATCTCTTCCCAGGCCACCCCTCCCATTCCCTCTCAGCCAGCCCACCAGACACTCCCCCACCCCATTGCTCCCCCTCATTCCCCCAGCCACCTCTGAGCCAGTCCCTTGGATAGTCCCCCTTCCCCAATCCTGCACCCCATCCCCTCCCAGTCAGTCCCCCTAGCCCCCCCAATTCCACCCCCCATACACAAGGGGACACACACACACGAGGGGGGGGGAGAACACCCAGACACCCAGAGGGTGGACTGAGCATGCACATGGGGGGAGAACACATACGCAGGGGACACAACTACAACTACAAGGAGACACACACAAAAGGGGGGGGGGACAAGGACACACACACACACACACACACACAAACACACAGGGGGGCCGCACACAGACATACAGAGGAGGGAATGCACACACAAACACACAGGGGGACACAGACACACAGGGGGCACACACACATGGTAGGACACAAACATGGGGGGACACACACAGAGGGGGACACACACACACACACACACACACACACACACACACACACACACACACACAGAGGGGACAACCAGACACACACACACCCAACACACTCCTCCACCACCACCACCCAGACACAGAGAGAAGGGGGCAGAGAGAGAAGGGGACACACACACTCACCCCCAGCCCACTTGTCTGTTGTCATCACCGTTTAAAGGCCCAGGGCTGCTGCACGAGTACACATGATGGGGGCTGCCATGTTTCCTAGCGTGGCATACTGGGAAATGTAGTCCCACCAAGCAACACTTGGAAACGTACGTGCAGCTTTGCATTCTCCCATAGACTACAATGGGAATTTAAACATGCTATAATTTTTAAAGTAATGGACGGCTGAAAAAACAAAGCCAAGGCACCCCCTAGCCCACAGATATGAAGTTTCTAAATTATTTCAAGTCCTGACCAATAAACTAAAAAACTGCCAGACTGATCAAATTGAGACAGTTGCAAAAAAAGCAAAAAACTGCTTCTCAGCCTCCAAACTCTCAGCTGTTGGATCTCGGTCATTTAAGTCCGATTTCTCTGAAGTTTGAACAGATTAGACCTCTCACCCAAGCAACTATCCATGCAAAATTTCACAAAGATCGTGTAAATTATCTCCATTTTATAAGGAACACTGTTCGGGCTTTATAATGAGCGTGCAAGACACCTTAGCTATCCAGGCACTATCCATATTTAAAGATAATATTTTCTGACAAAAAAAATACATTTTTAGATACCGTAAAAAAAATTCAAGGACCAGAAGTAGAGCTAGGCTGTTTTCAGCTTTTATACCTTGTTCCTTTTGCTAAGTTGTGCCTCACCGCATGTTTTTTGTGGGTTTTGTTGATTTTTTAAAAATAGTGACAGGAAAACACAAAAGGGGTCTTTAATATTAAAGCATGCTCAAGCATGCAAAAGGGCATTGTACTAGCTGCCTGTGCTCCAATTCCAACAGGCGTCAAGGCTCTCTACTGCATTTAACGTTTCCATCATCCGTACTTCAGTATCCTACCTACACTGGAGCCAACACTCAGTGTTGTATTAGCTATTGTTTACAAAGTGTTTCTTTTTTCAGAATTTAAGTGAAAATGCATTCTTCATCCTGCTTGTAAAGTAATAGCCGACAAATAGGCACCAAGAGATCATAATCCATCAGCCTTCTCAGCAGTTATGCACACATAATTACAATGCAAGAGACCAGTTTGATACACACATCACAAGCGCAGAAGGGAATGAGAAGCCCAACTGTTAACCACAGCAGCATATAGAAAGGGAGTGAGCCAATTTTCCTTCCAAACAGGAAAAGCTATTGTCAAATGGTATTTTGCCTTCAAGCCATGAAGTGCAACACTATTCACTGCACTTGGCCCAAACATTAACTCTTTTTGTCAGGGCACTAGTTTCACAGTGTCAAATAACAACAGATGTTTTTGCTTTATTAAACTTCTCACTGCCGCATGTTTAGCCATGATATAACCTTTGGGTAGGCGCTGCATTGTCCCCTTGGATTTACTGTTTGTTTACAAACTAAGGCTTTGTTGTATGAATATGGACAGTTAAGGTGCACCCCTCCACTAATAAAGTCAATATGAGTTTTGCCCTCAACTCTTAATGGTGGAGATTTGTACCCTTACTATTTATTCCATTTTTCCTCTTCCAAACATTTGAAGAGCTTTTAATGCCCAAAATCACACGGCACAGGTGTCATTAACCCCATGTTACAATTTCAGAAACATAAAAGCCTGGATTCTGGATAATAAAACAGCAGATGAAGTTCAGAGTTTAAGTACAAAGTAATGCACATTGGGGGGGGGGGGGGGGATAATTCCAACTACGCACTGTACAATACTAGGTTCTACCACTGTCGCTATTCAGAAAAAAAGAATTTTGAGCCACTGTGAATAGTTTGTTCACAATCTAGGATTCATACACAGCATAGGTTATAAAAAAATTGTTTTAAAAACAGTAGAAAACAGAAAATATAAGGTCGATATAGAAGTCAACAGTGAACCCACCCCTTAACTTGGGGCCCATACGGGTTCACTGTGTTTTTCCCCATTGGCAGCACACGCACCAGTCACCAACTTCAATGGAAGCTGCAAATGCAGCCTTGTTTTAGAAGCACTGGCGCGCCCAAGACTAGAGCTGAGAGTGCCTGCCCAAATCGGGTAACCTGCCAAATTTCCAGTACCCAACTCTGACCCAGTGTCCTGAAATGTCGACTGCCAGTACTGATTTCAATATTTTTGTTGATATACCCACTTCTGACATCAATTTATTGGGTTTCCGTCAAGTTTTGACAATTTTTCAGCAACTTCTGATCCTGGGATTCCAATTTTTTTTTCACCACACTTTTTAATTTAATTTTAAAGCACTGATTTATGGGTTCTCTGTCCCAGAAAATGAACATTCTAGTCCTGAAAAGTCTGCTTCTGGTCCCAGGAAACTACTGCTGGTCCCTTTTTTAAAATTATTATTTTCAAGTCATTTTTTTTTTTTTTTTTCAGTTTTCCAACTCTATATACTAATTGGTATACCAATATTGGGAATCAGCAAATCAAAAAATCAGTATCAGAAGTACCTGATTTTTGGGGTACCCGGCCAGTACCCAGGTAACCCGTCAGGTACCCGATGCAGTACCCAAAAAAGCAGGTATTTCCCGTGGGTACTAAATTTAGTACCCATTTCAACTCTACCCAAGACCACTGGCATCCAATTCTAAAAGTTTGCCATTGTCCTCTTGCGCATGAAGATTGTACAGCTTACACTAAACTATTAGCACAGCACATTATCACACCATGCTCCAACATCATTCTTTAAAGCATCTCACTTTGGGGAGGGGGAGGAGATTCCTCTTTGGTTTTGCTTATTTTAGATCCAGAGAGAATTTTGTAGAATGTGCCAATGAGAGTCAGGGCCCTGAAAGATTCTCCTAGAGGAGAAAGAAGAAAGCCAAGGAAGTGTGTCCTTTTATATTTATTCCCATACGATACCTTGTTTGACCTGGTCACACCACTCATTTTTGGATGTTCGTGTAACTTCCACGTTATTTTTTAAGTCACTTATAAAGAGACATGAACATTTTCTCAGTACAAAACTCCCTCTCTCTCTCACATCTTTAACATGATAGTAAAGAAAAACATATTACACATCCAGAGTTAATAAGGTTATCTGAGGTCTCTGATAGAGATTGAGAGAGTTGCCCCCCCCCCCCCCCCAAGGTGAGGGAGGGTCAGGGACCAGGGTCCGCCCGTAAAGGGCTGATGCTGTTGAACGCAAGGTCCGTTGTGAATAAGGCCACGGTTATTTGGGACTTGATCTTGGATGGGACGGCGGGCCTTGTGTGCATTACAGAGACCTGGCTGGACGAGGGGGCAGGGCCATCTTTAGTGGACCTTGTTCCGGGCGGGTATGCTGTGCAGCAGCCTCAGCCTCACACGGGGGGCCGGGGAGAAGGTGTAGCTATTATTTTTAGGGAGGACTGGCCAATTAGGAGATATCCAGTCCAGGAGATTTCAGGGGTTGAGGCCCTCCATATGGTGTTTGATTTGGCTGGGGGCAAGCTTGGGGTGGTGCTGGTATACCGGGCCCCTTCCTGCCCGGCGGCATTCCTTGCCGCTCTAGCAGAGTTGGCCTCGGAGGTGGCACTGAGCTCCTCCATGACTTTGGTCCTGGGGGACTTCAACACCCATGCCGACGCCGGCCTTGTAGGAGCGGAGCATGAGTTCATGGCCGCCATGGACTTGTCCCAGGTGGTCAACTGCCTGACCCATGTGGGGGGCATACCCACAACCTGATCTTCTGTTCTGGCCTTGAGGCGGGTGATCCATTAGTGGGGGATGTGAGGGTCATGCCCTTGTCATGGACAGACCATTATCTCCTACAGGGCAGCCTCTCAGCGCACCCCCTCTAGAAGGGGGATGGACCAGTTAGGATGGTCCCCCCTCGGAGGCTGATGGAACTGCAGCGGTTCCAGGAGGCTCTGAGGGAGATAACTCTGGACCCTGAAGATCACTTGGTTGATGAGCTGGTACAGCATTGGAACATCTTGCTGGGGGAAGCCATTGACAGGGTGGCTCCGAGACGTCTACTGCCTCTGTCTCGTCAGCGCAGTAAGCCAAGGGGCCCTGAGGGGCTGCGGTGTATGAAACAGGTAGGGAGGAGACTAGAGCGACGCTGACGTCGGAGTCGCTTTGACTCTGATCGACTTCTCCATAGGACCCACTTGCTGTCCTATGTTGAGGCTGTGAGGACGGCAAAGAAGGAGTTCTTTGCTGCCCTCATAGCATCTGGGAAGTCGCGTCCAGCGAAGCTGTTCCGTGTGGTGCGGGGGCTGGTCAGTCCAGCCTCCCTCCGCCTGGACGGGGACTTGTCCCAGGCCCGCCATGAGGAGTTTGTCACCTACTTGGCAGACAAGATCGCTCAGATCCAGAGTAACTTTGACACTGGAATGGAAGCAGTAAGCGAGGGGTACGAGGTTATGGAGGCCCCGTCTGGTCGATCTTTATGGGATGAGTTTCAGGAAGTGACGCCGGCCGATGCAGTGAATGTCCTGGGGTCTGTTAGAGTCACAAGTTGTGAATTAAATCCGTGCCCATCCTGGTTGGTGAAAGCCTCCAGGGAAACTTTGGGGATGGTGCTGGCAAGGGTAGTGAACGCGTCCCTTCGGCAGGGGAGGTTGTCACCCAGTCTCAAGGAGGCTGTGGTGCGCCCCCTACTGAAGCCATCTTTGGATGTGGACGCACTTGCCAGCTACTGCCCCGTCTCTAATCTTCCCTTTTTAGGGAAGGTTACTGAATGGGCAGTGGCACTGCAGCTCCAGGTGCATTTGGACAGCATCAGTTTCCTTGACCCTTTTCAATCTGGGTTCTGCCCCGGCTATGGTACTAAGACAGCGTTGGTGGATGATCTCCGCCGGTAGATGGATGCAGGATGTTCGACCTTTTTGATCCTGCTAGTTCTCTCGGCCGCTTTTGATACCATGGACTGCTGTCGAGACGGCTGCGAGACTTGGGGGGTCTGGACAGGACTGTCCTTGGATGGTTCCGCTCATTCCTCTCGGATAGAAGCCAGAGGGTGGTGCTGGGGGCTGAAACATCTAGCCCCCGGGCCTTGACCTGCAGCATTCTGCAGGGTTCCATTCTGTATCCACTGTTGTTTAATGTGTATATGCAGCCCCTGGGGGAGATCGTGAGAGGGTTCAGGGTGCGATGTCACCAATATGCTGATGATACTCAGCTGTACCTCTCATTTTCAACTGACCCAGGTCCTGCTGTCTCATTATTCTCCCAATGTTTGGAGGCCGTGGCGGATTGGATGCGGCAGAGCAGACTGAAGCTCAATCCCAATTAAGATAGAGGTGATGGTGGTGGGAAGGGCAGGGGAGGTGCTGGCTCCCC
>QEPC01006267.1:387050-403194 GCA_003113815.1 Sphenodon punctatus
GTTTTTTTGTTGTTTGGTGGGGGGGGGGGGGGGGGGGTGGGGGGGGGGGGGGGGGGGGGGGGGGGGGGGGGGGTGTTTAGTGATGTTTTTAAATTGCTGGGGGTTGATTTAGTGTTGTTTTTATTGTTATATTGGGTTTTATAATATTGTATGCCACCCTGAGATGCCGTAGGCAGGAGGGGGCAGCTAACAAATGGAAATAAATAAATAAATAAAATAATAAATCCCAGCTAACTGTTTGAACAAGACTGGAGAGACACTCACTCTGCATGTTTCAATATATTCAGTTTTATAAATTTTGTGAAGAGGCTTCATTAGTGTACCACCACCACCCCCCCCCCACGTATATTTCCTTCAGGTTTTTTCAGTAAATTGAGACACCTCCATTAGTTCTCACTCACTCAACTTTTTATTCAATAAGTACAAAATTAAATATGATCAGGGCTGCAAAAATGGCCCTCTGCTAGCCAGACAAAGCTATCCACTCACCATCAACAAAATGAGAAGGGTGTGTGGAGGGGGAGGGGTGAATATACAAAAACAAATAAGTCTAATAAAAAAGCCCTACCCCCTATCCCCACCTATGCCTGCCAAACACGTGGCCAAATAAAAAGGTCTTACACAGCCTCTGGGAAAGTGATCAGGCTTTGAAGAAATTCCAAGAGAAGGGGGTTCAATAGCAGTGTGACAACTGCAGGTTAGCAAATGATACAGGAATGCTGCCATCCGATGTAAAACTAGCCACAGGAAAGTCCATCCCATGGCTGGCAACCCATCGACTGAGGGGTGTTTTTTTGCCCTTCCCCTGCAGCCTAGGTATGGGTCACCTGCATAAGACATCTCGATCTTTCTTCCTCTAAATTGTTTTCTGTACTTTGGGATTCGGTATGCTTTGGTTGGTCCTAGTCTCTACTTTTAACTATTGGTGGGATTTTTCTGAGCAGATAGTTTATTATTATAAGCTTTTATATAGCGCCAGCAATGTACCTGGTGCTTTACAGAGAATAAGATAGACACGGTCCCTGCCCGCAAGCTTTGCAGTGCAGTGGTCCTGCGGTGGTGCAGGGAGCTGGACAAAATGAACCTTGGGTTCCGTTCCCAATGTGTGACTCTGTTAAGGCATTTGATATGAAGGTACCAGCTACTAGATAACAGCTAGCGTTCGAGATTGCATCTGACAGCGAGTGCAATTGGGGAAGGCTTGCAACAGCAGTTCCCAGAAATGTTGAATTCTACAACATGTCTCAGGGACCTGTTGCTACTTTCACAATCCCAAGGAAGTGTTTTACCTCACTGGGGCCACACGTTCCATTACCAGAGTCTGTGGAGCTTTGTTGGGATAAACCAAGTTTGTAACGCCTCAACGAGCTCTCTTCCACCACTCTTCACTCCGCCAATTCCATCAGGTCTCTGGGGAGGGGACGTGGGGGAGGTGTCTCTAGAGGCCTGCAAGAACCCCTCTTCATCCACAGGCCCCACATGCTTCACGCTGCCTGGCTATCACCAGATGTAATGCACACATGCACTTTCCTGCTCCCATGTACACCCACAATATTTGGAGCAGTTCAGTGGCACACAGGTGGCAGACACATAGGCGGCCATTTATAGATATAATAACCAGCTGCGTGTTTGCCAACTGAATGAGTAGCAAATGTTACGCTGATGTCATCATAAGGTGCAATGACACTATATGATAACGCACACACAAGGGTAGTAAGTTACGGTTGCATGGGCAGGCAGTTTACAATCACTCTTCAAAGGAGACTTGCTGTTTAAAAGATGGATAACTTTAATTAGAGATAAAAGGTTGTTATTATTATTACATTAAGGTTCCTCAGCACAGTTGAAACCATGGAAGTCTATTGTATTCAGGAAATTACAGAAGCTATGAATAAAAGCCTTGAAGCAAAGAAACGTTACTGAACTTAATATGCAAGTCACAGCTAATCGAGATTAAAGTTTCACAATGCAAGTTCTGAAGAGAGGTGGAACCACACGTAGTCATATCCACATACAACATCCTTGCATTATTAATCCAAGCACAGCACTACTAAAAATGGCTGGTTACAACATTTCTGCATCTCCGAACTTTCAACAGTACAATTCCTTCATCTTTACTAATTAAGTTAGATTAGAATCTGCAGCTGTTTTTGTTGTTGTTTTATTCTGCCCCTTTCCAAATCCAAAATCTGGCCCATCACACATCCAATCCCTACCCCTCAAGCACTGAAATGGTGAGGTCAGGGAAAGGTAGAAGAGTTGAGAGCAAGGACAGAGGATGAATCTATGGCACAGATCAAGGATGAGAAACCCTTTCCCTCTCGGGGGCCACTCTGAGAATTAGTACAAACTCTGAGGGATGCATAGAATTTGGGGGTGCTTAAAGGGTGCACTCAGGGGAAAGGATGGTCCAGATTATGGATCTGTGCCATGGATATTTATTTTTCACCACGCCCTTCTCCACAGACTCAGAGCAGCTTACAGCTTTAAAAATATAAAATACAATAAAACACATTAAAATATCTTAGAACCCCATAACCACCCACTCACTCCATCCTTTTCCCCCCACCTACCACTCATCCATCCTCAAGCCTCCCTACCCAATCCCACCCAACCCTATTCTTGACTGCAAACGCCTGGCCAAACAAAAAGGTCACGTCCCCCTATCGTTGTGTGTAAGTCCTCGTCTCTGCTCCCTTACCCCAAACTCAGTTTTTCAACGTTGGGAGAAGGAACTGGATCCAAAAGGCCAGATCCAGGAAATGGAAAGGGGCCACATAAAAACTAGCCCAAGGTCATGTTTAGCACCTTGGGCTCCGGTGCCCAAGGTTCCTGACAGAGATCCATGATGGGGAGCCTCCCCTTTCCTCTCCCATTCTGAGCACATCCTTTAAGCATCGACATCCCTAACTTCTGTCAGGTTCACAAAGCTTGTACTAATTCTCAAAGTGACCCACAGGAGGGAAAAGGTTCCTCAACCCTGATTTAGACACTCCAAGCCATGACAAATCTATCACCTTCCCTGGTATGAAGTTCCAGTCCTTAATTACCTTTGCTGCCAAGAAACTGTTTTATTTCAGGGTTAAACTTTAACACATCAGCTTCCAGCCACTCGCTCTTGTTGTAGCTTTACTCTTTTTACAAGCGATCATAGGAGCTGGAATGGGGAGGACAAGGAAAAATGCCCCCCTCACTTTCACCGCAAAGCTACCATCCGAGCTACCAGAGAGGTACTTCTGGAGTTTTCAGTTTCATTTCTGAAGGGGTCCAGCACCGCTGCAAGAAATCCATGCATGTGATCACCTCTACAAGTGATCGTTACATCCATGCAGCGATCGACCAAGATATAACTTAACCCTGGAGTCGGCATCTCCCTCTGGAAAGATGCCTGGAGAGGCTGAGCAACATCAGAGGGGGGAGGGCAGAGGGGCTGCCACACCCCCTTCTGGCAGAGCCCCACACTTATTGAGCATCATGACATCATGACGCTCGGGGGGGGGGGGCAAGGTCACATCATAAAGGAGGCAAAGCAACAGCTTGTGTCGTCTATTTCTAACATGGCCCCACCTCTTTTAGGTCATTGTAGCATCTTAATGCACTGCAGGAGCCAATGACAATCCAGATAGGGGTGAGGCAACGGGGCTTTCTAATATAAAGCCCTCTCTTGTGAGCATCATATCACAGTGCTCCATATGGGCAGAAACATGTCAGAAAGAGGGGCTGGAAAGTCCCTTTTAGATGGTACTCCCCCCAGAAGCCTCAATTGCCTGGGTTAATCACAGGTACCCTAGCCAACCCAAGAAGAATGAGGCTTCCTTGGAAGACTCTGGTTTGAAATCTAGTAAGGTAGCAATCCTACTTGACACTGCTTTTCAAGAAAGCTGAACAAACTACAGTCCTTATTCCAAAGCTTATTTCCCTGCCTGGGTCATTTTTGTGGGCCCTTTTTACACTCTTTTCTCACCCTTCTTAAAACATGGGCCCCAGGACTGAGTAGGAAGCAGCAGGATGGAGAGATGAAACCAGCCTCGTCCTTCCCCTAATTGTACCCCAAGAAGGAGGCTGGCTGTGAGTGCAGTCTAAGGCAAGACACCAGTGCCTCAAAGCCCATGACTGGATCCCCTCATGATGTTCATACATGCCCTCCCCACCCCACCAAAGCAAATGCATGGAAGCCCTCCTTCCCCCATTGGCTCAACTAAGAACCAGAAGGCATCTACACCACACCCAAGGGGGAGCCTAGAAACCACCACACTCACACCGACTAGAAACCGCCATTGTCTCCTGGAAAGAAAAGCGGGATAGAAACCCCCGCCCACGCGTGGAAACAGGTGCGCGCAGATATACACAAGTACGAGTGAGGGCGTCTAGAAACTGCCCCCCCCCTCCTCGTGGGGAGGAGAAACTTTCCACGCGGCCAGCCGCTGCTTGCACGCGCCGGACCCTCCTCCCCCCCACCTTCTACCGTGCTCGCTCCCTCACTCACCAGCCCGTCGATCTGAATCTGCTTGACGGCAGAATCCCCCGCGGCCACCTTGCTCTTGACTTTACTGCTAGCGACGGTAGTCGCCGGCCCAGCGCTGTCTTTGCGGGTCGCCATGTCGAAAACCCACACCGGCCGGAAAAAGAAAAATGAAACACCGGAAGCGTGTTTATAAAGGCTTCCGGGCGGAATCTAACGGCGAGGAAAGGGTAGTCCGGTTTAGCGCATGCGCAGAAGGTATCGTCTTGGATTACGTTGCGCGTGCGTTCCAACCATACAATCCGAGCTACCGGGGTGAGTTTGGGACAGAGCGAATGCGTAGTAGCAAGCATTCCACCCCAGTCTCCCAGGGTGAGAGGTTGTCTGAAGCAGCGCTTGTGGGGTGGGGTGCCAAGGTACTGGACTTGGACCTAGAAAACAAGGTTTAAATCCCTGCTTGGCCATGAATTTACTGGGTGGCTTTGGGAAAGTTCCTCCCAACCTCAGTTCCCCATCTGTGAAATGGAGCTGTAGCACTCTTCCCTATGTCCTTCTTCTCCCTTTTAATTGTCCATCCTAGATTGTAAACTCAGGGAACTGTCTCTAATTACAACTGTTCCGCACCAGGCACGTTGCTGGTGCTATATAATATAAGTATAATGTAATAGTGTGGAGCAGGGAGGTGACCCCTAGAAAAGCCGGATGTCTGTGCTTTTGCACAGCAGAGGTGTCTGTCCAGTGTGAGGGCCTGTGAAACGGGCATCTGTCCTCTGGAATTGTGGGGCATCCTCATATCTATGTACCTGGAATGTCCTTAGGGGATGAGGGATGTCTGGAAACTGTCTTTTAGTATGATGCTGCATGACAAATAGGGGCACATAGAGAGGGCATGACACTCTGGCTTCTCCCTCCTGCATGGAGCGCTCACAAGGCTGCAAAGAGTAAAGGAGGTACAGCACACGTAAGTCAATAGTGTGTTGGGCAAGGATGGCCATTGACACATCCCCAGAATACAGGACATGGGGGGAGATAATATAAGAGGGGGGACGTGGGGGAGGAGAGAGTATATAAGACGGTGAGGGGGGGAGAGAACACAGTTGACTCAAGGCTCTTTCCCCCAGCCAGGGCTAAGCAACAAGTGTAGGGCTCTTGTGGGGAAGGGGATGCAACAGTACCAGCAAAATCCCAGCCATGAGTGCATTTTTAAAAAATCCACCCAGATGGTGTTTGGTGGATCAAAAATTGGGTGATGTCCTGGAAAATGTGGATGCTGTGGTAATCCTAGCACTCCCCCTCACCCCAGTGCAGGGACCACTGGCTCACCTCCGAAACCACATGCTACAGATGCCGCTGCTCCCACCTGGAGGTCATGAGATCATGACTTTCGGGGGGTGGGGGAGGTGGCAGCGCTGGCAGCATGTGGAAAATACAGGACAAAAACACGTAAATAAAGGACAATGGATAAATCTTTCAAAAACAGGACTTTCCTATATAAAACAGGATCAGTGGCCACGTACTTATGGGTACTAGTCAAACGTAACTACCCCCAAGTGGAGAAAATATTCTAATCATAAAAATAGTTGGGCAAAGGATGAAGTTAACAAGAGAGGCTGTGCTTCTAAAAATGGTGTGTATCAGTGGAACAATGATTGTCTGTGTCTGCTGGTGCAAGTGCCTTTAGGATCGTTCCTCTGGTGTTCCTATGGAAAGGAAGGGCCCCTCGGATCATCGTCCAATTTGGGGGTGCAACTACTGACTGTCAGGAGTTGAGAGTGAACAACAGGTCAACATTATGACCTGTTTGGTACTTCTCTGAAGCAAACGAGAATGACCACAGTCAGATGCGCAAGATGCTGGGCTTGATGGACCTTTGGTGCGAACCAGTATGGCATTTCTGATGTACTTATGATCTAAACCAATAGTTTAGACCTCCCGGTAGACTGGTGAAACATCTTTCAGGGATGGTTTAGGTATAACTCCTACTGCAACATGGAGGAACTGAGACCCCGGCCCTTGCAGCCCTAACCTTCTATGATATGAATCATTTTGTTTCAAAATAAAACCACAAAGGTACCTTCCAGCCCTCATGGGTGTGAAAAAAAGGATTTAAATTTCTCCCCTCCCACCCCCAGGTTTAAAGAGAAAAGGTGAGATTGACTCAAGAAACATGTCCACAGAATCAACCAAAGAGCTGAGGGACTTCACCTTGGATCTCTCAGCTGGACACTTGTCGGAATGTGGGTTTCGCTTGTGTGTGTGTGTGTGTGTGTGGCGGCGGCAGCAGCAGCAGCATCCGTGAGCCTGGATGAGGAGGCTGACTGTAATAGATTGTGGGGAAGGGATACTTTGGGCTCCATCCATTGAAGTCAATATCTCAGTTCCCATTGACTGTAATGGAGGGACGGTTGTGCAGCTTCATCACCATAAGAGTGCAAATTCTCCATCCATTAAAGCTAGTAGAAGCTGAGTTACTGAATGTGATAGACAGATTGCATTTTATCTTTACATGTGCATAATTGTTTGCACTGGAGCCAAGGTAAGAAAACCTCCCCCCCACCAACAAAAAGTTACATAGCATCAAGCACAGTTTCCTTTGTTTTAGTGCAATGCGATTTTTGACTTTAGAAGAGAAAAGGAGACTTAGATATTACTTATTTAGAATTTGAGGATACCCTGCCAGTAGCACAATGTATTATATTGCAATATCAGCAAGTACCAAAACTCCTGGGCTTTAGATGTTTAAGGTCATTTTCATCAAAGTCTGGAAAATAAATGAAAAAAACTTTTTTGCAGCATAAGCTTGATGTGTTTGGCTTGTTTCTCTCAACAAAGCCACATTAGCCTCTTCCCCTGCACACTAGAGGGGAAGTTTGGCCTCCCACAAACCTCCATCCCGCACTAAAATGTGGTGCTTTCCATATTGTTTCACCACCAAACTTTCTGTCAGACCAATTATTTTGAAACAAATTTCAAATTTTGGCAGTGAGGTTCAGTCTCATCCCAATGCTCTACCTGGTCAAAAGCTACCTGCATCTTCCCAGCAGAAGATGGGATATCTAGTTCCTTTGTTATCCCCCCCTCCCCCCTCCCATTTCTCTCAATGATAGATGAGCCAGTGAGAATCACTTTAACTGGCTTGGGGCACAGTCCTCTGCCATTAAAGTCAATGGCTCTGTCACTGTTGACTTTAATTATTATTACATTAGTTTTTTATTTCTATCCCACCCTATCCTCCAAGGCTCATGGTGGTTCACAGCCTATCCCAAGGCCTGGGCAGCGCTAAGTGGTGAGCTTGATGTGCTGCGTGTCCCTTGGGTTTTGTAAACTGGATCAAAATTGAAATAATCTGTAGACATTCATAGGCTATGCCTTAATATTTTGAAATTTCAGTTTGCTCATTTGGCCAGCTAGTGATCTAGGATGAAATTTTGTTATAAATCAAAATTTTGGCCAGTTATGAAATTTAGGCTTCCATATTAAGCCAGTTTTTGGTATCCTCTTTCATAGCTCTGTTTTCTTTCCTCTGGTTCTTTTTTACAGAGTCTATGTTTCTATGGGAATGTTCTTTTCTTATAATACTCCCTTGAAATCTCTTCCTTCCCAATTTTCTGTCTGACTTACTGAAATCTATGGAACTATTATAGTGTAAGTGATTTGAGGATTTCAGCCATTTTCTTCTAAATCTATCAGTTTCTTGTCAAATTTAGATCATGCTCATGCACCTTTATCCCCAGGGCTGTTATTTTAAAATAATAATAATTAATAATTAACTTTAAAAGCCCCTCCACTGGCCAGACATTGAAGTGTAATCTTCATCATTGCTGGGTGAGGGGCAGGGCTCTGTATTATAGATGGGGCTCTCCTATTCCCTGCTGAACATCTGATGTGGAGGGAAGGAGAGCCCGTTCCAATCTGCAGCGCTGAACCTCCAGGCATGGGCTCAGGACTGCAGGCTACACTGTAGGTCCCAAAGTTTGCTTATCTCTGATAAGCTAGTAGTGGGTTTTTACAACCCTGCTTTGATTCCTCACTGCCTTAGACATTTGTGTACAGTTGCACCACTGAAAGCTGGTTGTGATCACAATTCTGATCTGGTACCATTTTACAGCGTTTGCCCCCACTCCTACAATGCACGTAGCAGTCCCATTAATTTCCATGAATCTATGCACACACAAGGTATCCAGCCTCCTTTAGTCACTCGGGTTCGCAGCCATGGGGTGCTCTAGATCCACTATTATGCCTGGACAGCCAGTTTGCAGTGGTGGCCAGGGACACTTTTCACCAACTTCATCTTGTGAGAAGGCTGTGACCTTTTCAATCAGATTTGGATTTGGCCACTGTCATCTATGCCTTTATAACCTCAAGGCTAGACTTTTGCAATACGGTCTATGTGGGGCTGCCCTTGATGACTCTTCAGAAGCTGCAGTTGGTGCAGAATGTGGTAGCCCACCTTCTTTTGGGAGTGGGTCACTGGGAGCACATTACACCAGTGTTTAGGAGTCCGCACTGACTGCCAATAGTGTTCTGGGCACAATTAAAGGTGATGGTTTTGACCTTTAAAGCCCTAAATGGTTTGGACCCCAGGTATCTGAAAGACCGCCTCTTCCCTTATGTTCCGTAGTGACCTCTGATGTCAGCTGAGGGCACCCCCTTGTGAGTACCAACTGCCCATGAGGTTCATACAATGCAGACACACAGAGAAGCGTTCTCGGTGGCTGCTCCACAGTTATGGAACTCTCTCCCTCAAACACACACACTCATTCTCTCTCACACACTCATTATTATTATTATTAACAAACATTTATATAGCGCCAGCAGTGTACCTGGCACTTTACAAAGTAATAAAATAGACACGGTCCCTGCCCCTAGGGCTTACAATCTGAGAGACAGGAGCTGGGGGAGAGACTTAGGAAGGGGAACAGAGGGAGAGACAAGGGGTCTAACATTCATGAAGATGCGAGGTCTCAAGTGCACGTACTTGGCTTAGTTACGATGAGAATGACAGCAGGCAGGTCCATGTTGCAAGGATAAGGGTAAACCGATCGTAGGTATAGGAATAGTGGCTCAGTAGGATAAAGTGTCAGACAGAGCAGAGCTAAAGAGGTGAGTTTTAAGGAGAGATTTGAAGGTATGAAGGGAGGGGGCAAGGCGGATGTGGACAGGGAGGGAGTTCCAGGCATGAGGGGCAGCAAGTGAGAAGGGACAAAGGCGCTTAGGGGAGCAGGGAAGGCGTGGAAGGGTGAGAGAAGGGACGGAGGAGGAGCGAAGTGCACGGGCATTCTCTCACACACACACACAGCTCACTCATTCTCTCACTCCACACACAGATTCAAACACACTCGCACACATTCAAATACACTTAAATACACACAGTTGAACACAGGCTCACCACTGTTCTGGCTGCCATTTTCAAAGGCCACTCTCACAAGTCTGGTATGCTGGGACTACATTTCCCAGCATGCCTTACTTGAAAACATAGCTAGCTCCAGCGTGCGCAAACGTGCATCATTGGGACTTTTGAAACTGGTGGCGGCGGCAGTATCAGCATCGTTATAGATGTTAATGTATGTTTTTATATTTTGTGAGCCACCCTGAACCTTTGTGGGAAGGTCGGGGTAGAAATTGAGTGTTTCCAGGATTGGAAGCTTTGTCTTATCTTCAAGGATGCATCAGCTACATTATGGGGAACTCAAAAAACAATATTCAAAGGTGTTAAATTTTAATACTTCTGTTACTTGTTTGAATTTGTTTATTGAATAAAGAAAAACATAGAATCAGTTCTAAAATTTATATAAGTCTATCAACTAAGCTCTTTTCAACAAAGAATTCCCAAATGTTGAAGCCAGTGCATAACTTTGATTTTAGGAGCCACTGGTGCCTCTGCGGGAAAGTGACGCTGGAGCGCATTGCTGGCATAACTTCTTCCACTTTGCTTGACAAGGATCAAAATGAAAAATTGATTTTTATTGGATTTTTTCCCCTAAAATGAGAAATGAAAAGTAATAAGGTGCTGCTAAGGCAGGAGCTGGAACAGCATAAGAAAGCCCAGGAGACAACATCAAACAATAAAGAAAATAAAGGACCAGAATGTAAGCTCTAAAAACATGACTGATTTTTTGAACTCATATGGGGGCTTGAGAGGGCGAAACCTGCTTCCAGCAACGCTATTGAGGCAGCAAACTTGTTAACATTTGTGTGATTCTCTCCTTTTATTCCAGAGCACTCCCACTGAAACCCATTGTGACTACTCTAGAGTAAGTGGTTTGAGGATTGTTGCCTGAATGCAAAAGCATCATTGTGAAAAGTAATAGAGTGCTTAATGATGGACAGTAGCATAATAAAGTATTTCTGTGCATTAGGGAAATACTTTGTTAGATTTATTTATTTATTACAGCTGCTTATACCCCGCACCTTCCTGCACATCGGCAGTACTGGGTGGCAAACAACACATCGTATAGCAGCAACAATATAAAATCCATTTAAAATACAAAAAACATGTAAATACTAAAAATACTGAAAGGCAGAAGAACCCCCTCCCCGAAGGCCTGGCGGAACAACCAGGTCTTACAATATCTTCGGAAAGAGGGGACGTCCGGGAATAAACGGGCCTCCATCAGGAGGGAGTTCCACGGCCGAGGTGTGGCCAACGAGAACACCCACTTCGCCGTCGCCACCTGGGGGACTTTGAGTCAGGCGCCTCTAGCCGACTGCAGGGGTCGCATAATGACCCGGGGCCTGAGGGGATCTCGCAGATAAGCAGGACCCAAGTCATTTAGGACTTTATAGGTCATCACCAACACCTTGAATTGGGCCTGGAAGACAATAGGCAGCCATTGCAGAGAGTGGAGCACAGATGTAATGTTCTCACAGTGGCCCATCCCCGTTAGGAGACGGGCCGCCGCATACTGCACCAGCTGCAGCCTCCGGACCATCTTCAGGGGTAGCCCCACGTAGAGTGCGTTGCAGTAGTCCAGTCGAGAGGTAATGAAAGCATGGATGATGATGACCAGGTCCAAGTCTGAGACATATGGCCGCAGTCGTCACACCAGATGTAATTGGCGAAATGCTCCCCTCGCCACAGCCTCCACCTGACAGTCCAGGCGGAGCTGTGGATCAAGGAGCACCCCCAGACTACGGACTTGAGCGGCCAAAGGGAGGCAGACCCCACCCATAACGGGAGCCACACACACCCACGCCCCCTCAGCCCTACCCACCAACATCACCTCTATCTTGTCGGGATTCAGCCTCAGACGACTCACCCTCATCCAGTCCCCCACAGCTGCCAAGCACCGGGTAAGCACCAAGGCTGCCGGGCCTGGATCTCCATAAAACAAGAGGTAAAGTTGTGTATCATCAGCGTACTGATGACATCGCACACCAAAACCCTCTCATGACCTCACCCAAAGGCTTCATATACACGTTGAACAGGAGGGGGAACATAATAGAACCCTGCGGGACTCCGTACGTGAGGTCCCGTGGAGATGACGTGCATTCCCCAAGGACCACCTGCTGAGTTCTCCCTGCCAGGAATGAGCGGAACCATTCAAGGACAATTCCACTCACCCGGTCCCGTCCCACAGCCTTGTCACCAACGTCTCATGATCAACAGTATCAAACGCCACCGACAGATCCAATAAGATCAAAATAGATGATCTGCCCTTATCTAATTCACGGCATAGGTCATTAACCAAGGCCACAAGTGCAGTCTTCGTGCCAAATCCTGGTCAAAAGCCAGACAGCAAGGATTCAAGAAAACCGACCTGGTCTAGATGCCCTTGTAGCTGCCCGGCCACCACCCGTTCAATAACCTAGAGACTGGCCAATAGCTGGCCAGGGAGTCAACGTCCAAAGATGACTTCTTGAACACAGGCCGCACCACTGCCTCTTTGAGACGGCTCGGCACTCGACCCTCCTTAAAGGAGGCATTGACCACCCCCGCCAGCAACAGCCCTAACATCTCCCGGCTGACCTTCACCAGCCAGGACAGGCATGGATCTAATTCACAACAGGTGGCCCGCACTGTCCCAAGGACCTCCGCCGCATCAGCAGATGACACCCACTGAAACTGATCCCACAAAAACCGACATGGCAGGGCTTCCTCTACCTCTGGTTCACTCCCTGTCACAAATGCAGCATCAAGGTCATGATGAATCTGAGTGATTTTTTCGCAAAAAAGTGAGCAAACATGTCACAGCGGGCACTGGAAAATTCCAGTTCCAGGCTGAGAGAAGCCGGACTGACCAGCCTCTGCACCATCCAGAAAAGTTCTGCTGGACGTGACTGCAGATGCAATGAGGGCAGCAAAGAACTCTTTCTTTGCTGCCCGCACTGCAACAGCATACGCTCTTAAACTAGCTTTATGCTTCAATTGGTCAGCTTCAGTACGAGTTCGGCGTGACCGTCACTCCAACTGCCACCCATCCTGCTTCATCTGGTGCAGGTCCTCCGTGAACCACGGTGACCCCTGCCGTCAGCACTCTGGAAGCGGACGCCTGGGAGCTGTTCGGTCAATGGCCTCAGTCAGCAAGCTGTTCCAAAAAGCAGTGAGGTCATCAAGTGAGTGATCATTGAGATCGAAAGGCATTTCCCCTTGAGCTTTCCAGAACCTTTCTGGTTCCATACGTCTCTGGGGGCGGACCCGTCGAACTGGTCCTACACCTTTCTGGTGGCAGACATGCACCAGGAGACTGGTCCAGAGGAGGTAATGATCTGTCCATGATAAGGGTATGGTTACCACATCCTCTACCACCAGATTCCCCGCTTCAAGGCCTGTGCAGAACATCAGGTCATGAGTATGCCCCCCCCTCGTGCGTTGGACCCCTAACCCTCTGAGACAGTCCCATGGTTGTCATAGCATACATGAATTTGCGCTCTGCTCCCCCAAGATCGGCATCAGTGTGGACATTGGAGTCCACCAGGAACAAGGTCCTTGGCAACTGCAAGACCACCTCTGACACCAATTCCGCTAGACTGTGTAGGGATGCTGTCGTACAGGTAGGTGTGCGGTATATCAGCAGCAGCCCTAATCTGTCTCCAGCCAAATCGATCATGAGGTAGACACCCCCCCTCCATGCCCAAGATGATCTGCACAGGATACCGCCTCACAGACCAAGTATCCTTAAAACCAACAGCCACATCACCTCCCCGCCCCTCTGCTCTGGGCTGGTGCTGTACAGAGTACCCGGCTGGAACAAGGTCAGCCAATATTGGCCCCGACTCATTGTCCAGCCAAGTCTCTGTAATACACACGAGGTCGGCCAATTGATCTAAGATCAACTCTCTGATTGTCGTTGATTTATTAGCGACCAACCTCACATTTAGCAGCAACAAACCCAGATCAGGGGCTCCCCCGATCCCTGCATTATCTGACTGGGGGCCTGTACAAGGGACAGGAATTAAATGCCTGTCCCTCCGTACTGCTGTTCTCTGCCTCCCAGATGAACCATACTCACCCTGGCTCATCACGACTCCAATGGCTTCGGACCCCTCCCCCCCAATGGCCGTCCCGTCGGACCCCTGAGGACAAACCCTCCCTCCCCTAACCCCCAAACCCCCTCCCCTGGTCCCTCCCTCTCACAGAGAGGCCCAAACCCCCCACCCTTGTTGGGTCAAATCCCCCCTCACACCGGGGAGGGCATACTCAACCCTCCCCAACCCAGTCCCCCCCTCCCCCACATGTTAGGGGAGGGGAACATCATCCCCCTACTCCACCTCCATCCCCCCACCCCCTCTGCTTATACCGAAGCATAAGAGCCCTATAAAGAACCGGCCACCCCTCCCCCAGCCCTCACCCAAGGGGCCTTTGGTGTGGCCCTTAGGCGCACGCCTGCAGCAGCGCTGAACCACCCTGGGCTTTACCCCCCTCCCGCCAGAAGTCTCCTCCAAGGGGGGGAGGAGCCTCTAACCCTGCCCCTCCTGTAATGGAGGGGGGGGACCACGACCTGTCCCGGGGGGTTCAGCTCCCTCCCCTGTAAAGTTAAAGTTAGGACCATGCTCCATTATAAATGGTAGAATGTAAAGCCCTTATATTTTACCCATGTGGTATAAACCCTGAGACTGTTGCATTTGCAAATTTTTAAGAAGATTGAGCCAGAAAATCAAAAGTTATAACAATGTACACGTTAATTGCTGGTGGTCAGAAGGATTGGTTCTGTTATCTACTTCCTCCATTTGAGTTGAGCCGCAAGACTTCACAGCTTTCTAGCGTGAGATGTCGAGCAAGTCCTGCTGTAGTCTGGTAGTGTTCGGTGCAGCCAAAAAGGAGTTATTAAAGATTAAAAATGTAATTCTGGCGAGCTAGCGCATGTGCAGTAGGGTCCATGCTTCTCCAGCAGAGGGGTAAGCCGGGCGGTGAGCTTGACCAGACTGAAGGGGAGGAAGGGGAGGGACTAGCTGCCACCTCCCTCCTATTCCCTCTGCTCCTGGCCAAGCTGTGGCTGCTCCCCTCTGAGCCCCAGCCAGCCCAGCCCCAGCATGGCAGCTCCCCGCTGCTGCAGCCGGCTCCGCTGCGCTACCACCTCACCATCACTGCTGTAGCCCCAGCTGCCTCCTCTGACTCTGCTCCTGGCAGCATGGGGGGGGGGGTTGACTTGGCTGTGGGGGGGGGAGCAAGAGCGGGGGGTGAACTCCCCACCACCACCTCACTGCCCAGCAGTGGGTGCTCCCCTGGAGGGAAACCTCGGGGGTTCCTGTTCCCAGCCAGCTTCCTAGCCCCCTGCAAGAAGTGTCTCACAGCTTTCGGCAGGAGCAACCTCTCCAAGTTGCGAGACTCTTCTTGCAAGGGGCTAGGGAGCTGACAGGGACAGGACTATGCTAGCGGAGGCAAGGGCCGCCTGGCTAATGTGTTCTCCCACCCCAGCAGGGTGAGGGTCCCAGGGTTTCTGCATCGCTTCCCCTGCCGCACCAGGATGGCTTGGCCCCTGGAGAGCAAGCGGCTCTGTCCTCACCCTCACACACACCTCTTTCATTCTGAAGTGGCTGATGAACAATTCAAGAGGGTGCAATCCCCTCCCCTTCCCCTGTGAACCAGAGAGCAGCAAACAAGGCTCTGGAAATCGCTGCCCCAGGAGATAGGCGAGCCTTCTGGAAGGAGGCAGCAGCAACCACAAACTTCACTCCCCAGTGACACTCCATGGCTTGCTCTGATGCCCACATATTTTTACCCAATGTACCCCATAGCAGTGTCTTTCCTAGGGGAAGCTCAGCCTTTAATCCATTCTGTGGTATTCTGATTCTCGAATCCTCAGCCACACACTTACCCCACCCCCAACCCTCCTGCTTCTCTCATCCCCCCGTGCAAATTCCCCAGCCCCAAACTCACCCCCCGCTTCTACTCCCATCCACCCCGACGCAACTTCCTGAGCCCCAAACTGACCCACCCCACCCCCCCACATCTCATCTCACTCACCAACTGGATGAGAGGGGAGCAGAGGAGGAGGTGGGGGGCAGAGCCTCCTCCTCCCCTGCCCTGGCTGGGTCAGGCAGGCCGGCCTTTTGGCGGGATCCCTTGGCCATGGGCCTTACTCCTACTAAGCCCCACTCCAATGCCCACTGCCAGTGAGGGGACAGAGACAGGGCATTGAGCGTGGTCTATGTCCTCAGTGAGAGCTCGGAAGAGTGGAACAAGTTTGTTCCAGTGGACAACAAAACTGGGATATGATCCCATCACACAGCACCTCTATG
>QEPC01006267.1:420692-432042 GCA_003113815.1 Sphenodon punctatus
TGTGTGGTGGAGGCGAGAGGGTGTCAAGTACAACAGGTGGGGAAAAAGAAGCATGATCTAACAAATTTGAGACCCACCGGTAGAGGACCAGATTGTGATTTGTAGGGTAAGTAAGTCCCCTAGTGTGAATGTGATAAAAGATTTTGGGTTTGTCATGGTCTCTCTCTCTCTCTCTCTTGGGTACTGTGGGATTGTATTCAAAACTACAAAGAACCGTGGAAAGTACTAAGGCAGGGGTGAGCAAATGGCAGCTCCAGAGCCACATGCAGTTCTTGGGTACCTGTACTGCGGCTCTCATCAGAAGTGGTTGCCTGTGAGGGCAAGTCCATATGGATCCCTCGGAAGCAAGAGAAGTTGAGCCACCATTTCAGCTGCCAGGGCCATTGAAGCAAGGGGAGCCCTGTGCCACTATTGCTGCTGTCTAAACCCACCAAACCGCCTGGGAGCCAGCTTTGATGGAGGAAGCCGCACTACTCCATCCCCAGGATTGGGGTGTGTGGGGAGAACCATGATCAATGTAAAGTATGTTGTGGCTCTCGGCAATATGAAAATATTGGTAAGCGGCTCTTGGTCTTGGAAACTTTGCTCATCCTTGTACTAAGATGTGAGGAACTGCAGTGAAAGTTAGTTCCTACAGGCCATGAATTCTAGTAATCACAAAATGTTTTACCCCCTTCTTCAAGCAGATGTAGTAGTTAAATCTGGGATGGCAGTGAAGAGTCTGTGTTTTAGGTTATCATGTCTTGCATTGAGCAGAGATGGTTAAGAGCAACATTTCAGCTAAGGCAGGGAGTATATTGATCTTAAGGACTCTTCCCATTGAATTCTCACAAGCAGGGAAAAGATGTTTACCAGGAGAGACTGCCAGTTCAATTTGATCCATTGCTTTTGATCTGTTGTACGATAAAACATTTAATGATCATCTGCTAATAATGCTAAGGAGATGAGTTAATTGGGAGCTATTGGAACATAGGGTGTTTATGAATCATAAAAATAAATATGAGCATGGCCTGACTTGTAGGAGAAAAAATAACTCATTCTGTGTGTGAGAATCCCTACCTCATGGATATTTCTGTTTGCATTCATGAAGGCAGATACGGTATCCAGAACTCCCACTCATGTATCTGTGCCCTTTTATACTCCAAAGAAGTTTCTAATCAACTGTGGTGTAAAACAATTCCCTTCACTTGAAGAGCATAAGAACTGACTTTATAGTTGCCTAGCGTCTTCCACCTAACAGGTTAACAACTGGATACAGATTTTCATGCCCCTAAGTAAACTGACATTGCGCAACTGACATGGGTAGGACAAAACTCAGAGCAATGGGTAAATAGGATCCAAACTAGGGTCTTTACAGTTTAGGAAGGATAGTAATGCTGTACAAAGGGGAACCAACTTGGAAAGGAAGGGTTTGGAATTAAAGGTGCTAACGGGGCTTGAGACGAGGCACCTCCAGCTGTGGGATTAGGACAGCGGATTCAGGGAGGTGGGCAACATGTACACTGGCTTTAGGTAATGTGTCTGTTTGCTCTGTATTTTTCCTTAATCCTCTAACAACTCTGAGACAAGTAATCATCCTGAAGAGTAGCACTGGCAAAGACTGTGTAGAGATGAGATATTTTCCTAAGAGGCTTTTCTTTTGATTTTCTTGTTTTTGTCATTTCCCTTCATCTAAAGTAAAAGGCCATCCCGACCCAGACGGCAAGTGTAATACTGTGTACAAAGAAAACGACCTTAGTGCTGACAAAAAAGGATGAGATCAAGTAAACAATGGAGAGCTTGGAAATTGATCAACAAAGAGGTTAGACACACGAATTCAGTGCAGCAGTGTTCTTTGTGGTCCGTGTAATCAGTGCCCTGGAGCCCTTTTCATTAAGTGTTTCTAAGTAGTCACAGAGTCATCTCTCAGTTCCTGCTTACTGCTGCAGCTGAGCATCGGCTTATTCCACATCTATCTAGGACCCCAAGAAATGCTACACTGAATGTTTTCAGATGCACGTGGGGATGCCCACCCCTAGAGCTGCTCTGGGGGTGCACCCCCAAGTCTCCCCGCTCACAGCCCCACCTGGGTCGGGATCAGATGGACCCGGTGGGTTCTGCGGTCCACCTGCATGGCGCTCCCTCCCCTCACCATAGAGTTGCAGGCTAGAGCATCCGCAACACTGTGGGGTTGCCCTGGGCAACAGCCGGCTGGAAGCAGAGCAGCAGCATGAGTCCGTACATCAGACGGACCGCTGCTCAGCTTTGGGACGTGTTTGGCTAGCCTGCGCATCTGGCAGGGTGCCTTTAGACGGACGGGCCACTGGGGTGTGAAACAGACTGGCACAACCAGCACCGCGGTGGGCAGCCTGTCTGTCTGAAAGCACCCACTGAATCGGACCAATGATCCATCTAGCTCAACATCCTTTCTCTGACCGTGTCCTGCTTTGGAGAAATGCACAACAGGCTATAATGGAGTTCCAGTGAAAGGCGGCATCTACTGGAGACCAGCATGGCAACCACACTCTACCCAACGTAAATTACACAATTTGAGTAAGTTATGACCTTTATTCATCCCAGGCTGACCTTGCCCCAATGACCCATGCCCTGGTGACCACAAGGCTTGATTTTTGTAACTCCTTCTAAAGGCTACCAGCAAGGCTTATCCATCGCTTGCAGCTTATTCAGAATGCAGCAGTATGGCTGCTTACTGGTTTAGGCAGTTGTGATCACGTTACACCTGCCCGCGTTTTCTGCATTGGCTGCCTGTAGGACAACAGACTGAGTTTAAGATTACACTGCTGGTTTTCAGGGCCTTGAATGGTGTATGGGCCCTGGCTATATTCAAAACTTGTTCCTGGAGCCTCACAGTAATGGGTATCTGCACTCAGAAACCACATGCTGTTTGAGGATCCTGCCATTGTGTCTTAAGTTGGCAGGCCCCTCCGTGTGGAACTTCCTCCCTCCAGATGTCTTAGTTCCTTCCTCCTTTTTAAAAAGCACCCAAAAATGCATTTTATTGTCTAGGTGTTTTAAGCATCCGCTGCCGGTTCCCCTTAACTGTCTATTCTCCCTCTTACCTTCCCCTTTTAAATTGACTTTATATTGGGTGTCTTTAGACATAACGTCAACGGGTGTCTGAATGTGTGTTTTGACCTTGATATGAACACCGGTTTGGCCCTGTGTTCACCATGTGGCGCTGCTTAGACACACAGCCCATCTTGGTGTTTTGCTCGCCACCTGATCTCAACACATAAGCGCTGCCGCCTTGTTCCCTGTGTTATACCTGCTGACATGTCACATGATATAATTAGACACATTGGCCACGTGTTCAGCCGGAACACACACATTGTCCTTGTGATGGAATAGTGTTCACATTGCAAGTTCAACAGATGTTCAACAGGTGGTCAAATGAGTGCTGGGATTGTTATGGTGCTTACACACAATGGCCAAACGTGCTTAGGGGTTTTGACACCTGATCTTTGTTATGTCTAAAGATGCCCATTATTTTATATTTTTATGACTGAAACCCCAATTAAAAGCAGGGGAGCACTATAGAAATAAAATTATGAAATCACCACAATGAGAGCTAGTTTGATTTCTTTATTTTATTTTATTAATATTTTTGTGGCTCTACTCAGACATGGTGTAGGGACATTGGAATGAGTCACTTGATCTCTGCCCTTCCAATGGTGATGAATTCCGTCAAGAAGTGTTAAGAGGGCAAATTGATTAGTCTTCCTGAGATGTTTGTATAAGTACTGTAGGAAGCTTTGCTGGTACCAGGCTCGTCCAGACTGAATTTGGCATTGGGAAGCACCCCTCTCTGCAAGGAGGCTCCAGCCCTTTTCAGGATGATCTAATCTCTGTTAATCCAACAGCTACGCCAGCCACTAACAAACACACCAAAACAAGTTTGTAAATATTTTTTGTTGCCTTCCCAGAAGGATTTTAGCTTCTGTGAGTTTTTTCGGTTGCTTTTTAAATTAGTTTATTCATACACTAGAAACATTTTTTAAAACAAAAAAACCCTAAACCTATTACAAAATAATCAGTCCTTATCCTAGCAGTTTCATAGGCTCATACATTTGGAGATTAGACAGACCAGTAGGCTCCTCCACTTTAACCTTTGGCCTGGTGTAGCTCATAGAGTTTCAGCTGTCTGCATAATTTCTAATAAAGTCCAAGAGTATCGTTGTGCTGTACCCAAATTCACCACTGTCCTAAACTGCCACAATCCTGCTACGGTAAGTGCTTAAACTAGTAATAAATTTGGCCCAGGGATCACAAATCTTAAATGACCCAATCAATTTGAAACCCAGACCTTACCAGACTAGTCTTAAACCAACCAAATGACATACAAGAGTCAAACCAGTATCCCATTAGGCTGCTCTCTCCTGAATTATGGGTGAACACAGCACCGGACACACCCAGGTTTTACAGGAATGTTCATTCCCCTTTACCCCCCTCCAAAGAGCACAACTATAATAGACACAGCATCTTCACAGGGGCCTATGCTCCCTGGTGCAGTTGCATCACCTGCTGCTGGGAGGGTTGTAGGGAGTGCCCATTCCATCTTCTGCACCAGCAGCCGTTCCAGCCTAGCTAATCCCCTGTTCCCAGTTGAGGTAGAACACTTCCCCCATTCATACTCCATGATAGGTTGAATGGGGGGCAGATTAATGCAAGGCCTTGTTAAAAGAGGGGGATCTAACATTCCAGCCAAGTCACTACTACAGCCCACCGACAAGCCCTAGCCCCCATGGGTTTGTTATCCACGAAATTCTGGATAGCCTGGGGAAAGATTTTGAAGTGAAGGTGCGGTTGCCTCAGAAAAGGTCCAGATAAATTAGCTGTCGTGTCCCACTGCAGAACATTGTGATGTCACAATGCTCTAAGGGGTGGAGCTATGTCAGAAAGTGGTGTGACAGTCCCTTTGCCTAAGGCCCTCCAACTTGGTCCCGTCCACCTGGATTTCCTTCCATTGGGAGGTAGCAATCATAGGTGTGAGTGTTGACACGGCTGGGCTGGGGATAGCTCCAGGCTCCCCAATTTCATTAGTTCTCAAGCAGAGTGACACCATCACCCGTACCCCCTTTTCTCTCTCTCCCCCCAGGCAGTACCCCCTCACACACACACACCCCTTTCTAATTCCCATTTGCTCCTCCCATTTGTTTTTCCCCCTTTTCCCACAGGTGGTGCGCGCACACACCCCCAGCAAAAAGCAATGACATGTTTATGGCCTGTGATACCTTCTACAACATGTTATACTTGAGTGACGCTACTGTCCTGAGCATGGCCGTGCCTGACACCACCTTACCATGATGACAAAGGGAGGGACTGCACCCTGCTGGTGAGTCAGTGTGTTCTCACAATCATTTCACACCAGCACGTCTGCTCACGCACCACCAGATGTTGGCCCAGGGCAGGTAGGTGACTAGCCTGGCCTGTGTGTCCTTAGAAAACTCTGAGATCACAGCCCGGGCTAATGGCTGCCCACATGGAACAACAGGCCACAGTAGGTCAGCACGTCTGTTCTGCCCCACTTTACCTGCCGGAGGTCAGGGACCACCATGGTCGGCCACCATGGCTGTCCACCATGGAAGGGCACTGGGAGCAGAGCAGGGGGCATCTGCCTGTACGTCGGTTGAGCTCCCCACCCTACCCGGGCCATGCGGATGGCGAGATTGCTCTCTGCCTGCGGGCATGATTATTCAGTGTCCTGGCCTGGGGAGGGGTTAGCCACTGTTTCCTGCCCTGGGCTGGGGACACTGTTCCGGCCACACATCTGTTGTTACCTGTACTGTTGACTTTGTTCTTTGGCGTGCTGGGAGGCGTGGATCATTTATAGCAGGCTCTGGCTAGCAGTTGAGAAATTATGTTTGAGGTGTCTCTATTTATTTTTATATGTGCAGCAGGGAGCTAGAGCACTGCTGTTCCCCAGGTCTGACCCAATCAAAATATCGAGTGAGTAGCTCCGGTAATATACAGCTTCAGACAGAGGTTTGATGGATTTTGGTTTTTTGATTGCTTTCCAGGCTTATGAACTGAAATGAGGTGAGATAAACTGATCCAATTTCTCTGGGGGGAAAAATAAAATCCCTTCTCCTTTCAAGCTAATCATAGTTTTTCCCCCTGATATTTATAACATGTTTCATTATCTGCTCTGGAATAATTATAAGTGGATACCTGCCAGTTTACTAATATCCACTGCCCACTACCTGATGGTGTCAAAAATGCGCCATCTGTTCGCTTCTGCCTTCCAGAGGATCTAGCTGACTCAAGCGACAAGAGGTGGGGCTAGATTTTAACAATCGCCAAACTTTTTTTAGATGCTGAAGCTGTAGATGTAGTTAAAGCTGGATGCATCCTTTAGATACCTGTCTCTCCAAAGCCCAGCATTTCAGACGGACTTTGACCCGTATTATTTCCCCTAAACCTGGTGTTACATGGGGCGAGCAAAAGGTTTCACTGGTTGGACAGGAGATTCTCTCAACACTTTAAAGTCTTTTGGCTTGACTCATCCTCAGTTTAACTCCCTTCATAGCTTACCTACGGTAGCACAACGAGATGATGGGGCAGGAGGCCAACCACGTTCCCACTGGGATATGGGTATGCATCAGGGTCCCAGCCCAAGTGCAAGGAAATGTCAGGAGTGATCCATCCCCTGACATCCACTCCTAGTGCCTGGAGGTCAGACTAACTTGGCTAATAGCTATTAACAGTCCTAACTTCTATGACAAGGGTGACCAGAGTCATGGTGAATGTGATCCACTTGATCAGCCTCCAGCCATCTGCCAGCACCTGTCCTGCTAGTTCCAGCACTTCAGTCTTGCTGGCTTCCAGCTCTCAAGCATGACTGGTCTCATCAGTGGGGAGGAGTGTTCCCCTTTAAATAAAGTCTTCACTGATGCACTGGAAGAGCTTTCCTAGCCTCCCTCCTCCCTGCAGACACTGCCAGGAATGCTGGTTCTGCACTCCTCCCAAGAGGTGATTTCTGAGAGGCTGGTCCCCTCCCCACTCCAGTAGATCACAATCTACCTCTTGGATGCCCCCTTTTATGAATTTATCTAATCTATTTTTCAATCCAGTCATACTATTGGTCCTTACAACACCCCATGGCAATGAATTCCACAGGATAAGTGTGCATTGTGGGGAAAAGTACGTCCTTTTAAAAAACAAAATAAACAAAAAACCTGCTGACTGATAGTTTCATGAGGCATTCCCTAGTGTTCCCCTGCGTGTGCAAGGGCTACACAATGTTGGTAGAAATTTACAGGAAGAAGCCTGTACTCAATATCCTTTAACAGCATGGAATTAACAGATGGAGGAAGACCTACTGAATTATCTAGCCCACATCTTGGCTCAGTCACTGTTGCTCTCTCTTCAGTTTATCTTCTACCACTTTTGTCCTCCAGTGTTGAAATCCCAGCTGTGACCTACAACCGCAAGCTCAGTCAACAATCAACTTCTAAAGCCATGCTAGAATAGCAGGATCTGCACTACATGCCTCGAACACTGTGTCGGCAGGTGCAGGGAAACCCCAATGGAAAGCATTGCCTGTGCACCCTGTTAAAGGTACTATGGGAGAACTGCTAAGGACTTGCTGAGCTTTGAGACAGAATTAGATACGGTGGTTGCTCCTGCATTGGATTGAGGCTGGGCTGTGGAACTGCTGTGGCAATATCCATTGTAACCCCAAAAATCCTGTTACCCAGAATTAGCTCACTCAAGGGGTGAGGAATCGCCAAAGTAGTCACAAAAGCCAAGATAGGCAATCTCTTCAGCTAAATGCCAAATTGGCTTACACACTACCACCAAAGCACGCAATAGATGTTATTTAGTTACATATATATATTTCCTCTCTCTATATCTCACCACCAGGCAGATGCAAACACTGGGTGATTTCAGACATGACACGGTGAGATTCACCACAGTGAACCCCAACCCAGTGTCAATTGCCTCATCGCGGGCTGTGGTGAGCCGTGCGGCCCCAACAGACATGACAGGGGCGACATCACCGCCCGGGGCCAAGCGGAGTGAACACGGGCCAGGGGGAAACAACGGACGTGACGTGGCGGCGGCAACCGCGGTGGGAGCCCCACAAGGCACCTGGGTTACGCGGCCATCACCACGGCCCGTGGTCATTTCCTTCCACCGCAGCCGGGGGTTTCCGTTCAGAAGTTACGTTTCTTTCACCCCTGCCGTGGTGAACATTCACCACACTTCTGGACTGCCTCCCGCCTCGACCTCACGAAGCGTGGTTAGATTCACCCCGGGCCGTGTTTGACTGTGGTGAACATCTGGATGTGCGCCAACAGAGGTGCACGGCTCTTTCACCAACGCCCGCGTTTGACTGCAGTTGACTGTGGTGAATGCCGAAAACGTAACATCTGAAATCACCCACTATCTTGCTTCGCAATAAGCAAGATTTTCTTTGCTGTGGGAATAAAACAAGAGTTCTTCCTCCAGAGCTAACAGGCTATTCCACAAAAAAATGTGAAAAGAAAAAGAAATCCAATGAGTAGCTTGGCTTCTACCACACCTAGGCCACTGCCCTAAAACCACTTACTCTGGAGTAGTCCCACTGAAGCCAATGGGATTCTTAGATTGCGAGCCCCTTGAGGGTAAGGACTGTCTCCAACTACTGGTTGTACAGCGCCAGGGACACTGCTGGCGCTATATAAATCATAAACCATAATAATTAATGGTTTCAAGCATGCATACTTGCCAGAGGTGAGGGGGGCAGGGTATTAATTAATTAAATGAATAAATACTTTAAAGGTGTCATAGCCAAGCCTTATAACCCCTCTAGAGATGAGGGAACTGAGGTAAGGCCCGATTAAGGTTGCCAGACTAACGGTTCAGAAATAAGGGACACTGTGGAGTTGTAGGGTTCTGAAACACAGGCTGTTCCTACAAATACAGCACATTTGATAGACCTTGGCCCCAGTCCCATGTAGAGTTACTACCCCCTCCAAGCTTTACCCACATCACTCCTGGTTTTTGAGGCATAATTCAGGAGAAGACCTGTTTAAATTTGTCAAGGTGGGATGGGGGACATGTCAAAAATGGGCAGGAAGAAAAGATTAACCCCCTTTCTGACACAGATCTCTCTCTTGTGTGGCATCATGATGACACCGGGTGTTTTCAGACATGATGCTAACCCCAGTTTAACCACGCTTGAACATTTCTTATACATGTTGCAGGGCTGTATTGGTGCCCTATGCATTGCCCCATTGGCAAGGGGCAGGAAAGTCCTCTTGAGAGTCCGTGATTCTAGGATGTAATAATTCAGTGAGTTTAAATTCTGTCAATTCTGTTAAAATTTATTCATCTATTTATTTAAAAGATTTGTTACCTCGCCCCTCCTGCCACAGGCAGCTCGGGGCGGCAGGGGAAATAAAGTAACTTTGTTGAGGGAATGGAGATTTCCACAAGTCTTTGCTTTTAAAAAAATAACAGGAAGCAGACAGTTATTTCTGCTACTGAAGATTAATTTCTCTGGCATTACCAGCTGTAAACCTGGAGGAATTAATTGCATTTCTAGTCCGTATCCAAATCCAATTTATATAATCATGCAGTCTGGAAGAGATAAGCCCATTCTTGGGAAGCCTGTATCTCTCTCCATTATCTGACTCTGATTCAGACAGGTTAGAGCCCTCTGGGAATTGAAGAGCTCACCAACATGCCGTTTGTGCTGCAGAGTGACAAATCCTGGAGCCAGGGTGATAATCTCAGAAAATTCCATACAAATATTTGGTCCACTTCAGCAAAAGTGATTAATGGGCCTGCGGAATCGGTACACAGTCGGCTGTATTAATTAGTGCAGGCGTTCATAAAAATATCAAAGGACTGTGAGGGCTCTGGATAAATGCAGAGGGAATCATTTGGAACACCGGTTTCTTTGTGCCAGACCAGTAGGAATGCCTGAGGCAGGCTAGGAAAGGCGCAGCCACAGGGGAGCCCTGGGTGTGAGATTGAAACTCAGTGACATGTCTGGAAGGAAGAAAGTGTGTGAGTCTGACGTGAACAGTTTTGCACAGGACTCTGTTTGCCTGCACCATTTCTGCCTGAAATTAGATGATTGCCACCCTGATGGAAAAAGCCTAAAGAATTTAATAAGTTTTGTGGGAAAAGTGGACTCCGTTAACCTCAGTGGGCTTCAGATCGGGCCCCAAGGGTTAAGAAGAGGATTTGCAGATGGACTTTATTACTAAGCAAAAATGTGTTTCTCCGATTGTTTTTCAGTCTCTCTCCCATTCTGAAAGAAACGCTAAGCAGCCTCTGAGCTGCTGTTGCTCTTTTAAGAGGAGGGGAAGGGAGGGAAAGCAATGGGCTGGGGCCAAGCTGTTTATATAGGAAGAAGAAGACAGAGGCAGCAGTACAACAACATCTGAGAGACCCTGGAGAGACTAGATAGGAGCCTCCCATCAGTCAAGATCTCGGGGTGCCTTTAGACAAGCACCTTGCCACTCACTACCTGCCCATGTCTCCCCCATTCTGCACGTTGCAGGGCACCCATAGGGCACCACTGAAGCCCTACAAACTGTGTAGTGGGTGGGGAGGTGCTTGTCTAAAAGCAGCATCAGAGAAAAGAGTAGAAGCAGCAACCACTGAACTGGGGGTGCCCTGCAGGGGGCAGAGTAACAGTTAAATGGAAGCATGGGTTGTGGAAAGGGAATAGGAGCAGGGGGCAGGAGCAGCATTTTGAGGGGTGTTCCTGGGAGCACAGCAGGGACAAGAGGAGAATGGGATTTCTGAACGGAGAGTTGTATCGGGGAACATGGCAGGTGTGGTTCCTCAAAGAACAAGGACATTTTGGTGAAATCTTTCATGAGAAATTTAGGCTACTTTTGGTAGAAAAATATCAAAATTCTATTTATTTATTTTTAAGACGCTCTGAGGGAGGCAAGCCAGGAGGTTTCTGGGTGTTGCGTTGTCATGGGGAGATGTCACTTTCTACCTTGTGGTTTCGACCCTGACACTCCTATTTTGACATATGGGAGTGTCAAGGTCAAAACTTGACAAAGGTAGCAACCCTACTTTCAGGGCCTGTGGTCCAGAAATAGATTGGAGGAAAAGGGTGGGAATGGGCCTGTTTCTGACAGAGCATTGAAAGGAAGCCACTGCTTCCCTCTCCAGGCTCAGCTGGCACTACGCAAACTGTGACTGTCTGGTTTTTAACCAAAAGTGTGGCTATTGGGATTTGTCTATATTCTTAATTCAGATGCTTAAAAACTCAGGAAATAACTAAGCCCTCCCTCCCTGTCCACTCCCTTCCTACCTTCACATCTCTCCTGAAAACTCACCTCTTTCATTCTGCTCTGTCTGACTCTTTATCCTGCTGAGCCACTATTTCCTATACCTA
>QEPC01006267.1:441589-476678 GCA_003113815.1 Sphenodon punctatus
TTTATAAACTTCTATCCCGCCCCTCCTGCCATGCAGCTCGGGGCGGCTCACAACATTAAAATCCACAATAAAATCCTAAAACATTTTTAAAATCCACCATCATATAAAAACAGGGCAAAAGACAGTATAAATATCACTAGGTGGGGGAACTAAAAACATTCCCCTACCCCTCCCTCCCAAAGGCCCGGGCGAACAGCCAGGTCTTACAACTACGCCAGAATGTTAATAGGCTAGGAGCCAGGCGAGCTTCCTCCGGAAGGGAGTTCCAAAGCCGCGGCCCCACCACCGAGAATGCCCTCTCCATCGTGGCCCCCCGTTTAACACGGGGGACCTCCAGGAAGGCACCCCCGGCAGACCGCAGGAGCTGCTCTGGGGCGCGAAGGGTGAGGCGGTCCCTAAGGTAAGAGGGGCATAAGCACCCAACTGGCTGTCTGGGCAGCCCAGGAGCAGCTGCACGGCCAGGGTATACCACAGGTCACACAGGTCCAGCTATGGGGGGCTCCATGGGGGCCAGGAAGCAGGAGCCTGGTGGAAGCACAACCAGCCATGGTCCAGTGAGACAGGGAGAATAACACCACGGACAGGGGGGTACACATTCCCTCCAGGGCCGGGGGTGACGAGGGGTCCCAAGGACAAGCTAGGCGGTCATGGGCCGCAACATTGTATAGCAACAGAGCAATGCGTGGGGTGCGGACCCGCCACAGCTGCAGGAAACAAGTGCCCAGCCAGACAGGACAGCTAATCAGGCCAGGACACAGTGTTGCAAACAGGGAGGGGGGGGGGATGGCAGAAGGCATGCAGCTGCACAAGGAACGCCCATCCGCCCGCACCCGTGTGTGCGCTAGGCCCCGTGCGAGGACAGCAGGTGCACCCAACTGCACACCCACGGACACCAGCGGTGAAGTGAGAGGCCCAGGGAGCTGGGGGCGGTGTCCCGGGCCACCCAGCCCATAATCAGGCCAGCATAACCATCCCCCAACCCCGGGGGCCACTACCACCATGGAGCGGGACAGGGCAGCCACCTACTGGATGCACCTGGCGCTCGCAGCCGAGTGGAACCGCGACTACACCGAGCAGCTGCACATCCTTACCACGGAGCAGCACCTGGGCGTCCGCCTGTGGGTTGCCCTCGCCTCGAGCTCTGTATGCTCCTGCAGGACCCACCATGGATGCAGGAGAGCCCTGCCCGGCTCAGGGCACAGAGGGTGTCTGGGGCAGATCAGCAGGCCATGAGCCGGGGCCGAAGCCACCCAGAGGCGATCTGCGAGGCGGCTGGGTGCCTCCAATGGGGGAGGGAGACCATGCGCCGGGCAGCCCTGCTCACTATGACCATTGACAGGCGGATATGGGTCACAGAGGGGACACAGGGGTGGTGGGCCAGGGCACTGGCCCAGTGGGACGAGACAGCCTGGAGGGCCCACTTTAGGATGGACAAGCTCACCCTGCTCCGGCTCGCGGAGCTCCTCACGCCCTGGCTCAAGCGACAGCGCACCCCCATGAGGACCCCCATCCCCATGGTCCAGCAGGTGGTTATAGGGGTCTGGGCCCTAGCAATGCCTGACTCCTGCCGGTCCATCTCCCAGCACTTCGGGGTTAGCCTGAGTACCGTTGCCTGTATCCTCCGGGATGTCTGCGAGGCTGTGGAGGGCGTGCTCCTGGACAGAACAATCCAGCTGGTGGACCAGGGGGCCGTGATGGCAGGATTCACAGCCGGAGACTTCCCCAACTGCATGGGGGCCATGAACGCCACCCACATCAAGATCCTTCACCCCTCCACAGGGGAGGCTGCAGAGTATGTGAACAGGCACGGGTATCACTCCCTGCAGCTGCAGGCGGTTGTGGATCACAGGGGGTGGTTCAAAAACATCTACATGGGCAACTCCAGCCGCAGTCACGATGCCCGGATCATGACCATCTCCCCCTTCTATGCCCGGATGTTCCGGGGGGACTTTGCTGACATGGGGATGACCTTGATCGAGGGGGTACTGATGCCCCCCTGTATCCTGGGTGACACTGTCTATCCCCTCACCCAGTGACTAATGAAGGTGTACTCAGTCGCACACAACCCTGTGGAGGTGCTATACAATACCCACTTGTGTTCCAGCAGGACCGTGGTGGAGCGAGCCTTTGGGGCCCTCTAGCAGCGCTGGAGGAGCCTCGCTCTCTGGCTGGACTACACTGTGGAGACCTCGGCCCTGGTGATCGATGTCTTCTGTGTGCTGCACAACGTGTGCGAGACTGAGGGGGCAGCCCTGGAATACCCCGAGCCCATCCGACCCTGTGCTCCTGTACGTGAACGCTGAGAACCCGAAGGAGTACCGTTATGCCAAGCGCATCTGGGACGCCCTGGTGAGGCATATCAGCTGGGAGGCCGAGGCATGAGGGCTTCCACAATCCGGCCCACCCCTGGGGGGGTCCCTGGGCCAGCCCCTACACGGGAGGTGATCCGACCCCACACCATCCCACCCCTGTCGCCCAGTAATGGGCACGGGAGGCAATATAGGGCTAAACACATTTATTTCACCTGTGTGTACATTTGCACCCAACCCCTCTCCCTCCACCCCTGCTGGCCCCCGCCCCCTACAGTGCCCCCCACCTCACACTGCCCTCCCCCTTCCACCCCTTCCCCCACATTTCCTGGGTCGTCCCCTTGAGTGCCCAGTGGTCGCCACCAAACCCTGTGAACTCCCCTCCGCCCCACTGTCCGTGTCCCCAGCAGTGTCCTGGGATGCCTCCTGAGCTGGCAGGGTGGCTGGCGGTTGGGGGAAGGAGGGGCCCTGGACCCGGGGGACCCTCCTCAGTGGCTGCACCCTTCACAGGGCAGGGGGGACTGGGAAGCGAATGCGCAGCCCCTGCGGGCATGGGCCGGTTGGGGAGGGGGCACCGAAGGGTCCGGCATGGGGCCCTGGGCAGGCAGGGTGCCTGGAGGGGTGGCTGCCATCACATAGGCACACATGGTGCCCGTGTGCAAGAGCAGGGAGGTCCCAATATCATGGGACCTGTTCATCTTTGCAGAGTGCTCCCGCACCATCCCTGTGATGGCCTGCTCCAGCCGCCTGAGGCTTCCACCCGCCTGCTGTGCTCCCGGCGCTCCTGCCTCTGCTCCAAGCACACCTCAGCCTGGAGCCTTATGTCCCGCACTTCCTCCCGCTCCAGGAACCACTCGATGGCTGCCTCCATCCAGTCCATGGCTGCTATCATCCTCTCCCCCTGTTCCACCGCGGTTCGGATGATGTCCTCCGCCTGCTCCTCCCTCCACCGGTGGACCCGTGCCCGGTGCTTCTTCATGCACTGGACTGGGGGCACAGGCCCTGGAGACAGTGGCTGTTGGGGTTGCCCTGTAGGGTAGAGGTAGGTGAGTCGCCTGCCGGCCCGGGAGCCCACTCCTGGCCCTGGGATGGGCACAGGGCTCTGTGGCCCCCCAGGGATGTCACCTAGCCCCTTCCCACCCCCTCCCTGGCCCCTCACACCACCTCCAAATGTCCCTGGTACCCCTCCCGGCACCCCGGTGGGCCCTCTCACCCAGATCGTCTGCCTCACCTGGTTCCTCCGCCTGCTGCCCAGGCTCCTTGGCGCTGGCCTCCTGGGTCTGGTGCCAGGGTGTTCCATGCCCTGTGGGTGAAGAGGGGGAGTTGTTGGTGTAGGGGTGTGCAGGTGGTCGGGCAGGGCCCAGGCCCCCTTCCCGCCTTGTCTGTGGGGGCTGGGGCTGGCCCTGGCCCATTCATCCCCCCCTTGCCCACGGGGCCCCAGTCCCCCTCCCCTCCCAGTCGCCCGCTTACCCTCAATGTCGGTCTCTGATCCTTCTGAGGCCAGTCCCTCGGTGTGGGATTGCTCCCCCAGGGACCACTGGCTGAGGGTGATGAGGGTGCCGGCCTCAGACTCCGCCTGTCCAGCCTGGGGGTGGGTGCTCTCCAGGATGCTGTCCGGGGGGGCCCTGCAGGTGCTGGAGGTCCCAGGGCGTTCCTCCTGGGGGTCTGGGGCCCTGGAGCATGTGCCTACCTGGGGGGTGGCGAGGGGAGGGGCTACCTCAGCCCGTTCCCTGCCCTGGACTACTGTGCTCCCCACGAGCCGTGGGGTGACTATTGACCCCTTCATATGGAGAATGCGGTCCAGGGCATCGTAGAAGGGGCAGTCCAGGTTCCGTGTCCGGACCGCTGATTGTTGTCCCTTATGGCCTTCTACCCCTTCTTCAGCTCTTTGGCCTTAGAGTGGCACTGTGCCATAGTGCGCTGGTGCCCTGTTGCCCCCATTTCCCGCACTATGTCCTGGTAGACATGCTTGTTCCTCTGGTTGAGCGCGAGCTCCAACTGGTACTCCAGGGTCCCCTAGCTCCGTATGAAGTCCCGGGCCTCCTGCAACCCCCACTGGCCCCTCTGTGGTAGGGCTTTCTCCCCCATCTCCCCTGTGGGTCCTCCTCATTCTCCTCCACCACCTCTTCCACTGCCTCCTCCTCCACCTGGGCTGGGCCAGTGTCCTCCGGGGACTCGTCCACCAGGGCCTGTTTCCATGTCTGTGGGACGCAGGGGAGGGGGGGTATGGTTGAGTGCAGTTCTGGCCTCTCTCGTGGCCTTCCCCCTTTCCCCCCCTCCCCACCAGGTGCTTGGGTGGGCCCCCTGCCCCCCCTTGGTGCCCCTGTGCCGCCTGGTCCCCTCCCCTTGGTTCCCCTTACCCATTTCTGGGGTGTCTCCTCCCCCGGTCCAGCTGATGTCCCTGGGGTGTCCTGTCCTGGCTGCTGCAGGTGTTGCCCGTCCGCCTCCTCCATCAGCACGACCCCCGCATCCCCCTCCTCCACCTGCGCTTCCTCCACCACTGCCACTGCCTCCTCCTCCATCCTCGCTCTCTCTCACACTGCTCTCTTCCGCCTCCCTCCTCGCTCCATCCCGCCACACTTCTCTGCTGCGGATTGCCCTTTAAATCTCCCTCCGGTGGCTGTGTTGTTGCTGGTTGCCTGGCAGCGATGCTGCATGCTTTGTCCCTGGCTGGGAATCGTTTTCTTTGATTCCGGCCAGTGATTGCCATCCAGACGTTACTTTTTGTTGTTTCCCAGTGGGAATCTCTTTGACCACGCTTTCGGAGATTGTCCGGCGGGGAGCCCCAGAAACATGGTTGAAATTGACTCCATGTGGGTATTGACCGTGGTNGGCCAGCCCCTACACGGGAGGTGATCCGACCCCACACCATCCCACCCCTGTCGCCCAGTAATGGGCACGGGAGGCAATATAGGGCTAAACACATTTATTTCACCTGTGTGTACATTTGCACCCAACCCCTCTCCCTCCACCCCTGCTGGCCCCCGCCCCCTACAGTGCCCCCCACCTCACACTGCCCTCCCCCTTCCACCCCTTCCCCCACATTTCCTGGGTCGTCCCCTTGAGTGCCCAGTGGTCGCCACCAAACCCTGTGAACTCCCCTCCGCCCCACTGTCCGTGTCCCCAGCAGTGTCCTGGGATGCCTCCTGAGCTGGCAGGGTGGCTGGCGGTTGGGGGAAGGAGGGGCCCTGGACCCGGGGGACCCTCCTCAGTGGCTGCACCCTTCACAGGGCAGGGGGGACTGGGAAGCGAATGCGCAGCCCCTGCGGGCATGGGCCGGTTGGGGAGGGGGCACCGAAGGGTCCGGCATGGGGCCCTGGGCAGGCAGGGTGCCTGGAGGGGTGGCTGCCATCACATAGGCACACATGGTGCCCGTGTGCAAGAGCAGGGAGGTCCCAATATCATGGGACCTGTTCATCTTTGCAGAGTGCTCCCGCACCATCCCTGTGATGGCCTGCTCCAGCCGCCTGAGGCTTCCACCCGCCTGCTGTGCTCCCGGCGCTCCTGCCTCTGCTCCAAGCACACCTCAGCCTGGAGCCTTATGTCCCGCACTTCCTCCCGCTCCAGGAACCACTCGATGGCTGCCTCCATCCAGTCCATGGCTGCTATCATCCTCTCCCCCTGTTCCACCGCGGTTCGGATGATGTCCTCCGCCTGCTCCTCCCTCCACCGGTGGACCCGTGCCCGGTGCTTCTTCATGCACTGGACTGGGGGCACAGGCCCTGGAGACAGTGGCTGTTGGGGTTGCCCTGTAGGGTAGAGGTAGGTGAGTCGCCTGCCGGCCCGGGAGCCCACTCCTGGCCCTGGGATGGGCACAGGGCTCTGTGGCCCCCCAGGGATGTCACCTAGCCCCTTCCCACCCCCTCCCTGGCCCCTCACACCACCTCCAAATGTCCCTGGTACCCCTCCCGGCACCCCGGTGGGCCCTCTCACCCAGATCGTCTGCCTCACCTGGTTCCTCCGCCTGCTGCCCAGGCTCCTTGGCGCTGGCCTCCTGGGTCTGGTGCCAGGGTGTTCCATGCCCTGTGGGTGAAGAGGGGGAGTTGTTGGTGTAGGGGTGTGCAGGTGGTCGGGCAGGGCCCAGGCCCCCTTCCCGCCTTGTCTGTGGGGGCTGGGGCTGGCCCTGGCCCATTCATCCCCCCCTTGCCCACGGGGCCCCAGTCCCCCTCCCCTCCCAGTCGCCCGCTTACCCTCAATGTCGGTCTCTGATCCTTCTGAGGCCAGTCCCTCGGTGTGGGATTGCTCCCCCAGGGACCACTGGCTGAGGGTGATGAGGGTGCCGGCCTCAGACTCCGCCTGTCCAGCCTGGGGGTGGGTGCTCTCCAGGATGCTGTCCGGGGGGGCCCTGCAGGTGCTGGAGGTCCCAGGGCGTTCCTCCTGGGGGTCTGGGGCCCTGGAGCATGTGCCTACCTGGGGGGTGGCGAGGGGAGGGGCTACCTCAGCCCGTTCCCTGCCCTGGACTACTGTGCTCCCCACGAGCCGTGGGGTGACTATTGACCCCTTCATATGGAGAATGCGGTCCAGGGCATCGTAGAAGGGGCAGTCCAGGTTCCGTGTCCGGACCGCTGATTGTTGTCCCTTATGGCCTTCTACCCCTTCTTCAGCTCTTTGGCCTTAGAGTGGCACTGTGCCATAGTGCGCTGGTGCCCTGTTGCCCCCATTTCCCGCACTATGTCCTGGTAGACATGCTTGTTCCTCTGGTTGAGCGCGAGCTCCAACTGGTACTCCAGGGTCCCCTAGCTCCGTATGAAGTCCCGGGCCTCCTGCAACCCCCACTGGCCCCTCTGTGGTAGGGCTTTCTCCCCCATCTCCCCTGTGGGTCCTCCTCATTCTCCTCCACCACCTCTTCCACTGCCTCCTCCTCCACCTGGGCTGGGCCAGTGTCCTCCGGGGACTCGTCCACCAGGGCCTGTTTCCATGTCTGTGGGACGCAGGGGAGGGGGGGTATGGTTGAGTGCAGTTCTGGCCTCTCTCGTGGCCTTCCCCCTTTCCCCCCCTCCCCACCAGGTGCTTGGGTGGGCCCCCTGCCCCCCCTTGGTGCCCCTGTGCCGCCTGGTCCCCTCCCCTTGGTTCCCCTTACCCATTTCTGGGGTGTCTCCTCCCCCGGTCCAGCTGATGTCCCTGGGGTGTCCTGTCCTGGCTGCTGCAGGTGTTGCCCGTCCGCCTCCTCCATCAGCACGACCCCCGCATCCCCCTCCTCCACCTGCGCTTCCTCCACCACTGCCACTGCCTCCTCCTCCATCCTCGCTCTCTCTCACACTGCTCTCTTCCGCCTCCCTCCTCGCTCCATCCCGCCACACTTCTCTGCTGCGGATTGCCCTTTAAATCTCCCTCCGGTGGCTGTGTTGTTGCTGGTTGCCTGGCAGCGATGCTGCATGCTTTGTCCCTGGCTGGGAATCGTTTTCTTTGATTCCGGCCAGTGATTGCCATCCAGACGTTACTTTTTGTTGTTTCCCAGTGGGAATCTCTTTGACCACGCTTTCGGAGATTGTCCGGCGGGGAGCCCCAGAAACATGGTTGAAATTGACTCCATGTGGGTATTGACCGTGGTGAACATCTGGCAGCCGCCAAACATACGTTCAGGGCACTTTGGCCCCTCCGCGGGATTGAGCGTGGTTCACTGTGGTTGAGCGTGATCTCGTAATGTCTGAAAATACCCTGAGTCTCAGGCAGATGGGGCAGAGGGCAGTTCATACTCATAGTTGTATGGTGAATTTAACCCACAGCTCTACAATTTGTTACCTAGCTGTGTCATTTATCATCTGCCTATCACTGCTGTACAGCCATCGTGTGCAATGCATACCAGACCAAACTCCTCTCACCTGTTTGAGGACTAGGATATTTTTGTCATTAGAATTTTGATGAATTGGGGCTTTAAAAACCCTAGCCTAGCAGAGCGATTCTGCCTTGCTCTCCTGTTGCCCTAGGCTTAATGATGGGGGAAGGCATTCTTACTCCCAGTGACAGGCCGAGGGCCCTTAATGAAAGAGCTAGAAGTGGTAGGAAGAGAGAGATGGTTCGGAGGAGGGCGACAAAGATGCTCAGGGGTCTGGAAACCAAGTCCTATGAGGAAAGGCTGAAGGAGCTGGGTATGTTGTGTGAAGGCCCCACAGTCAGTGTCAGGGGGTAGAACACTGAACGGTGTGGAGATACCCTCTCCCTCAATGTGGAATCCTTGCTGATCATATTGCCATTTTCTCCCCATCCCCCTGGAGCTTCTAACCATGCTCAGCTGTAGAATGGATTAGCTGGCATAGCTGAATTAGTTTTACTGGTCGGTTACTGATTTATGAAGTTCACAAAAGACACACCGAGGAGAACCGTAGCCCTGTTCTCAGAAACAAAATGCAATGCCTCCTTCACAGGTGGGATGGGAAGGCTGATTCTTTCCAAAGGATGACCCTGAGAGGCCAAGGTTTATTAGCAGGTCTTCTAATTAAAAGCAAGGGGAATTCTACTGGCAATGGAAACAGACGTACATGAAGAATAATCACACGGATTAATGCAGTTGATTTTGCAGCTTAAAGTAGATTTACTCAAGCCCCCTCGATTTTTAAGGAAGTCTGAGATTTTGTAAAAGACAATGGCCAAGATCCCCATTTAAGCCCACACAGTATCTAAAATGCTGTCACAAAAAAAGTTGGAGAAGAATTGTTCTGCTTTGATATGGAAGATAGAACAAGAGGAAATGAGTTTAATTTCATTTATTTATTTATTCTTTCAAATTTATACACAACTTTAAGTTGCTGTAACCTGAATTCTGTTTATTTATGAGGAAAAATTTCCTAACTAAAAGCTTTCAAAGAATAGTTGAGCAATAAGTTGCCTATGGAGATTGTGGAATCTCCTTCCTTGGATTTTTTTTTTTTTTAAATCAGCTGGATAAGCACTTGTCTGCGATGTCATCGGCAGAGGATAATAGAATCATAGAGTTGGAAGGGACCTCAGAGGTCATCTAGTCCAGCCCCCTGCTCAGTGCAGGAAATCCCCAGCTACAGCATCCCTGACCGATGGCCATCCAGCCTCTGCTTGAAAACCTCCAGCAAAGGAGATCCCACCACCTCCCTAGGCAATTTGTTCCACCGTCAACCAGCTCTTATTTATTTATTTATTTATTTAAAATTCTTGCTACCCCGCCCCTCCTGCCGTAGGCAGCTCGGGGTGGCTTAATCAACACTAAAAAAACAACAACAATAACTAAAAACAAGGCATAAAAGGAGGCTAATAAAATAACCCACCCCCATTACCGTTAGGAAGTTCTTCTTGATGTTTAACCAAAATCTGCTTTCTTGTAATTTCAGCCCATTGTTTCAGGGGCAAGGGAGAACAAGTTGCGGCAGGGCTAGGCCACAAGTTGGCGCCTGCCATAAAGAATGTCTAAAATGGCCACCAAGCCAGAAGCAGAAGTTGGTGTGTTTGGAGTGTGGCTTGCACTAGAAAGAAGAGGAGAAGGGCAAGGTGAGCACATGTTCGAGGATGACCCGGTCCTGATCTGGGAAGAGGATGTGGAGGAGGCTATCTGGAGACAAGGAATGGCATGAGTCTGGGAAGCACTGGCCTTGGACTGTGCTGGCTGGACTCAACTCTATAGATTGTGGAAGGCCAGAGATAGGGGCTTGGCCTAGAGATTGATTGTGTGAATAAATTATATTTTTATACAAAAGCCCTGTGACTCCAGACTCGGGGTTGGATCCTGCAAGCACTCGCCCATGGTCAAATGGGACCCTGCTACACAAGTCTTTTCTATCCTCTCCTTCAGGTAGTGGAGGGCTGCTATCATGTCTCCCCTTAGTCTTCTCCAGGCTAAACATACCCAGCTCCTTCAACCTTTCCTCATAGGACTTGGTTTCCAGACCCTTGACCATCTTTGGGTGAAAACAGACATGACGCTAACCACCCTTTAACCACCCTTGGTGGTTATTTATGCATGTTTCAGGGCTGTATTGGGGCCGTATGCAGCCCTGCAACATGCATAAATGACCACCAAGGGTGGTTAAAGGGTGGTTAGCGTCCTGTCTGTTTTCACCCTTTGTCACCCTCCTCTGAACCCGTTCCAGTTTGTCGATATCCTTCTTAAAGTGTGGTTCCCAGAACTGGACACAGTACTCCAGATGAGGTCTGATTAGTGCAGAACAGAGTGGAACTGTCACTTCTTGTGACTTGGAAACAATTCTTCTGTTAATGCAGCCTAAAATTGCATTAGCCTTTTTTGCAGCTGCATCACACTGCTGACTCATGTTCAGTTTGTAATCAACTATAATCCCCAGATCCTTTTCACATGTATTGCTGCTAAGCCAGGTATCCCGCCCCCACATCCTGCAAAACGTTACATTTATCTCTGTTGAACTTCATTTTGTTAGTTTCAGTCCAGTTTCCTAACTGATCAAAATCATCTTGAATTTTATTTCTGTTTTCTAAAGTGTTAGCTATCCCTCCCAGTTTTGTGTCATCTGCAGATTTAATAAGCATTCCCTCTACTCCCTCATCCAAGTCTATTATAAAGATATTGACCAGTACCAGGCCGCTCGATACATCCTTCCAGATTGATGAGGATCCATTGAGGCGCACTCTTTGAGTATGGTTCTTTAACCAGCTGTAACCCAGCAGAGGATATCTTGCCTTGGAGCAGGGCTTGGACTAGATGACTCTGGAGGGAACTTCCAGGACCACAATTCTCTTATTCAAAAGCATGCTGTATAAATATACTGCTGTCAGTGCAGCGCCCAAAGGAAAGGGATAGAAAACAAAATGTAGGTCGTAATCCCACTGTAAAAGCCTGGTGCGCCCACACATTGAATATTGCGTGCAGATCTGGTTGCCCCATCTCAAAACAAATATTGTAGAACTGGAAAAGAAGTACAGAGAAGGGCAACAAATGATTGAGGCTATCAAACAGCTTCAATCACTCCAAGGAGAGACTAAAATGATCATAACTCTGGTTGGTAGAGGTGTGCACCAGGGGCCCATGTCATTTTTGTTTTTGTTTTTTCATAATTTAATTTTCATTATTTAATTTCTGTTTTCATAAATATCAAATTGTTGTTTTTGTTTTTGATTTTGTTTTTCATTGGTTTCAATGGAATGGAAAACACATGTTTGGTTGTAACATTTTTGTTTTTCACTATATTTGGCTGAAACTTGGATTGAATACACCTCCAATGGAAGTCATTATGTGTACCAACTTCCAAAAAGATTGAATAAAGGAATCCTATTTTAGAAGCAGTTGAATTATTTTATTTTGCAAAAGTCTTCCTATACATTATTAGCTGTACCTTCTTTGCCTCACATTTAATGTAGATGAAACTTGGCACATTTATACCCCTTCCCATATTTACTATTTATGCCAACTTTCAGAAGGATTGGATAAAGGGTCCTGGTGGTATAAACAGTAAACATATAAATGTATGTCTGACTGTAACAACTTTGTAGTCCAACCAGTGTACATGAAATTTGGCAAGACTGTATATCACACTTTCATGAAGATCTCTGGCAAATATCAGAAAGTTGTGATAAAGGGTCCCAATTGTATATGCCTGCGCAGCATATGCAGAGAAGGAGCCTATGCCAGGGATTCTCTTACGTGTCACTGTGGTATAAGATCGGTTTGTGATGCCAATTGGNTATTTATTTATTTATTTATTTAAAATTCTTGCTACCCCGCCCCTCCTGCCGTAGGCAGCTCGGGGTGGCTTAATCAACACTAAAAAAACAACAACAATAACTAAAAACAAGGCATAAAAGGAGGCTAATAAAATAACCCACCCCCATTACCGTTAGGAAGTTCTTCTTGATGTTTAACCAAAATCTGCTTTCTTGTAATTTCAGCCCATTGTTTCAGGGGCAAGGGAGAACAAGTTGCGGCAGGGCTAGGCCACAAGTTGGCGCCTGCCATAAAGAATGTCTAAAATGGCCACCAAGCCAGAAGCAGAAGTTGGTGTGTTTGGAGTGTGGCTTGCACTAGAAAGAAGAGGAGAAGGGCAAGGTGAGCACATGTGCGAGGATGACCCGGTCCTGATCTGGGAAGAGGATGTGGAGGAGGCTATCTGGAGACAAGGAATGGCATGAGTCTGGGAAGCACTGGCCTTGGACTGTGCTGGCTGGACTCAACTCTATAGATTGTGGAAGGCCAGAGATAGGGGCTTGGCCTAGAGATTGATTGTGTGAATAAATTATATTTTTATACAAAAGCCCTGTGACTCCAGACTCGGGGTTGGATCCTGCAAGCACTCGCCCATGGTCAAATGGGACCCTGCTACACAAGTCTTTTCTATCCTCTCCTTCAGGTAGTGGAGGGCTGCTATCATGTCTCCCCTTAGTCTTCTCCAGGCTAAACATACCCAGCTCCTTCAACCTTTCCTCATAGGACTTGGTTTCCAGACCCTTGACCATCTTTGGGTGAAAACAGACATGACGCTAACCACCCTTTAACCACCCTTGGTGGTTATTTATGCATGTTTCAGGGCTGTATTGGGGCCGTATGCAGCCCTGCAACATGCATAAATGACCACCAAGGGTGGTTAAAGGGTGGTTAGCGTCCTGTCTGTTTTCACCCTTTGTCACCCTCCTCTGAAAACAGACATGACGCTAACCACCCTTTAACCACCCTTGGTGGTTATTTATGCATGTTTCAGGGCTGTATTGGGGCCGTATGCAGCCCTGCAACATGCATAAATGACCACCAAGGGTGGTTAAAGGGTGGTTAGCGTCCTGTCTGTTTTCACCCTTTGTCACCCTCCTCTGAACCCGTTCCAGTTTGTCGATATCCTTCTTAAAGTGTGGTTCCCAGAACTGGACACAGTACTCCAGATGAGGTCTGATTAGTGCAGAACAGAGTGGAACTGTCACTTCTTGTGACTTGGAAACAATTCTTCTGTTAATGCAGCCTAAAATTGCATTAGCCTTTTTTGCAGCTGCATCACACTGCTGACTCATGTTCAGTTTGTAATCAACTATAATCCCCAGATCCTTTTCACATGTATTGCTGCTAAGCCAGGTATCCCGCCCCCACATCCTGCAAAACGTTACATTTATCTCTGTTGAACTTCATTTTGTTAGTTTCAGTCCAGTTTCCTAACTGATCAAAATCATCTTGAATTTTATTTCTGTTTTCTAAAGTGTTAGCTATCCCTCCCAGTTTTGTGTCATCTGCAGATTTAATAAGCATTCCCTCTACTCCCTCATCCAAGTCTATTATAAAGATATTGACCAGTACCAGGCCGCTCGATACATCCTTCCAGATTGATGAGGATCCATTGAGGCGCACTCTTTGAGTATGGTTCTTTAACCAGCTGTAACCCAGCAGAGGATATCTTGCCTTGGAGCAGGGCTTGGACTAGATGACTCTGGAGGGAACTTCCAGGACCACAATTCTCTTATTCAAAAGCATGCTGTATAAATATACTGCTGTCAGTGCAGCGCCCAAAGGAAAGGGATAGAAAACAAAATGTAGGTCGTAATCCCACTGTAAAAGCCTGGTGCGCCCACACATTGAATATTGCGTGCAGATCTGGTTGCCCCATCTCAAAACAAATATTGTAGAACTGGAAAAGAAGTACAGAGAAGGGCAACAAATGATTGAGGCTATCAAACAGCTTCAATCACTCCAAGGAGAGACTAAAATGATCATAACTCTGGTTGGTAGAGGTGTGCACCAGGGGCCCATGTCATTTTTGTTTTTGTTTTTTCATAATTTAATTTTCATTATTTAATTTCTGTTTTCATAAATATCAAATTGTTGTTTTTGTTTTTGATTTTGTTTTTCATTGGTTTCAATGGAATGGAAAACACATGTTTGGTTGTAACATTTTTGTTTTTCACTATATTTGGCTGAAACTTGGATTGAATACACCTCCAATGGAAGTCATTATGTGTACCAACTTCCAAAAAGATTGAATAAAGGAATCCTATTTTAGAAGCAGTTGAATTATTTTATTTTGCAAAAGTCTTCCTATACATTATTAGCTGTACCTTCTTTGCCTCACATTTAATGTAGATGAAACTTGGCACATTTATACCCCTTCCCATATTTACTATTTATGCCAACTTTCAGAAGGATTGGATAAAGGGTCCTGGTGGTATAAACAGTAAACATATAAATGTATGTCTGACTGTAACAACTTTGTAGTCCAACCAGTGTACATGAAATTTGGCAAGACTGTATATCACACTTTCATGAAGATCTCTGGCAAATATCAGAAAGTTGTGATAAAGGGTCCCAATTGTATATGCCTGCGCAGCATATGCAGAGAAGGAGCCTATGCCAGGGATTCTCTTACGTGTCACTGTGGTATAAGATCGGTTTGTGATGCCAATTGGACAGCATAAAGGTGAACCTAATATCTTCATTCTATTCTGTGACCATCCCCCACTTGTTACTGGGAAGTCAGAAGCATCTGTTTAGGAAAAAGCCAAATAGAGATTCCTTGTCACAGTGCTGCAGGATGTGATTGTGATGATAATTGGCCAGTCCCCCAGAAGGGAATTCTCTCCTTAGGCTTGCCTGGGGGGCAGAACTATTTAACCCCTGGGCACAGTTGGTTGAAAAAGAAGTTCAAAAGTTAGGCTTCTCTAAAGAGTCATTGTTCCCACTGGGTCCTAAGGTGGCAATATCATTGATTATGAGGAGAATCAAGGAAATACAAACTGAGGATAGTGCCATCTACTCACAAATGATTTCTAGTAGATACCTCCAAATCAAGCCAATATTAGGCCAATCAAATTACCTACTGCAATGGGAGGACTGGCATCTTAGGAAGGCTTTTACTCTATTTCGCCTTAATGTCTTCCCTTCTGCAATGTTAGAAGAAAGGTATAATGGCACCCCTAAAGACCAGCGTATTTGCCAGAACTATAATGGCCAGACTGTAGAAGATAGATATCACATATTTTTTATATGTCCGATGTATGCTGGAGCCCGCAAGTTATTTGGGGGCAATTTGCTTATGAAGTTTGCTAAAATGCCAACAGGAGACCTTTTGTTGAAACTTTTGTGTGACCGGAACCTTGAGGAGTCCAAATTTCTGGCAAACATTTGTGACTATGTCCTTCGGGGGGAAAAGGTCCCTTGTCTTGGTTAATTTTAAAAATTAAAAAGTGATTGTACCTTATTAGAGTTTTACTTTGTGCTTGACATCTTGTTATTATGTAAAATATTTTAACTGGGGTTGGGGGGTTATATTGTATATGTCCTTTTGCTAAATTGTTGTAGCTTCTTTGCTGAAACAATAAATTTACCTACCTAAAATTGGCCAGTCTGGATGTATAAACTATGTCTCCTGATTGCTGGGATGCTATCCCCAAAGTCCCAGTTATGTCCCTTATGCCCACCTCAAGGCCACCCCCATGCCCGCCTCGAAGCCACTACAAATTGGTCCTGTAAAGCTAGAAGCATGGAGTAATTGGCCAGTGAATGTGTCTGTCAGTCTTTTGGGTTGCTCCACATCCTCCCTCCTACAGTCTCTCTCCCCCTGCCGTGCCAGGTGCCTGCCTCTGACTGGCACTGCATGTGCTGCTATTTATCTGAATAATGGTCTTCACAGGGACAACATCAATTGCTTATAAAATTGGGTCCCTTTATAGAATTGTCCTGTAGTTTGGCTGAGATGACAGGGAAGGTATGTGATACATTCCTGCCAAATATCTTGTAAACAGGATGGAATATACAAATGTTACAGCTGGAAATGTATTTTCAAATTAATGTCTTATACCAGCAGGACCCTTTATCCAATCCTTCTGAAAATTGGCAGGGGTGTTACGCTTGCGGAGGGACATAACAGTCACAGGTTTCATGCAAATTGAATGGCAGATAAAGAAGTTGTAGTCGTGAATGTGTATGGATCTTTTCTTAAAATCACAATGTTCAATTGCTTCTAAAACCGGTTCCCTTTATCTGATCATTTTGAAATTTGGTGCACAGTGCCCTCCATTGGAGGTACAATCTCCCCAAGTTTCATCAGAATTAAATAAGAAATGAAAAGGTTATAGCCGGAAATACGTCTTTCCGTTTTTTCCCTTTATTTCAAAAATAAAATGTCATTTTCATTTCTATTTTCGTTATTATTTGTCTTTTTCATTATTGCAATAACGATAACAAAAATGATAATTTTCATTATCATTATTGTAATAACGAAAATTACTTGCACACCCCTACTGGTTGGGCTGTTCAGCTTAGGAAAGAGATGACTAAGGGGAGCGGGGATATGATATTCCCAGGAGATCCTTAGCCAGAAGGGAAGTTCTGTTATCGGAAATAAAATGCAATGCCTCCTTCACAGGTGGGAGGCGACAGAGAGATTTATAAATACCATTAATGGTGCAGAAAAACTAAACAAGGAGCTGTTGTTTACCCGTTCTCATAATATCAGAACTAGGGGACGCCCAATGAAATTAATAGGCAACAGGCTTCAAATTAACAAAATGAAGTACTTTTTTCACACAATACACAAATTAATCTGTGGAACTCACTGCCATGAGATACCATAAAGTCCACCAGTATAACTGGGTTCCAAAGAAGGATTAAGTTTATAGAGAACGTCCATCAATGGTTGTTAGTAAAGTGAAAGCCCAGACTGTTGGGAATGAAAGACAGGCAATGGATAACTCCATGTAGGCCTTTTTGTACAGTTCCTCTCAGCCCTCTGGTACTGGCCACAGAGAGGCAACATGGCTAGATGGACCATTGGTCTCTAACTCTGTATAGCAGTTCTTATGCTTTGGGTGACAGGATAATATTAAGCAAAATGGATGAGGTAGATGAATAAATGCAACAAATCAGCAATACTGGGAAAGTAGGGCACAGAGTGGTTCAGTGCTAAGAGACTCAGGAAAAATACATGTTGGGGATGGAATATTTCCAGTACTTCAGAGAAAGGTGGTTCTGTGATATCATTACAAAAGCACAACTGCCACTGACAAGGCAAGGTGCATCGGGTGGGTGGGAAGTCCTAACCCCTGTTTCTTAGTCATGCCCCTAAGCAAGCCCTGAAATACATGCTCCCTGACCATCACCTTTGCCTCTCAACATTTCCAGGAGCCAGAGAGACCAGCTCTGCCCTGAAAATGAATAAGCTCCACCCCTCGGAGAATAAGCTCCGCCCCTCAGAGAATAAGCTCCGCCCCTCGGAGAATAAGCTCCGCCGCTCATGCGCTTGCACTCTTGGGGTGTATTTTAAACGAGACGCTACCCCGCACGGCCACCCATTAACCACGCATCCAGCTGCTCGTGTGAAGATGGTGCGTGGGGGGGGGCGTGCTCTCATGAGCGACACAGCACCCCATCATGGACGCTCACGGGGCACTGCTGAAAAATCTGGAGTGCGCTGTGCAGGGCAAGCCCCCAAAGTGCCTGGGAACAGGCATCCCCTGCTCGTATGAACCAGGGCACCCACCCACGCCAGCACAGGTCTGCGGTCGGCCACCTCCCTGGTCCTACCCACAGCCCTGCCAGGAGCTCTCTGGAGAGCTCTTAAAGAAGGTGCACGCGAAATACACCACCATGGTGGCTCAAAGCACAACAGACACACACACACACCCCTTCGCAACGCATGAGAGAAGACCCAACAACATGGAGAGCAGCAGCTCGGACAGCAACTTCCTGTATGTTACCCACCCACCCACCCCTACAGTATGCACTTCCATTGTTACCCATGACTGCCAGCAACTGCACCAGCTCCTGGGCAGGAAGGGGTTACCGACTGCTGCAGCTTCCTGTACGAGGAGCTATGCCAGGGGGCAGGCCAGGTGGTGGAGCTGGTGAGGCACCCTCCCCTCCCTTCAAGCTAGCCAGTTAGCTGTTGTGGTGGAGGGGACGCGGGGAAGAGTCCCAGCGGCTACTGCCAACCACACTGAAATCAACTGAAAAATCCTATCCACCCAACGGGACATGGAGCCAGGGCTGGGGTGAGCCTGGAATGGAGCCAAATGTGCACTGACACAGTGGTGGGCAGAGGGGAGTGGTGACTGGGCGGCCAAATCCCCGACCTCAGCAGCAGACTGAGCAGAGCAAAAGCTAGGCAGGCAGTGCAGGCCCCCACCCACCCCAGGAGCAGGGCCTGGGGTAGCCGCCCCAGTCCACCTCGCAGTAAGGCTGGCCCTGGGAGGCAATCAGGAAAGAGAGGCCTGAGGTTTGAGTCTTTTTGTCTGTCTCTCCTGAAAGAGGGACTTTGCCCCTGAAAGAGAGAGAGTGCGAGTCAGCACCCAAAGAGGGATTCTGTGATGGGGTTTGGGTTTTTTCCACTGCACCCCCCTCCCCAGACTGCCCGCGATGCAGTTTCTCCACTTATAGTCTCAACTGGCCACAGCCCTCTCAAAAACTTTCCCAGTCTGTCAAGTAACTATCCTACCACCCAAGTCCCTGGAGGTTCCCCAGTGACAGAAATTGTATTAAGGTTCACCAAAGTATCTAACATGGGATGTCCCCTCAACTGTGTTATCGAATGTCAGAATTAGGGATGTGCGAACGTGGTTCGGACATTCAAGTTTCAGCCCGAATTCAGCAAGTTCGGACGGCCGAACCAAACGCCAAAACCCCCGAACAGTTTGGCCGTGTTCAGATGAGTTTGGGCAGCGTTTTAGTGGGAAAAACCTGTCTGGCAGGCCCAGGCCCAGGGGTCAGCTAAGGAGGGGTGGAGAGGCTTGGACTAGCAGCTAGCCTGCCCAATCGCCATCCCTCTTTTCCTCAGACCACTGGCTTGGCAGTCTGCAATTGGCCACAGGTTAGGCTGCACAGAGTCAATGGGGCTTGTGGTAAGGCGGGCGTAGCAAGTAACAAAAGTAATTGCACTCCCCCTTTTCCAATTCATTCTGAGCTAGCCACTGATCCTGTCAACAGGCGTTTTCAGAACTCTCCCTCTCCCAGCAGTTTGTGTTCCTCCCAATCCATTGCCATCCTCCTCCTATTTCACCCATTTCCACACATTTACCTCCATAGTTTCATTTATTTAGATTAGATTAGATAGATTTAGGTGTTGTTTTTATTTTTTACCCCTCCCTGTGTTCTTTCTCCCTACCCTCCATTGAATCCTTCCCTCCTCCCTGTATATATTCCATCCCTGATTCCCTTCCCCTGTTTTTGGATTTATTTAGAGTAGGATTAGATTGATTTAGATTTCATTTCAGTTTTGTACCCCTCCCTGTGTTGTTTGTTGTGAGCGGTCTGTGTTCCACCCCTCACCCCATCCTTGTGTATATATAGAGACAGATATTAGATACTATAGATAGATAGATAGTTGTAGGAGTTAGCTTAGTTATAGAGATAGATAGAGATAGTGTGTAGTGAATCAGTTTTAATATGTTCTAGTGTGTTTGTAGGACTAGGACTTTGTAGATATCAGATAATATTCCATTTAGTTCCATAGGTTTTAGAATAGTTAATAGAAATTAGTGTTAGTGTAGATATATATAATATTATATTATAAATTTGAATAAATAAATTTAAAAAAATATAAAATCTTCCAGTGCATTATTTGGGTGGGAGAAATGGAGAAGGGAAGCAGGAGAGGCCAGTCTGCTGCCCGTAAGGCAGACAATGGGGCACGTGGCAGAGGTGGCAGGGGCCATGCCAGCGGAGTGGCAGGCATCAGCAGCAGCACGAGCCCATCACCACGCTCCAAACTGCACAGACCTGATTTTGGGAGACAGGCTTCAGAGGCTCCCAGCAGTGGCACTAGGGGTGTGGTTCGGTGCCACCTCCTGCCAGTGTCCTCCACTGCCATGCAGGGCACTGGAAGGCCTGCAGTCCAGGAGGCTGTCTCTGCTGCAGCTGCAGAAGCAGGTGCTTCATGGGCCACCAATGTCCCCCATTATTCATGTGATCCCCAGCAGTTGAGGGCTGGTGGATCCCACCCTGGTTGCTAGAGGCAGGACCCGATCCCCAGGCAATGGCAGCAGGGAGCAGCAGCAGTAGCAGCTAAACGAGGCACAGGGAGAGTGGCAGCAGCATGGGCAGTCAATCAGACTCAGGAGCAGCAATAGCAGCAGCAGTAGCAGCTATAGGAGGCACAGGGAGAGCGGCAGCAGCATGGGCAGTCAATCAGACTCAGGGTCCCAGCACTCCCCTTCGCGGGCATATCTCAGATTGGGGACAGTGAGGTAGACACTAGTCCTGTAGAGGAGATGTCTGGTGCTGAGACGATGGCTGTCCCTCTGAGAGCTGTGTCACCACCATGTTCTGCCCCTCCCATCAGTGCTGTCAGGAGCAGTATTGCTGCTAGGAGGGAACAGCAGCAGCAGCAGCAGCCAGTTGAGACCCAGAAGCATCAGTGCACCATGGAGGAGATTGGGGGGGGGTGTAGTTGCTAAGTCCATCGGCAGCTGCAGGATGTGGAGGGCGGCGTGGCTTTCAACTAAAAGCCACGTACATGTTGGGGGAAATGATCGTGCTTGATGGGCAGCCCTTCTCGGTGGTCGGGGACATGGGGTTTAGGTGCCTGATTGGTTTCCTGGACCCCCAGTTTAAGCTGCCCTCACACACCACCCTGAGTCGGCAGGTGGTGCCAGCCTTGTACCAGGCTTTAAAGGAGCGGGTGAGGGAGCAGCTGGCAGGGGCTGGGGGTGCCACCGTCCACTTCACCACTGACCTGTGGTCGAGTTGAAATGCGCAGCACGCCTACCTGACAGTGACGGCACACTGCTGGCAGGACTCGGAGGCAGCGCTTGGCAGTGGCAGGAGGGGTCCTTAAGCAGGGCATAGGTGGGCCCTGCTTCAGACGGACGTAATGGATGGCCCCCACACTGCTCGGAATGTTGAGGCAGCCCTGACCGCCATGGTGAGGGAGTTCATCATGACAGGTGTGCCCTTCACCTAAGGGGTGCGTGGTGAGTGACAACGCGGCCAACATATTGAGGGCAGTCCGTGAGGGGGGCTTCACCAGCATCCCTTGTGCCGCACACACCCTTCACCTGGTGGTCTGGGCTTGGGGGAGAAGGGAATTGGGGCAGGCACCCTTAGCTCCCTGATCGAGTGGGGGAGAAAGCTGGCCAGTTTCTTTAAGTGTGAAGGGCAGCGACCTCCTCTGGGCGAAGCAGGCACAGCAAGGCTCCCCAGTGCACCAGCTGGTACAGGACGTATCCACCAGGTGGAATTCCACGTTCCTGATGCTCAAGCGGCTTCTAGAGCAGAAAGTCGTCTTGCATCAGGTTCAACTGGTGATGGACAGCAGGGCACCTCCAGGGTACAATGGGGCAGAATGGGAGATCCTGGCTCATACTGTCTTTGTGCTGAGACCGTTCCTGGCCATGATGGAGACCATAAGCTCCTCCACGGCCACCATCAGCCAGGTGACCCCTCTGATCCAGAGTCTCCACAGAAGACTGAATGAGATTATCCAGGGGCAAGATTGTGGCCCTCAGGGCAAGAAGCTGGCGGCTGAGGCGGTTGCCCTGATGCGGCAGCTGAATGCAGGGCTGAAGGCATGGTTTGATGAGCTCCTGCAGCAGTAGGAATATGTTTTGGCAACCATGCTGGACCCCAGGGTCAAGGGCAGTGTGGCATGCCAGACACAGCTCTATAGCCACTGGAAGGGTGAGCTGGTGAAGAGGGTCCAGCAGGCAGAGCGGGTTCTGGAGAATGTGTTGCAGCAGCAGCAGGATGCCCCTGGGGATGGTGGGAGTGGGAGCAGCCATCATTTTCAGCCGGTGTGGTTTATCCATGCCCCCAGCCCTAGCAGCAGCAGCATCCCTATTGCTAGCAGCAGCAGCTCCTACGTGCAGACCACTCTGGCGAGCATGGGCCCATGCACAGCAGGGCAGGCAGCGTGGCTGAGGGCAGCGGTGGAGGTGGTGCCAAAGGACAGTTACGTGAGGGAGTACGACAGCCCGTCAGCAGCAGTGGAGAGCTACCTGGAGGAGGAGCAAGACCAATGTGTGGCTGGCCCTGTGCAAAGTAGTCAAGGGTCTGTTGTCCTGCCCACCAACAAGTGTCCCCAGCGAGTGGGTGTTCTCTATGGCAGGGGACATTTGCTTGCTGCACTGCCTGAGACTGGGGGCCAAGTTGGTGGAGCAGTTACTGTTCATCAAGGTCAACTTTCCGCTGCTGGGATTCCCCGAGCTTCCCCTGGACATGGATTGATGGTGCAGTGGCACACGCCATCCCATGCCAGAGGCAGTCTTGGGATGAGGCTCCTCCTCAATATGGGCTGCTGCTGCTGCTGCCACTGAGGTGCTCTCCCTCCCTCCCAATGCCTGGTGCCCATACTGCCCCTCCCTCCCTCCCTCTCTCTCTCTATCACTAGATGGCCTCGGCTGGCCTATCTGACTGACTTCATGATGTCGGATGGCACTGGGAAGCTGTAAGCCTGCCAGCTGGCCTCTGGCTAGACAATCTAGCCCTGCCTATCTGACTGGCTCTCTCTCGCTGCACAGTCTTCTCCAGCCTATCTGAGTGCCCTGCCAAGGTCCCAGCCTGCCTTCCCTACTTCCTCTCATGCCATGCTGCCTGCCCTAGTTGCCAACCTCAAACCCTGCCTCAGCCTGCCTTCCGATGCTCATGCCACACTGCCTGTCTGCCCACCCTGGTTGCCAACCTCGAACCCTGCCTCAGTCTGCCTTCTGCTCATGCCAAAGTGCCTGTCTGCCCACCCTGTGGACAAAGCTGAAGCCCTGCCCCAGCTTGCCAACCTCTCATGCCAAGGTGCCTGACTGCCTCCCCTGGCAACCTTGGCTGATGTGCCCCACTGGCCTGGTAATCCCACTGCTGCTGTCTCCTGGTCCATGGGTGCTCTGTCCTGGCAAATCCAAATGTACCCACGCCATCCTGCTACTGCCATCTGCTGCTGCATGGGAGCTCTTCCCTGGCAAATCCTACCATCCTGGCTCCATGGGTGCTGCGCACAGGCAAATCCTGCTGCTGCCGTCTCTGCTGTATCCATAGTTCCTGTGCCCGGTCAATCCAATGTCTGCTGCTGCTGCTGCTGCCACCACTTCTGCAGTGCCACAGGCTCTGTGCCCTGGCCATCCAATCTATGCTGCTGATGCTGCCTCTGCTTTGCCATGGGTACTGTGCCTGGGCAATCCAATGTCTGCTGCTGCTGCTGCCAATGTTGTCTCTGCTGTGCCATGGGTTCTGTGCCCTGGCAATCCAATGTCCGCTTCTGCTGCCTCTGCCTTGCCATAGGTTCTGTACCCGAGCAATCCAATTTGTGCTGCTGCTGCCTCTGCTGTGCCACGGGTACCATGCCCTGCAATCCAATGTCTGCTACTGGATGGCCACGTGATTAACCACTGGGCAAGACTTGACCAATTTGCAGTAGAGCTTCTTGAGTTTGATGAAGTATGATGCAAGTCTTCAATGGCCAGCCAAGTAGGGGTGCCAGCCGCCAAGCCCTGTCTGGGCCTCTGCTGCTGCTCCACCAATGCCAGCCAGTCTGCAATGCCTGGTCAAGTAAGGGTGCCAGCCAACAAGCCCTGGCCGGGCCTCTGCCACTGTTCCACCAATGCCAGTCAGCCTGCAATGCCCAGCCAAACAGGGGTGCCAGCTGCAGTTACTGTGCCCTGGCAATCCAATGTCTGCTTCTGCTGATGGTACTGCACATCAGCCATTTGCTCCTCTCTCTTGTATACATTCATAGCTTGGAGTGCACCTGCAGGCGGGGGCTGGGTGTCCACGAGATTCACCACTGAGCAAGGCTTGCCCAATTTGCAGAAGAGCTTGTTGAGATCCAGCAAGTAGGATGCAAGTCTACAATGCCTGGCCAAGTAGGGGTGCCAGCCACCAAGCCCTGCTGCTGCTCCACCGATGCCTGGCAGCCTACAATGCCCAGCCAAGTATGGGTGCCAGCCACCAAGCCCTGGCTGGGCCTCTGCCACTGCGCCACCGATGCCTGGCAGCCTGCAATGCCTGGCCAAGTAAGCCCTGGCTGGACCTCTGCTGCTGCTCTGCTGATGCAAATAACAACAAGTAACAAAAGTAATTGTCCTCCCCCCCTTCCAATTCATTCTGAGCTAGCCACTGATCCTGTCAGCAGCTGTTTTCAGAACTCTCCCTCTCCATTGCCATCCTCCTCCTATTTCACCAATTTCCACACATTTACCTCATAGTTTCATTTATTTAGATTAGATAGATTTTGGTGTTATACCCTGCCTCAGCCTGCCTTCTTCTCATGCCAAAGTGCCTGTCTCCCTTGCCCTGTGGGAAAAGCTCAAACCCTGCCTCAGCCTGCCTTCCCTACTGCCTCTCATGCCATGATGCCTGTCTGCCTGCCCTGTGGGCAAAGCTCGAACCCCACCCCAGATGCTGGAGGCAAGGCCTGATCCCCGGGCAATGGCATCAGGGAGAGGAACAGCAGGAGGAGCAGCAGCAGTAGCAGCAGCAGCAGCAGCCAGTTGAGGCCCAGAAGCATCAGTGCACCATGGAGGAGCTGGGGTGGGGGCAGCTGCCAAGTTCATCAGCAGCTGCAGGACGTGGAGGGTGGCGTTGTTGGGGGAAATGATTGCACTCGATGGGTAGCCCTTCTTGGTGGCTGGGGACATGGGGTTTAGCTGCCTGATTGGCTTCCTGGCCCCCCAGTTTAAGTTGTCCTTGCACACCACCCTGAGTCAGGCTGCCACANGTTGTCCTTGCACACCACCCTGAGTCAGGCTGCCACAGATGGCTGGCAGCCTGCAACCTCCAGCCAAGTAGGGGTACCAGGCACCAAGCCCTGACCGGGCCTCTGCCACTGGCCCACCAATGCCTGGCAGCCTGAAACACCCGGCCAAGTATGGGTGCCAGCCACCAAGTCCTGGCCGGGCCTCTGCCACTGCTCCACCAATGCCAGCCAGCCTGCAACACCCGGCCAAGAAGGGGTGACAGCCCCAAGCCCTGGCCAGCCAATGTCTGCCGCCGCTGAATGATGCCTCTGCTGTGCCACGGTAATCGAAGATTAGAATCTCAAATCAGAATTGATTCCTTGAACAGTTAGAGAATTAACATTCAACCTGAATCAGGAAGTGTACAGAAATCAGAAAAATGAGAATTAATTAAAACAGGAAACCATTTTAATGATAAGTCTGGAAAGACCTGCTTAATCAAATATTACACAGAGACTTGCCACAATGATCCCGTAGCCTGACTGCATTATAAATCTTCACCTGCTTTAAGAAAAGTTATATAGGATCAATTGGATGAAATGCAATGCAATGTCTGCTACTATGCCCTGGCCATCCAATGTCTGCTGCTGCTGCCAATGCTGCCTCTGCTGTGCCATGGGTTCTGTGACCCGGCAATTCAATGTCCACTTCTTCTGCCTCTGCTGTGCCATGGGTTCTGTGCCCAGGCAATCCAATGTCTGCTCCTGCTGCTGCCTCCGCTGTGCCATGGGCTGTGTGCCCAGGCGATCCAATGTCTGCTGCTGCCAATGCTGCCTCTGTTGTGCCACAGGTTCTGTGCCCCAGCAATCCAATGTCTGCTGCTGCTGCTGAATGCCACCTCTGCTGTGTCATGGGTAATGTGCCCCGGCCAACAAATGTCTGCAGCTGTACTTCTGCTGCCTCTGCTGTACCACGGGTACTGTGCCCTGCAATCAAATGTCTGCTGCCACTTCCTACTGCTGTTGAATTCTGCCTCTGCAGTGCCACAGGTACTTTGCCCTGCCAGTCGAATGTCCACTGCTGCACTTCTGCTGTGCTACAGGTATTGTGCCCCACCTATCGAATGTCTCCTGCTGCTGCTTCTGCTGCACCATGGGTACTGTGCCCTGCAATTGAATCTTTACTGCTGCTGTCCCTGAATGTCGCCTCTGGGGTGCCATGGGTGCCTATTGTGCCCCGGCAATGTAATGTCTGCTGCTGGCCTCTGATGTGCCATGGGTACTGTGCCCTGCAATCAAATATTTGCTGCTGCTGCTCCTGAACGTCACCTCTGTGGTGCCATGGGTACTGTACCCTGGCAATTAAATCTCCACTGCTGTGCCACGGGTACTGTGCCCCAGCAATCCAATGTCTTCTAAAAAGAAATAAAAGGGTTCAGCTGCTTTTCTGCATCTCGGGTGAAGCAGATCCCTGTCCAAGAGGGGTTCAGCTGCTTTTCTGCATCTCGGGTGAAGCAGATCCCTTTCAATTTCCGGGATCAAGTGGAACTACTACTGTTTTGAGAGGGTGGGGAATTACTCCTCTTCTATTTCTAGTAATTACTCTTTTGTTCAATCAAATAGGCATTTATTCAATAATAGCAGCACAATTAGCAATTACTCCTCTTCTATTTTTAGTAATGACTCTTTTGTTCAATCAAATAGGCATTTATTCAATAATAGCAGCACAATTTAACATACCAATTATTAAGGAAGTACTTGCACTCAACATATGATCTCACCTGCTCTGACTACTTCAAATACATACAAAGCATATATTCTTACGTGATCAGAGGTCAGCGGTCTGGTTCCAGGAGGAAGGCAGGCAGGGGGCCCATTGAAGCTGAGAGAGAGCCTAGCTGTGGCACGTTGCAGGACTTCCTAAGGAGAAGTTCCAGAGAGGGCGAATCACCGAGCTCGTCGGCACCCTCGTCGGCAACTGAGGACCGTGAAAGGCAGAGAACTGATCCAGAGGCTGACCTTATAAAAAAGTTTCCCTTATTACTTATCCATGTTAAGGGGCTGTCTGCCTCTTACTCCAGAATGTTCCCCCTTATGGCTATCCATGATTGGGGTCCTTCTGCTTAGTCATTGGTGTGGTGGTTTGCCCTGACCGATAGGGTCTGGTCTACCCCTCCCTCCGGAGGAGGGGGTCTGACTCTTTGGTCCTGGGTCACCCACACCCTTCTTAGAGGCATCTGGTTGTCTGATAAGGCCATCTTCTCTTGCTCGCATAGTTTAACTCTGTTATCAGTTTCTGACCTTCCTTTTTGTCCCTCAATGTTCCTATGAGTTATAAACTATTGTGTTTTGTTTGGGAACATGGGGTTTCTGTTCTCTCTCAGACATCATTGCTTCCTCTGACCAATTTGACCATCTTTCCTAACACTTTCTGTTCTTTTAGATGAATGAATGAATACATGTACTCAATAATGTCTTACCTAATTTCTAACATTCTACATAGTCCTAAATAACAGCTACAATGGCCTACACAAAAGTTACATTCAAGGTGTTACATACTTATAAATCCAGTGTATACTTTTGGTTACATTGTATACTTTTGGATACATTTCAAGAAGGAGTGAGTTACAATAACATTCAATGTCTGTTCTGGCACATTTGTGTCAGAAGAAGCACTTCTGATTTGGTTACATTGTAGCAAGGAAATTAGCATCTCTGTTAGGCCCAGGCCATATCATAACACTGCTACTGGGTGGTCATGTGATTCACCATCGGGCAAGGCTTGACCAATTTGCAAAAGAGCTTGTTGAGATCCGGCGAGTAGGATGCAAGCCTGCAACACCCAGCCAAGTAGGGGTGCCAGACACTAAGCCCTGGCCAGGCCTCTGCCACTGCTCCACTGATCATATAACACAAGGGATATAATTTCAACAATTCCCCAATTAGCTATACAGACAAAAAACAAACCCTCTACCAGGGGAATTGATAACAATGACTTATATAAGTGTCATATCCATATATAACAACAACCATTGAATATAAATAACAGTTCTAGATATAAAACTTTTTATTCCACATCAGCTATTAACATGTTTCGACTCAAGCATCTTCTTCAGAATAGTGTGGCTTTTCTTATGGATAATTTGAACAAAATCTAAAATGAGATACAATGCATTAATTACAAAACATGGCAACCCGGGGTGCCAAGCCCCAAGCGTTCTTGGTCTTTGCTGCTGCCGCTGTTGTGTCTTAGACAGCCTGCCATGCCGCCATGGGCACCCCTGGGGGTCCATGGAGCGCCCCAAGACTCGAGGCGGCTGAACGTTCTGAACGTTCAGGGGTTTCGAACTCCACGGGACTGAACCCATGAACCCGAACTAAGTTTTCAGTCCGGACGTCCGAACTCCATTCTGTTCACACATCCCTAATCAGAATCATGCAAAGCAAGCACACCAAAACGTGGTTAAAAGAACTTATATTCATAAATTTAGATTAAGTACAAGACAAAATAGATTCAAGAGTGTAAGTCTAACAAAAGAATTCAAAAAATAACGCAGTGCTAAATACAATGGAAAATTCCCTGACTAACATATTACCCTACTTACAAGTCCATGTTATACAGCCTAGATGTTTGTAGCTGGGCTCTTCTTGATTTCTTATTCTTTTCATCTTTCTCAGTTCATATCTCAGCTGGGTCCTATCGAATGATTGTCTGGTGGCTTGGATTTCTCTCATTGTCCCCTTAGATACTTTCTTAGTATTCTTCTTTTCTTATGTGTTTATAGCTCACAGAAAATTCACGACTTTTCTGTTTCTGGGTCATTTGCTCAGTCTTTGGAAGCTATTGTGGTAACTCAATTATCCTCCCTTAACACTTCAGCTACATTATAATTGTTTTCCCTTCCTGTCCCCCAAACCTGCTTCAGTTGTTTTTGCGGTAGGGGTGTGCACCAAGGCCCCATGTCATTTTTCGTTATTAAAATGTGTCATTTTCGGTTTTGTTAATAATGAAATGTCGTTTTATATTGTTGTCATCGGTACTGATTTCAAACGAAGATTTTGTTTTTGGTATTGTTATTGGTATACACAGAATATCTAGTTTTTATCATTTTATATATATATATATATATCACATTTTATCATTATATATATATATATATATATATATATATATAAAATCTAAGCTATACCTAACCTATGTATAATAAAAAATATTTCTATCCTATAATCCTAATATATATAATAAAACAACCAAGTATCTAATTATCTAATATATATATATACATACAACTAATGTCTATATAATATGTGGACAGGAGGAGACAGACAGGGGAAGGGAAAAGGAAAACTCAGAGGTATATCCACTATCTATCTCTATTCTATATCTATCATATTTTTTATATATATATATATATATATATATATATATATGTGTGTGTGTGTGTGTGTGTGTTTGTGTGTGTGTGTACAGGGGAAGACAGGCAGGGGAAGGAAAAAGGTAAAATGTAAGGGTTAGGAATAAGGGTTGGAAAGGTAAGGTGGTAGGGATATATATGGGAGGATTTTTAGTGCAAGCACCAGCAGATTCTGCAAATGCACCCTGACAGAGCAATAGCTAACACAGAACCAGAGTCAATCAGTCCAACCCTGCAGTATAAAGGGTTGCAGCGCCCTCCCCCAGAGCTCCCCTGATTGGTTGTGGGAGGCAGGAGACATTGAGCAATCACAGGGTGCCATTCAATTGCCTGGGACCTGCTTGCATGGCTCATTGACCAGCAATTACATCCATCAGGTCCTTCCCCTCCCATCACAGGCCCAGTTTAAGAGTTCAGCACTGTTTCTGGCTCTGAGATGTCTGATCCCTCCTTTCCTCAGCACATTTCCCTCCTAAAAACACCTGCCAGGCTGATAGGCAATAATGAAATCAATAACGACTTTTGTTATTGTCATTGGTTTCGTTATTATTTTTGTCGGTTTCGTTATTGCAATAATGATAACAAAAATGACATGCACACCCCTAGTTTTGGGCTCACATTGCTTTTTTACATTGATTTTATTATATTGTCCCCATATACAAATTTCCCCTTCAGTGGACTCAGCGTTTCAAGATAATCATTCCAACAACACCAAACATGTCGTATTTTATATAATGGCTTTGGAATTACAAATATATTGTTCATTCACATGAAAATCCCAATATATACATGTTACATACATGTTGTTTTCATAAACCCTGTCAGAGACTGTCCCTTCAGGAGATAAGTTCACCCCGCAGGGGGTGGTTGCTTTCTGGAGGGGGTGGTGTGGGCTGTTGGGGAATGGACAGAGAGTGCGAGGTGAAAGCAGAAGACGGGTTATGTTGCCATCTACTGTCTCCTGCTTGTATCTCCCATTCTCTATTCCTCCTCCCATGTTGCACAATTGCCACCTCTGGATTTTGTCCACAGACTCAGGGTTTTGAGCCAGAGTCTCCAGGCTCTGGGAGAAGCTCATTTTTCCAGGTCAGCCACGAGGTTTGTGAGGGCAACAGAGGATGGCCACATCAGAAAGGGGATGGGCCATATAGGGCCTTTCCTGCTCTTCTCTGATATGGCTCCACCCCTTTGGAGCATTGTGCTATCACAATGTTTAAGGGGCAGGGCTACATCAACAGCCCCATTGTCCTGCCCCTTTTCTGTGGAGCCCTGTGACATCCTGATACTCCATAAGGGGCGGGTTATGTCAGAAAGGGGCGTTACAGCACCTGAAGTGGCCCCTCCCACTCCTCTTGAAAGCCTGGAGGGAGGTGGTAATCTTATGCACACACACCCCTTTCCAGGAAGCTAACGGAGCTTGGAGCTGTGTAGGGGAGGTAGGTTGTGGTGGGACAGGGAATGTCAGCTCTCAGGGGCTGCTGGAGGGCATGGCTAGGGGGACAGAGGTTTGTGTCACTCACTCCAGACAAGGCACAGCTGATCAGCTGGAAATGCCCTTGATGCAGATGCTCTGAGCCCCTGCAAGTAGCTGATGCTTTATTTATTTATTTATTTATTTATTTATTTGGGGTGGCCTATTTTCAATTCCAATTCCTTTGAAACATTTCAAGGACTCAAGAATGCTTGTCCTGTATCTCCCAAATCCAGGGCCCCATCATTCGTTTTGATGCTCTCTAAAATTAAAGCATCAGAAAGACAGGGCTTTTTTCTTCCCCCCCAAAGGAAATATGACATCATAATGGAAGATAAATAAATGTGACCTAGCAGATGTCCTTCAGGCAGCAGGAAATTACACTCCTTTAAATCTTCCTTCCTTGGCATCTTGCCCATCATAACAAAGCGTTCATTGGGGATTCATATCTAGCAGACTTATTGCGCCTCTGAAATTTCTGCCTCAAAGAGAAGATCTCATTTAACTGGGTTTTTTTTTGTGGGGGCGGAATATGCTCCAATGATGATGCAGGAGAGATTATTTTAAAATGGTAGCTTCTTTCACTGTGTAACCGGAGGTATCAAAGTCACGGTGAAGAGGTTATGTTTTAAACCCATGCAGATGATGTACTCAAATTATGACTTGCCAAATCAAGAACTAATTATTTATGGGTAGCTCCAGCTTCCTACACTCTGAGCTTCATTATTACCTGTGTGTTTCAATTAGGTGTTTGTAAATAATTACTTCATATTCTAATTGAATTATCTTGAATGGCATTAATTGGAACCTCGAGAGCTCATTTAAGGTGCTGTTTTTCTCCCAGGCTATTACGATTATCTGGAAGGCTGTTACTTTTCTTTCAATTAAATGGGGCTCTCGGTTTTTTACTACCTGTTTTATGCTCACCTTTCCAAGGTTTAATGTACGCTGCTAACTTATCGCCTGCTCTCCGCCAGAACACCGAGACACACAGTGATGAGTGGGAACATCCATTCCTCCTCTTAATGTGTTTGTACAGCTGACAAGCAGAGGAAGCTGGATTTGCTTTTAGTCTCTAGGCTAAACATATTAATATTGTTATAAAAAAAATAAACAAACATGTTGGGAGAGTTAAACTGGCTTCAGTGAAATCAATGGGAAGGTCTGCCAGTAACGTCAATGGCGCCAGAATGTCATCCTGTATTTTTCAAATTTATAGTGTCCCCTTCTAATCTATTACTTTAACACAGGGATGGGGAGCTCCCAGGGGTATCTTTAAAAATGGAGTACAAGTTCCGAGGGTTGCACAGAAGTTGGGGGCAGGGATAGTTAAGGGGTGCGCTCAGGAAGAGGCGGCCCCAGATCATGGATTTGTGCCATGGATCTGTCCCCTAGCCTTGTGTGCCTGCCTTCATCTCTGCTTCCTTCCCCTGAGCTCAGTTTTTCAGTGCTTGTGTAAAGGAACTGGATATAGGGGTCAGACCCAGGGACTGGAAAGATAGGCTATACCACATACAAACTAGCTTCCCCATCCTCGCTTTCATCTGAGCAGAGAAGGACTGAGCTGTATCATCTCCAGCTCCATAGTTACTAGCGATAGGCATTGCAGATTGATTAATCCACAACTCTCTGAAAACGGGCAGTGGTGGATTAATTATGATGATTATTATTATTATTATAAGCATTTATATAGCGCCAGTGATGCACCTGGTGCTTTACAAAGAATAAGATAGACACGGTCCCTGCTCGAGAGGTTACAATCTAAAGACAGGAGGAGGGGAGACAGGGAAGGGGGAACAGAGGGAGAGACAAGGGATGTGACATTCATGAGGATGCGAGAACTCAGGGACACGTTCTCGTCGGTGCATACATGACATCTTTCCCCACGTCCCCATACCGCAGGGCCCTGGAGTCTACTTATTGGCCTCGGAGAGCTTGATTGAAGCCCTGCTGCTGCTGTGGGGACTCCGGCAGGCTCCCTCTCCACCGAGTCCTCCCGCATTCCTTATCATGCATGCGTGAGTGACCGCTGGGGCCGTTTTGCACATGCACAAAATGGCCTCTGCCCTTAACCGAAATGACGGTGGTAAAAATGACATCACCGCCATTTAGGTTAAGGGCAGTGGTCATTTTACACATGTGCATTCAGCACACCATGGCGAGGGAGCCTGCCGGACCCCCACAGCAACATCAGGGCTTCAATCAAGCCCTCTGAGGCTGGTAAGTACCATTCTAACAATAGGTGCAGCTGGAGAGAAGCCCTGGTGCTGTTGGCATCCCCAAACATCCTACTGACTTACACTGCGCACTGTTCCCCTTCCCCTTAATAACATGAAATTCTAGCCCCATTTGGCCCAATTCTAAGCAGGGCCTCACAATTCCATTGCAACAGATGCATCTGGCTGGAAGAGTTGGCCTCTTTTTTTTTTTTTTTTTTTTTTTTTATATGACATTATATGAGATGACGGCGGCACAGGTGAAAAGGACTTTGGTCGCAGGCTCTGGTGGCCATTTTGAGTGTCACCAACTGGCTGCTACATTTTGCATGCAGTTCCCTCACTACCAGATGGAAGTTGGCCCTTTTTTTTTTTTTTTTTTACATTTTTTTCCCCTCTCTTATTCCTAAGATGATGGTATATCCTTGTCTCCAGGCTACTTGCACCTGCTGTACTCATCTGAATCTGGCAACATACAAATATTGTGTAGATGATGTAGGTGTAACTCCTGCTTATGNTTCCACAGCCGCGGCCCTACCACCGAGAATGCCCGCTCCATCGTGGCCCCCCGCTTAACACGGGGGATCTCCAGGAGGGCACCCCTGGCAGACCGCAGGAGTCGTTCCGGGGCGCGAAGGGCGAGGCAGTCCCTAAGGTAAGAGGGACCGCTTACCTTAGGGTAAGATTTTAAGCCCAATCTGTTCCATTGACCTTTTATTTAATTTATGTTTCCATTTATACCTTACCCTTACCTGAAGGCTCAGGGCCAGGGTCATGTCTGTTAACACCCAATGACTTGTCCCAGGGATATGTTCATGACTAAGCCAGGATCTCCCAGATCCAAGTTCACCACCTTATCTACTAGGCTGCATTTGTAATGGTGCATGCATTTGCATGTGGATTGTATCTACACCTACAACAAAGCTGACAGGTGCCGGACATCAGTAGTCAGAGAACGACAGCAGCATCCCACCTCCGTTGACACTTCAGAGTGCAGACTGCCAGGCTGTACAAACTGGGGCTGTTTCCAGCAGATGTGACACTGCCGTTTAGCACGCAGAGCTCCTGAGACCTTCTGAGCTCATTACAGGCTTGGTAAGTCATCAAGAAAACCTGCAGTTTGTCTCAAACAGCTACCACCAGGAGCAAATCTTCTTAGACTTTTTCTGGCTGAAAAAGCTTTGAGCAGCCTCCCTGTTGAAAGATCCGTTCCTAACAAACCAGATGAACAAGCGCATAAGAACTGGTGGTCTGCTCCTCTAGCAACTCTTTTTACCACTATTAATGCTACTGGTAGGATGCCACCCGAGTGGAGTAAGGCGCTGATAGTTCCCATTTTTAAAAAGGGGTCCAGGCTTAACACGGCCAATTTTAGACCAATCAGTCTACTGTGTGTGGTCTGTAAAATTTACGCCAAATACCTTTTGAACAAACTTGTTGACTGGATGGAACAACAGGGAGCGATAGCTCCCGAGCAGGCAGGTTTTCAAAAAGGGCGCTCAACTATTGAACAGTGTTTTGTTCTGGCGCATCTAGTATCCAAGTACAAAGCAGCAAATGGAAAGCTGTATGCGGCCTTCCTAGACCTGCGAGCTGCTTTTGACTCCGTCGACCGGGGAATCCTCTGGAGGAAACTCCAGGAGACCTTTGTCGACGGCAGATTACTTTGCCTCATACGCACCTTACATGATAACTCTGTGCTGATGGTAAGAATGGATGATCAGGGACACGTTACACCTCCAATTAAGACATCACTGGGAGTGCGGCAAGGGTGTGTCCTTGCACCAGTTCTTTTTAATTTTTATATAAACGATTTCATCCGTAAGGTGGCAGCTCCACACTGCTTTCCGCCTAAATTAGCCACCAGATCTGTCAGATGTTTATGTTATGCCGATGATGTGGTGTTGCTTTCGCAGACGAGAATTGGCCTGAATCGGCAGTTGAAAATATTTTCTTCTTTTTGTGCTGCTCACAGGTTGTCAATCAATTTTGACAAATCTAAGATCATGATTTTCTCCAACCAGAAAAAGTTTCTTCAATGGGCTATAGGTGGTCATCCCATCCAACAGGTATCCTCTTTTAAATACCTAGGTCTGTCCTTCCACAGAACAGGAACATGGAAGGAGCATCTCTCTGGTGCTATTGCTAAGGCCCGGGGTTCAGCTCTTGCCATTTT